>LZPO01089558.1:519073-549538 GCA_001675575.1 Neotoma lepida
TGGAGGCTAGAGGCATTGGATCCCCCTGGAGTTGGGGTTACAGACTGCTGTGAGCAGCCTGATATAGATGCTGGGATTGGAACTTGGGTCCTTTCCAAGGACGGTATATGTCTCTACAGCCCCTACNGATCTCTTTAAAGACAGAATTTCCTTTGTCTCGTTTTACCCTTTGATAGAGAAGACAGTNCATTTCATTTCCTTACCCCACAAATGCAGCAAGGAAATGCTACCCACGGGAAGCAGGGGGCATCCATGGAGACAGGCATCAGTGGGGCATCTGGGATGATGCCTGGGAGCACAGAGCATCCAGACAATCTGGGTGACCATAGCTGGATAGGAGTCTCAGAGGTTGCCCTTCAGGGACACATGGGCATTAAGGAAGCCTGGGACCCTGTGGGATCCCAGTCCCCCAACCTGTACTTAATCAGCCATGCCCCAATAAAGCAAGGACAGGGAGGAGGTAGACCTCCGCCTGGCAGAGAGAAGGCTGCATTCCTCTGGCGAGAACAGTCCAATTATTTGAGTGTTCACCCAGCGCTCCCAGCATCTGCCTTTATGTCTAATTTACAGAATTACCAATTAGTGGTGATAGATTCTGCCTCTCCCTTGGGGTGCCTGCTATTTGTGTCATTACTACACAAGTGTCCCGAGTGGGAGGCTGGCCGTTCCACTGAGGCCATCAGCTGACCCCAGGTCCTGGGACCTGATACCTGCCCAGGATTTGGCAGGTGTGGGCTGGCTCCCTCTGGGTGAGTAGCAAAATGGGGCCCTGAGACACACTCCGTGAGTTCCGGCATCGTTCGCTGATACTCTATGGCTGCACCCAGCCCTACCACCCTTCCCTGATCAGAGCCCTCAGCCACTCAGTGGCTCCAGAAACGAGGTCTGGGGAGAAAGAAAGGCACCATGCTTTCAGGAGTTTTCCTATCAGCCCTCTGCGACCCTCACGGGTTATGGTGCAGTACACCCCACCGTCATGCCATTATTGAGTGTCTCGCTTCTCATCTCCAGTGTGATTGACAGCTACCTCAGCTTATCTCTGCAGCTGCTTCCTCTGCCCACTGCACACATCAAGATACCCAAGGTGAGGCTGAGGGAGGCAGAGGGCAGTGCCAACAAGCTATGGAAACAAGAAGTCACCAGGCCAGGACTCTGCTCAGCTGGTGCCCAGGGAAGGAGAGGGAGCACCTGGCCTGCCCCACCCTGCTCAGGTGCCCAGCACCTTCTAACAGGAAGGATACCCAGCCTCAGCTTCTAGACTTCCCTTAGCTGAACTTAGAAGCTACTTTCTTGCATGGCAGCGCTTGGCATGCTATGTCCCGACATTCTCAAAGTCAGGGTCCGTCCTATCACATGGCACATGCCCCAGTTCCACCCCAACCTCCGATCTCTGATCTGCACTATGCCCTGACACTTGGAACCCTGATCACAGCTCATTTCAGAACTGAGTACATGGAGGGTCACTACTGGTGCTATGTGCCAAGGATCCCGGGTGAGCAGCCCTAGCCCTGTTCCATGCCAGATCTTCCAGCTCTGTAAAGCCACATGTCCATCCCCAAGGCCCACATATGCCAAGCATGGGGTCCTGGGCAGTGCTTCAACATCCCCAGAAGAAATCATGAGCCAAGACCAGGAAGGAAAGGGTGATAATGAGGAAGAGGAGACCCACTGAAGTACCTCAGGAAGACCAGCTGCTAGGAAACCAGCACTATCATAGAAAACTGGCAAATCCTGCGTCAGCCCCCTATCCCCAAAGCTGGCATCAGCTTGGCCTGGGAGGGGATGCAGTGTCCACCCTTCTCACGGGCCTTTCCCATCTTCTGGGCTGGCTCCTGTTGGGTCCATGATGATGGCACCTCTGTGGAGGGCTGCCCCGGGTTACTGGAATCGTAGAGGGACCCAAGTCCCATCCCAAACCCCTTGGCTTCCAACTAGGACAGCTCTGAAGTGAGACTTCCCTTCTGGGTCCCTTGAAGTTACAGTTACACTCCTAGAATGCCTGGGAGACCCTTATGTACTCTCTCTCTGCCCCCTCATCCTCCTGTGCCCTCCTCCTGAGTCCCTTGGCACACCTGTCTCAGATGGGGTACCTGGTCAGGTCCTAAGGAACAAGGGCATTGCAAATCTTACCCAACGTGCAGCGGGAGGCCTCTCTACAGCAAGAGTGAGGGCATGTCTTACCTTCTGGTAAAATTCAGCATTGATTCAATGTCAGAATGAGCTGAATACTCCATTGCACAATGAGAAGGGGACTCCAAGAAGCAGAGGGAGTCTAGGGAGAGGCTGATGAAGGTAAGAGTAAAGCCAGTGTCCTCCACAGGACAAAGGGCCTCAAGGCCTGGAATGGCTTCAACATCAGAGCTCAGATTGATGACGCCTCCTACCCACGGACAGCATGGAAGAGAGATGAGAAGGAACAGGGAACAGTCTTCCAGAGATTAGCTTGGCTTGGAAACGGTCACCTCCAGCCAGGGAGAGGATAGGGCTCAGAGNCAGAGTCAGTCTTGAAGAGGCCTCTGAGGTTGGGGCGGGGGCTAGAAGACAGTGAATGTTAGGGTGAGGCCAAGAGGCAGAGCTGTGTGGGGAATAGGGTTACTCAGGAGCAGGACTCAACTAGGCATCTTGTGGGTGGGGCTGCCTCCAGGTTCTTTTCCCCGTCCCACAGATGGGCACTTCAGTCCCACNGTCTAAGCACCATCCCTACTTGGCTAGCATTAGCCCTAGGCTGGAGCTGACCTAGCTGCCTTGACCTCCGGCTGAGCATCTCAAATGGTCCCCCAGCTCAGATGGATACAACAGGAGCCCCAGGAGAGTACCCAGGGAAGGGTCATACCCTTTCCCTCCAGGCCAGTCAGCCTGTAACTTTGTGCTCTCTAGGAGTTACGGGCTAGGTTACTTTGTTGCCCCAAATCCTTATGTGAAAGGCTGAGCTGAGGCATAGCCTGCCTGGAGGCTCAGAGCCTGGTAGGGTGGATCATGGCCCTACAGGTGGCCTGTAGGATTGGGAAGAACAAGAAGATGGCAGTGCAGGAGTGCACAATGCTTCCGGAGACCCAGCATCAGCATCTTCTGCCACAGCCATATATTTGCTCTTCTCTGCCTGAGCATCNGGAGTCTGGGTACCCTGAACAGACTGCACTAAATGTCAGAATTATTGAAACTGCCCATTCATCTGCAATAATGCAATAATAGGAACCCCTGCTGTGTGCTCGNCAGACACTGTCCCAACTCATCAGTTCCTGTGACCCTCTCACTGACCTGGGAAGGGGTATGCTGCTATTTCCCTACCTTATAAGTGAGCAAGCAGAAGCTCAGAGACAGGTACAGTGACATGTCTGAGGTCCCATGGTTAATACAAGACAGAACTAGGGTTTGAGTCATGTGGGCTTAGAGTCTGTTTTTTAACCATGTCTTTTCCTCCTGTTGGTGCTGGGGAGAGTCAGTTTCAGGAAAAAGAAAACTTCAGTCTCCCAGGGTCCATTGGGTTCACACGGGTTCACACGGCCTGCATCCCTGGGTCAGTTCAGCATCCCACAGAAATCCTGAGCTTAATTCTTCCTGTGAGACAGACCTCNTGGGGTTTGCCAAGCTCCCACTGCCAGCTTATGTACAGCCTGTGTCTGTGGGCACAAAAGGGCAGTCAAGGGCACCAGCCTCAGTGACCACCGCAGAGCAGCTGTCCTACACTGGTGGTCATCCTTAATGAGCTTTTATAGGTAGGGTAGCGCATGCCTAGCTTTTTCAAAAGCCCACCATGCCCCTCCAAGAAGCACTACCCGTAGGGCTGGGCTCAAGGATCCAGCGGATCCCAGGGGCTCTGGAATCTGGTAACTAGTCTTTGCTAGTGGGCCAACCTACTTTGGCCACAGTCTAGGCTTGACACCAAGCTGCTGGGGAGCAAGCACTGCCCTAATCCTTGGCACCTTCCCAACTCACCCCACCTCCACAGGCCTTGCCTCAAGCACTACCTCAGGCCTGGAGACATGGCATGGGGTGGGGTAGAGTGTCCACTATCACTCTCGCTTTCTATGTTCCCTTGAAGTACTAAGGGGCTGTTCATTATGGGAAGGTGGTAAATACTCGCTATTTAAATGCAATCCCTGTCAAAACCAAAGCTGACAGTCCCAGCTGTCCCACTTGCTTTTGGGCGCTGGGTCAGCCAGTCAAAGCAAAGGTCAGCACTGCCTCTTGGTTGCTTTTTAATAGGATTCAGTAGCTTCCAGCTTCCGCCAGCGCCCTGGCCAGGGCCTGGGCTTCTCATTAATGCNAATGAACGAGGGAGATGACATCATTTACATTTAATTGTCTTGTTTATCTGCCTGGCACTGCGGTTGTTTTAACAAAGGGCAGAGGCAGACAAAAGCTACATTTGCGTCCTGGAAGGGGAGCCTGACAAGAGCTCTGCTTGTAGACATTTATTGTTTGCAAATGAGATAATCTAGTAACAGGAGCGCCAGCTCCCCATAAGGCCTGTAGGAGGCTGCCCTGCCCTCCTCCCTCGAGTCCAGACCCACCTGGAACTGTGCAGACATGGCCAGACAAGGCCAATGCCCTCCATGAGGCCCCCAGGTCCTCTTCTGGGTCACCTGTCCAAGGAGGGCCACAGCAAAGTGCAAGCCAGGAGCCCTCAGCTTCTTCTAGCACCCATGACTGCTGGGGCCCATCTGCTAGTGAGTACCACATCCATCCCTGCATGCTGAGAAGGAGTCAGGCTGATGGAGGCTGGTGCCCACCCACCTCACCCCGTGCCAGATGTGCTTCCTACTGTGATCCTCTGGCTTCACATCTGGTCTAATGAGCCTCCCTGAGGAGTGCACACCTGTGAGCGCCTTTGACATCCCCAGAGACCCTGCCTCTCCTGCCCAACCATCTGAGAAATGCCAAAGGCCAAACAGGATTGTTACTGGACCCATGGTATAAATCCAGCAAAGAGGAGATATATATATAGATAGATAGATAGATATAGATAGATAGATAGATAGATAGATAGATAGATAGATAGATAGAGATAGATAGATAGATAGATAGATATAGATAGATATAGATAGATATAGATAGATATAGATAGATATAGATAGATATAGATAGATATCTATATATATCTCCACTCAGCTTGTGGATTTGCCCACCGGAAAGGTCTCGGAGACTTCACATCTCAAGGTGGTTTGTGGGGTCTGAGTGTAGAGGCTGCTCATTAGAACTGGATGTGCCAACAGTTATAGGCTCAGACTACCCTTCCACATCCAGGCATTAGAAGATGAAGAACATATAACTTAACAATGCATAGCCTCACACCCCTGCCAGATAACCTGGGAGTCCATGCCCTGGCCATCTACACTGTGACCCTCCACAGCCTATACATNGGCCTTCCTTGCAGGCAGTGCCCTGGAGACCTGCATGTGGCGCCTGCACCACCGGGAATTGTGAGGCGGGTAAGGGGCTGGAGACTGAAATGAAGCACAAGAGACGTGGGTCACTCTTGAAGGAAGAATGCCGTTTATTGAAGCTCAAGGGAACCTTATATATCCCTCACAACCCACCTGCCCCCTCAGAGNGGAAGGGAAAACATTCCAAGGGCAGTGGTAAAATACAATGTATCTCTCTAACCTCCTTGTAAACAGATTGAACTTCCTTTTCCCAGCATCTGCTTGGCCAAACGAGGCTGGAGGGAACAAAACACAATGTTCATACAGAAACCTCAAGCTGTTTTCGCTTCTCATCCCAGAGGGAGGACTGCCGGGCCCAACACTTGCACACCTCACATAGATACAGACCCTCACACCTCACATAGATACAGACGTCGGAGAGGTCCGATGCCCCGGGAACTTAGCCAGGCTTAGACTGGAGTGTTAAAGCAGCTATAGAAGTTTCTTGAAAACTTGGATGCCCCAGAGGGAGGTAGGAAGGCCACATCTCCACCCATAGCCCTCTACCAGGCCCAGCTTCAAGGTTTAAATACTACTTGCTCTCCATGCCAGGCCTCTGCCCTTAAAGTTTTGGATTTGAAGGAAATATTCTCATCTCATTAAGTGCCAGGGAAGAACAGGGTAGGGACACAGAGGATGCCTCAGCCAGCCCTGCAGGGTGGTAAGGAGCATCCTGGGACCTCAGTCAGACCTAACTCTGGTCTCCTCAGAACCTCTAACCTGACCTGGACCCAGGGNGCCCCAAGAGCCATGTTGAGCTTGCCTGAGAGGCTGAAACAAGATCCAATCTCAGGACTGCTCAGAGGGCCGGACCTCTGGGCTCTTGCTCTCCCAGGGTTCCCCCAGCTTGGAATCCCATGGGGATTTTGCTGGGATAGTTGCAGCCCAGCTTCTCCTGGACCCTCAGTTAGTTCTCAGAAACAGCTTGGCTCACTGGCCAACCCAGCTCACCTACCTAGCAGGTAGGTGCTCTGGCCAGTGGTCACTGAAAGCACAGAGGTGGGCCAGGGNTCTAAGAAGCTGAGAGCCAAGGAAGGATTGGAAAGAAAGTGCTAGGTAGAGTAGCGCCCCCACCCATTGTGGCATCTCCAGCTTCTCTCTGGCCCTCTCTGCTAGCCACCATGCCCTGTTGAACCCCCTACTGGGTGGCCCAGACGAGCAGCCTTGGTGACACCTGCCATCGGTATATCATCTGCGAGCTGCTCCACTGGTGACCTACTCCTGCCTTGAAGCACCCAGTTCCAGAGCCTTTGTCTCCAGGCTGGGAGATGAGTGCGCCCCACCCTAGGGCGGGAAGGAAAAAGGCAGGCTCTACTCCTGGAGAGTTCTAAAGGCAAAAGAAATACCAAGCCCTTCTTCCTCACCCAGGGGTCAGGCATTCATCTCAGGACTGCCCCTCAACTGTCTGGCCAGGAGCCCTGCCTGCCCAGCAGCAGGGCAGGATGACGCCATGTCTCCGTTGAAAGGGTCCCGTTTCCCTTGGAGAAGGGGCCACATGTTAATTCACCCAAGGCCAGGGATTAGTCATCGGGCAAATGAGATTAAATGCCCTGGAAATGGAATTAGCATGACGTCGAACTGCAGAATATCATTTTCTGAACACAGCCCTGGAAGAGGCTCTNAGCTTTAACCCTTTCCTGTCCTGTTTCAGCTCCAAGAGAGAACCCCCAAGATAGGAATAGTACAAGGGCCCCTGTATGCCCTGCATCCAGACCAGGGGCCACTGAAGAGTGGTGGCCTCCACAGGAGGGAAGGAAAGAGTTGGCTAGATTTCCAGGCCTTTTCCTCAGCAGCTCATGTACCATCCCCTTCAGTCTAGATTCCCCTGCCTTTACCTCACCTCCAAGGCCTCTCTAGTGGCCCAGCAAGCCCCTAGACCTTGTTTGAAACTTAAGGGCCAAGAACTCAAATCCAACTGGTGTCACCTCCTTTAGTTCTCTTCCAATGGCTGTGGGCAGATGGCCATGGGCCATGGGTGACTTCCTCTCCTTTGAGTTTACCAAATCCTTCTTTCTCCCAGGCCCATCTGGGGCTCCAGAGCCTCCTTAGAAGTCAGAAAAGGGTGCAAATGTCTATGCCACCCATACCCCTGCTACTGTCCCCCATTTCCACGGCAATGTTGACAATGTCTTTATGAACATCGTGCCATAGTCCATCTCCTTGGGGAAAATCATGTCCCTGGAATCACGCCTCTCTGTGGGAAGCCCCAGTGGTTAGAATAGCCACTAGGATGCGTGAAGTCGCTGAAAGTCTTTAATAACCAGCTTCTAGTTTTGATCGTTATTTCTCATTTTCACTGAAACAATCACTTGCAGAGAGCATGATCCTAGATCTGCCAGTTCATCAAGGTGGGCTGCAGCAGCCTGGCCCTGTGTGCACCGCCTGGCCTGGCCCAGCTCCGATCAATAGGCCACATTCGTGCTGTCAATAGCTGTAAATGGTAAGATTTACTAGACAAGCCAGTACAGCCTCTTGCATAGCCACAGTCTCGGGAGCAGGGCACAGGGTGGAGGGCATGTATGTGTCTCTTGCCCTGTAGCTGGGGCAGCTGGGCAGCACTTGCCTGTGGCTGCCCTCATCATCACTCATTTGAGCTGTGGCCCTCTCTACACTGAGCCTGGTGCTGTCTGGCTCTAGTGCATCAGAAATGACAGGTTACTGGAGTGTAGGAAAGCCCCTCTATGTCTGCTCAGCCACGGGCAGATCCCTCCTCCCTTCCTACTGGGTGAGGTAAAGTCAATCTGATTCAGGGTGGACACCGTACACCCTCCACACCTCCTTCTGTCCCAGGAAGTTTCCCCTAGTGTTTCAAACAGTTCTCCCCAGTTTGGTGCCCTGTTACCCCAATCCATTGTTTACTGATGCGTCTCCACTATCCAGTGTCACTCACTCTCCAGGTCCTGCCAAGGAAGTGACCATGTCCTGTACTTGCTGAGGGCAGGAGGGTAAGGCTGAGACAGATATATCATCAGTTCCTCTTACAGCACCCCTAATCTCTGCTGCAGGGGACCCCCTCACCCCTTTCCTGCAGGGTCACATAGCCAGGCACCTCCTCTTGGAGAGGAAATGGCCTCCTAAGGGTCAGGACTTGCCTGGGAGAAATCATGACAGCAAGAGGGCTGAGAGCCAGGTGAAGCAGAACAAGGCCGGGTCTTCCTTGGGCCTCTGAGAGCCCGAGTTCCTAGACTCCAACTGTGTTCTGGACACCCCCTCCCTGAGAGACAGCAGCCGAGGTCTCTACATGGCAACTTTGCACTCCTACCACTTGACCTGACCGTGCTATTGTTCTTATTCTGGAAGGCCATTAGGACAGAAAACAAAAAACAAAAACCTGGGTTCAAGCCCAACTTCCCAGCACCAGTGCTCAGCTCCATCCAACCGCTGTTCCATCCTGCCTCTGTGGAATCTTCATCAGAGCGAAGGGCCTGAACACGGTCAAGTCTCCAAGCTCTGCCCTGCCCTTCTTCCCTGCCCTTGTGCTCCCTCAGATCTGATCTGGGTTCCAGAGTTTCCCTGTGGCTTCCTGGGGGTCACATCCCCGGAGAGGTGTCCTGACTGACACTGCTGCAGAAATGTGTCCCTCACACTTGGCCCGAGTACTGAGGCCCATTCCTTCGCTTTTGGGTGAAAGAATCAATCCAAAGTACTGGTCCATGCTTAATGGCAGGTGGATGTCCACCATGGTAGCTCTAGCCCATCATCCTCATCCCAGAGCTGGGACAGCAAGGCTGTTGTAGGAAGAAGTGTGGAGGAAGTGAAGCCACTAGCAGAATGCCCTCTCAGCAGCCCCAGGCAAGGCTACTTGGGAGCTCGTATGAAGAACACAAGAAAAGACCCCTGACAGCAGGGAGAGGGAGACACACTGTGATTCCTGCCCATCAACACACACACACACACACACACACATACTGAGAGAGAGACACAGATATACACACAGATACACAGACACACACACATACACATACACACAGAGAGACACACACACACACACACACACACAGACATACACACAGATATACACACAGACACAGACATACACACAGATACAGACACAGACACACACACATACACACAGAGACATACACACACACACACACACACACACACGAGGCTCTGGCACTGTACTGTGTCTGGCAGCACCAGCTCCCAAAGCAATGGGAACATTCTTGGTGGCTTAACAGGCATAATTTATTGAGCACTCCCTGTTTTCTAACAGGCGGAAGTTGTCTGTCCCCAGGCAGCTCTTTAGATCCATGGAGGGATGTTGTCAGAAGGAGTTGATGTAAGCGGTTATGAGTCTGCCCACTCCTCTCACCCAATGGGCCCAAGCTGCCTGCNGCTTAGCCTGTGGCAAGGACTGGCGGCTACTGCAAAGAAGTGGAAGAAGAGGGGACCTTGGAACCTGGGCCTAGCATCACTCCTTGTAGCCACACAGGGGCAGCTAGAAGCCAGGGCCTCACCTCACCGTNTTGGAGAGAAGAAGCAAGCAGCCCAGGATCTGTTTGTAAAGGCTCCANTAAACACCAGTTACCAACTGGGAAGGCCCAGGGAGGGCTGAGGAGACGGCTCAGTGGGTTAAATGCTTGCTGTGCAAGCATGAGGACCTGAGTTCGGATTCCCACCACCCTCGTGAAAAGCCAGGGATGGTGACACACATCTGTAACATCAGGCCTGGCTGTTTCAGGGTTGGAACCCTGGTCTACAGATCTCCACTCCCCTATTGGCAGGGCCTCTGGTATCCATGACCTCCTCTGAACAGTTGCAGATAGGATGGGCACTAGGGATAGAGACTAAGGGGGAAGACCCCATGAATGTGGGTGGCAATATCCTATGGAGGGAGAGGATGGAGGAAGTCCACACCACAATACCCAGGTTCTGTACTAGTGTCTCCTTCCTCACCCTATATGCTGTGACAGTAGGCTTTTCAACTGATGNGGATGATTTATTTTTAATAATTTATTATAAAAATTCAAACTGTCCAGATATAAAGTCTTATTTTCTCTTCTTCAGCCCACCTTATACCTTCAACTGTCTTCAAGGAGCCAGTGTGTACCTTTCCAGAATGTTCCATGTGCTTGCGTGCATATATGTATACATGCATGTTGAGAGATGGACAGCTCAGCTTGGTTCTCTCTCCTCTCTCTCTCTCTCTCTCTCTCTCTCTCTCTCTCTCTCTCTCTCTCTCTCTCTCCACTCCTCTGTTTGTCATCTGCCACCTGCCACCATGAGGTCACATATTGAAAAGATGGTCTCTATGGCTGACAGGATGGCTCAGGGGGTAAAGGCACTCGCTGCAAAACCTGACAACCTGAGTTAGATCTAAGGAACCCACGTGGTAGAGGAAAATCATCTCCTATAAGCTGCCTCTGACCTCCACAAATACCATGTGGTATACACACACACACACACACACACACACACACACGCATTCATGCACTCAGACTTTTTTTTCTTTAAAATTTTCCCTGAACCAGGAAGCTGTCCCTCTCAGACCCCACATCTCCTAGCACCTCGATCCTGGGTGTCCACTCACTGCCAGCATTAAACCTTAAGTGCCCTTTCTCCACAAGTGTCCCTCTTGTCCTTTAAGAGCCATTGAGGTCACTCAGGCTACGATACATCTCACTCCCCACCAGACTTCTAAGAAGCCATTGTTGCTGGGGACCAGCTAATAATACCCCTATATTCCAAGGGTTGCTGTCATTTGAGGAATTATTTCTCTAAACATGGCTCTTTCATGGTTTCACATGTCATGTGCACATTTTACAAGTGGAGAGAGAAGAATCAAATGGCATGTTTCATCTGGAAGCAAGGAGGTTCCATTGTCTAGTGAAGTATCCCAAACAAATGCAGGCCACCACATGACAGAGACCTGGGCTGATGGCCACACATTGCCCATCACACTCATTCATACCCAGGTGCATACATTAACAACCCATCTCCTATCATTCCAGCCTCAGCCTGCCCTCTCTTACCGGGTCCATCTACATGGTGTGTATCTCTTGCATCTGGTCTGAGGGGTCTAGGTAGGTACCAGGTCTCTGGCCAAGGCTCCTGATCCTACTCTGGCTTTTAGATAAAAAACACCTGGCATCATGCCCAGTCAGACTTCCCAGTCTTCCAAGTTGTTGTTTGTGTAAAAGCTTCCTTCAAGATGGAAACATTCTATCCTACAGGAAGCTCTTTAAACAGGAAGGCAAACAACTCAAATTAGCTTGAGGAAGTCCCTGAAACTGACCAGATTCACTAAGCCCCTCCCTGCCAGAGTAAGCAATAAAAGCTGAGGGTTCCCCTCAGAACCAATGGAGCCAAGCTACAAAGAAGACTCAGAGACCAGAGCAGCTACCTGCAAGAAGCAGAAACCAGTGAGATGCCTGGAAGAGATTTAGACCAACTTAGGTACCTGGCAAGGACACTCTCCAATCTGTTGAGCTGCCTGGAGGCTGTGCAGCNTGCTTTGGGTTCCCAGCTTCGTGAGCTGTCACTCATGCTGGGGTGGGCTTTGGTGATGGAGCTGTCTTTCAGTCAATTCTGCTCCTGTAAGTGAGCCGTCACCCATATTCCTGTAAGTAACCCCAATAAAACTCACTTGTTCACCAAGTTGGACTTTGGTGGTATCTGTTATGGGTTCCCTATCTGGGGTGAGCAGGCATGTACGTTGCAAGTTTTGTCATACAATACAGGTGATTCACCGATGTGGAAGTCTGTGCTTCAGACATGACAGACACATTAGTGACATCTTGATCACTCACACTGACTTAACAGAATGGGAGCTTTTAACATTCTCCTGGTGGGAGGGCTCACTGAGTTCCACTCCTCCCTGAGAACATATGAGGACCAGACACCGCAGCCCTGGCCTCCATGTGGCAGACACAGGGCACCCAGCTGTGGATAAGGCTGAAAGCTGGGCCTCACTGACCCAGGATGGCCTGACTCTGTCTCTCATTAAGACAGACCCTCCAAAGTGGCCACAGGGTTTCCCAGAAGTGACCTAGTGGCAACATCCTAATTCGGGAGCTGTTCAGCCTGCAACAGGAGACAATGACCTCAGCCCTGAGGCTTTGAATCAGTGACAGTGGTCCATAGGGTGGAGGCAGATCTCACTTCCTGGTGGCAGACAGCAAACCCACGTCCTATTTCTCAGCATAAACAATCATGCCCCCTACTTCACCTCTGAGCAGCTGGACTCCATCTATATTTGAGAGTTGACGCTGGAGACTGAATGCACCCTGAGCCAGGCGCTCTCCAACTGCACTGTGCTCGGTGCATGTTAGGAAGCCATGCACTCCCTGCAACTGTAGATCAAAACAACCACCGATGCATGAACCAGTGAGATGGCTCCACAGGTAAAGGAATCTTGGCTGTGTAAGATTGATGCCATGAGTTCAAACCACAGAACCCACATAAAGGTGAAAGAAGAGAACCCATTCCACAAAGTTGTCCTCTGGCCTCCACATGTGCGCTGTGGCATACAGACCTACACATCATGTGTGCACAGCTATACATGCGTCATCTCATCTTCATCACAGATTAAAAGAATAAAAAAAAAAAAGACAGCCACCACAGCAAACCCACTGCATAGATGAAGAGAGCTAAAGGCCCAAACCAATAGGGAAGGAACCAGGACATGCTAAGTGTCTAGCTCCAGAGAACGCAGATGGAAACTTCTGATGCTAAATTAATTTGCCCAGAACTGCTAACCTGGTCCAAAGCCCAAATTGCTTGGGATACCCATGTGCTGAGCAGGCTGCCTGAGGGGACTTTGCTGCATCTGGTGGNCCCAGGGACAAGAAGCTGCTTTTGAGAAGGCCTTGAAGTGGTGGACATCCCTGCCAACTTCAGGGTACCTTCCCCTCTACCTAGCTAGATAATCCATGCACCCACCTTCCCACACAGATGTGTAGAGCTGTGAGTTCCTCAGCTGCTACAACCAGAAGGCATGTGCTGCCCCACCTGTAGGAGCCAGGGCCAACATCTGGTGGTCCCACCCAGGCTGGAGCCCACAGCTTACCCTGGCCTGCATGGTTGCCCCTCCTGAATCAGCACTACATCAGGAGTAGCAGTGTGCCCCGTCTCGTGGCCTGACCCCTCCATCCCCAAGTTAGAGAGTGAAGGTCTCAAGCCTGCCCTCTGGTCTGGGCTGAGGCTAAGTAAGTATGGCGCATATGTGAAAATTCGAAGTCCTGACCTGCCAGAACCCTGGNTGGAATCAGGTACTGCTCTCACCTCAGCCTCTGCACCTGCAGCAGAGCCACACACAGTGGGTACACAGCAAAGACACCCTGGGGCCACAGCCCCTGCACCAGCTCTGCTGAGCTTCTCTCATTTTAAGAGGGAGAAACACACACGCCTGCTGTGCTCCTCTGTAACCCCAAGACAATGCAACAGGGAGGCTTTGACATGACCCAACAAGGAACATGGCATCCCCTGTGGACTCCAGCTTGCCACCAGAGGCCAGGTGCTTACTCTAAAGCCATTGAACCCTACCACTGCTCAGCATCATTGGTCTCCTGAGGCCTATGACCCCAGCAAGTAAAATACTCCATCCACCCAGGCCAGGTCATCTCCTGGCCCTCTCCCTGGACCCAAAAGTTTTCATTCTGCCCTGTTTATGGAACATCCCAGCGGAGCGGCCTCTCAAAAGCAGACTGCAGACTGTGGGCACGTCTCTGTCTTTTATGGGGCATTCTGCACCCAAGGAAACTGAGTGGAACAAATGAGATTGGAATTTTATGATTCTTTTATAGTGTTGCACCGAGGATAGCTTTTTTTAATTAGCTGCTAACTCGATACCTTTGGCAATTCTAAATAATTCACCAGTCNGCCCCCCTCATCCACACCAGGTGTGCTGAGCAGGCATCCCCTCGCTAGCTCTGATGGAAAGCTGAGGCAACTCCATAGTCACAAGGACAGAGGCCGCATGAAGGATAGATGCTGANTGACCCATCCTCCANTTACCCGGAAGGTGGGGCCAGCCTTTTCTGAGGTCCCAGGGCATTCCTCCTTGAGTGCAGCCACAGGGGTACCAAGCCACCCCAGAGACAGCTTTCAATCTTTCTGTTCAAGCTGGAGATGTTCTTGACTGCAGTGCCCACCACACCCTCTACTCTTTGCGGAAACAGCACCTTTGACCGTCCAGTCTCCCTCAGACCTAGTGCTCCAGAGGCCTGGACCATCTGCTTAGGGCTCCCACCTTCCTGGAACACGGTGTCCTGGAAGGACAGTATTCACTGCCTCCTACCCTCACTAGTCCAGAACAGAATTGGCACAGATTCTACTCCACAGCAGCTCAGGGCCGGTGCGCAAGCCAGGAGATGGAACCATCCACGGACCACCTACTGCCTGCAGAGAGGCCAGCCCCCAGCTCAGGCTAGACCTCCAAACTGAGATGCCACTGCTGGTGGAAGCACACAGACACAGTCCCCATGGCTNGTCAGAGAGTCACTGCATCCATCTTCCTGCCCCTAAGAGGCCTATAGAAACTCTGGCCTGGCCCCTCCAGAGAGGCCTTGAGGACAAGAGCCCATAAACGTAAGCTTGATCTGTTCCTGCATTTAACAGCTCTGTCAAGGACTCTGCCCAGATTCAATTACCTCCACGGGTTTTATAAGACCAGAACCCATCCACCGTGCTGAGATGGGATGCAGCGCGGGCCAGCTGGCGCACCTCCCTTTTCTCCTGTAAATGCTTGGGGGTGGCGGTGTGCTGGGAAGGGCCAGAGGCCAAGGTTACCTCCAGCTCCTCTTCCCAGAATCTCAGAATCTCGGAGCCTGGCACAAGCGATGCCTTCTGCTCCACACATGGAGTCAGATATAGAGGCTCTGGGACCCAGGATTCTGAGTGGGCTGGCATAGGGAGCCAGGCCCTTATGTATATAATGGAAAACCCTTGATGGGCCTACCATGCCCACACCCATCTTCCTACAGTGTTCCTGCCCTGGGGTCCTAGGACCACTGACTAGGTAGTGACTTCCTGCCCTATAGCATCCTTTGTCATTATATCCTCAGCTGTGTCTGCATTCCAGACTCACACCAGCCCCAGAAGAGGGCCCACCAGCTGTGGAGCTCAGATACTGCAGCAAGCTTGTTCTTGGATATAGATGTGGCCATCCAGGGACATGAGAAATTCTATAATCCCTCCCCTCTATGAGCTCATCCTGAGTCTAGGGAAAGTCGAGACCCAGCTCTGCCCAGGTATAGCATGCAACTTTAGCCTGTCACCTTGAACCGCCCCAGAGATTTTCTGGAGTGAGGACCAACATCAGCATGAGGAACTAGAAGACTCAGACCCTACCAAGGACACCTTGCCGCTGGTTCTGGCCCAGCTGGCTACCTTGTCCACAAGGCCCATTATTTGAGCACTGAGGTTCAGCGCTTGCCACAGGACATAGAGTCAGGTAGCGAAGCATCACAGGCAGGCTTCCATGTACACACTCCCACACCATCCCAGCCTCTACCAGCATCTCACTCTCACCTACCCAAACCTGTGAACCCAGCCAGTTTGATGGGGTGGCCAGGCGCTTCAGGATCCTCCATGGCTTCCTGCCCTTGGGAACAGTACTGGCTCCTACTATGGCCGCTACCCTCAAAGGGCCACCTCTGCCCACCAACTGTAGTTCTAGAGCAGAGCAATGGCTCCACTCTGGTATGGTGGCGTGTTCACACACACCCTGGCCGGCCATCACCTCCCACCCAGACTTTCTTTGCTTTCTACANTAGTTTTAAGTCACAGCTTGCTTTGCCGCCATCTTCCCTCCAGAGCTAGTTAATTCCATGCTGAGCTGAGAGCAGGACCCTCCCACCCCATTTGTTTTCTGGGAACTCCAGCACCTGGACTAAAGCCTGAGCTTCACAGGTGCTCAGTAAATATTTGTGAGACATCAGAGCTGAGCACCTGCTGCATGCCAGACACCACTGACGCTCACACCTCCATACATAAACAGCATCTCACTAATAGGATATAATTAATCCTGAAACCGTCTGGAAGGTAGTTGCTGTTACTATCCCATTTTCAGGGTGCAGGACTAAGGCTCAGAGAGATTAAGTCACCTACTCAAGGTCATATATCAGCGATGTAGGGCCAGGTCTCTGCTCTGGATCCTAATTCTAACAGCCCCATGGTCTATGCTGACACTAGTCTTCCATGTCGATTGATAAGAGTGTGTAATTCTGCCCATTTCACAGATGAAGCAACAGGTCTAAGAACCACCTGCATGGCCCAAGGTGGCAGGCCTACTTCCAGCCTTCTTCCAGCTTATGGGAAGTAGGAGCTGATGCTGCTTGCACTGGGCTGGCCCTGTCTTCTTGCTCCTGGCGGGGAGGGGCTGCTCTGGTTTGGACTTCTTCCTGAAGGCAGCCAGCCATGCATGCCCCTCCTCTACATGACTTTTAAGAAATATCACCTAATTAACCGATTGTGGGCTGTCAACACTGCCAGATCCCCCACCCCACTGTGTCTGGCCATAGCCTGGGTGTTCACATATGCCAGTGAGCCCTGCCAGGCAGAGCTGGCTCTAGTTGCTGCTTGGCATGGCTGCCAGCCCCTCTGGCTCAGCACCTAAGCTGCCATTCCCATCCTGGTCTGCTCCAGAGCATGGCTGTCCTGTCTGGCCACAGACCTGGACAAGCTGGCTAGGGCCCGATCTGGCCCTCCTTCCCCTGCCCAGGCTCAACTGCTAGCCTCCACCCACCACACCCCAGCACAGCACCTTTGGGCATCATGGGGGAAATATCCAGTTCTGCATCTCCTATAAGCCAAGCATCCTCATCTCTTAATTATTGAAGAACAGATTTTTCCCCCAAATAATTAGGCAATTGAAATCATACAATCTTTCTCTGAGAACTATATTTAACCCTGATTTGAATGTAATTTGCACATTGCCGCTCCCTGAAGCAGCTCTGGAAGCCAAAACATGGATCAAATATTTTTTAAATGTCAAATGCTGCTTAATTGTGGATTGCACTGAATTTATTTGTACCAATAAGCATTTGAGCATCTACCTCCATCTCCTCAAGTAATTTTTCCCTAATCTATACAACACCCCGATTTCCCTAATAGCTGAAGGATTGGAATAACATGTGAGAGGGCCTCAATTTTGCAAAGCACTTTAAAACATGCATATTCAAGATCAAGGTGAAATCTCCAACTGTAAGCCCTAAGGAACTCACTGAGGCAGAAGGAGTATGGGTGTTCAGGACAGTTAACCACCCAGGGGCTCAGNCTGCCCACACTGCTGACTTGTCTAGACTATACTACCTCCACCCAGGTCAGACTCCAGGCCAACTTGGAAAGGGGCTTTCCCAGCGCCTACATCCACTCGTATGCATATTTCCACAAGGGAAAGACCAGCTAGAAACCACCAGAGGAACAGAGCCGGTAAGGATGGGTAGGAGAGAACCTGAACCCTTATCAATGACCTGAGCAAGAAGGAGACCATTGATGATGCACAGGAGAAAGTAAGAGAGTCGGATGCGGGGGTGCACACCAGCACTGAGAAGTCTGAGGCAGGAGGATCATGAGTAACCACATCCTGTCTCAGAAAAGAAAAAGACAAAGAAAGAAGGAAGGAAAGGAGGGAGGGAGAAGGGAGGAGGGAAGGGAGGGATGGGAAAGGGAGGGAATGGGAAGGGAAAAGAAGATACAAGGATAGCCTGCATCAGTCAGCTGATAGTAGATTCTGTTGTGGTAACAAACATCCCCAGAATCTGTGACTTCTGACACACAGGCTAGATTCTCATGGGCAGAGCCATGGAACACCCTTAAAGTGTGTGCTTGGTCACCGTGCTCTCCACTTCTGTGTCTCTCCTCATTGTCCAGCATGGCACCTAGCTCAAAGTCCAGATTCTGTTTCATTTTCATTTGTTTTTTGAGACAGTCTCACTATGTGTCCCAGGTTGGCTTCTCAAGGTCCTTACCATCCTCCTGCCTCAGGCTCCCAAGTGCTGTGATTATTGCTTCAGGCCCCACACCCAAATTTAACTCTAAATTCTGATGACAGCTAGCGACCAGAAAGCTGAATGGCACTCAGCCACAGAAGGACAGGGACATGGTGGATGGATAAACTCCTTCTCTCTTGAACAAAGGAAGAGGACAAGTGTCAGGCAGCCACCTATTCACACAACCCTGTGGTCCACAAGTGTTCTCCAGCTCCCCCAACCTTTGTCCTGCAGAATGTAACTGGAGAGACTTTGCAATAACCTTCCATCCTGGCTTTCCCGGTACTGGGAGGTGAGACTTTCACCATCAAAGACAGGAATGTCACAGCTAGCCAGGATGAGGACGTACCCACCTGACTGCTCCCTCAGGTGGTAACCAGGGCCTGCTCTCCCAACTCTAAGGTCTACCCGCTGGGAGCATCTTCCCTTTCAGCTATGTCTCTAAAGGAGGAAAGTCTACTCCTGTCCCAACCCCTCTCTGTCTTCCTCATGGAAGCTCAAAAGCTACCACATCACTACAAACCAAGGCCCTTCGTGTTAATTTCAGCTCAGCCTGCAGCTGTCAACCTTAGCAACATCATCTCTGTTGCTTCCTGTGTCCACGGTCACTGGAGTAGTTATGTCTTAGACATCCTGGCTCTGTAGGACTGTGCCTAGCAAGAGGAGCTTCAAGCCACGGAGGTGATGGCATGATGGTGGCCTCCCTCATGGACGCTCTCCCTCAGCTCAGGCTGTATCCTGTCAGCCTTTGGTGAACAATGGGTTTTTCCATCTTACATGGAAGAAGATTGCCTCTCCAGGGCCTCTTCAAACCACACAATGCACCTGAGCCCATCTCTGCTAAGATTCCTCACCTACTGAGTCTAACAGTATTCAGGATATACCAGTGACATGGCCCAAATCCACAGTCTCTCAGGGGATCTCAGATGATGGGTTTGCCCAGTGCGTCTCTGTCACACAGAAGCATGATCTCTGATACCTCCTCACAGTTTCCTCTTTCTGCCCTGCCAAGCCCTAGCCATGACACAGATTTCAGGGTTTACGGTGCAAGTGCACCCTAGGTCCTAGTTTCCACACTACTTAGGAGATGCCAGACTATTCTGTGGCCTCAGCAGTCTCAAGATCTGGCCTGTGAACATGGACAGAAACTTGTTCCCATTTGGGTTGCATTGCCTTAGCCTGCAGACATTGTGAACACAGTAACGTGTGGGCTGGGAGGTACACAGCAATCCACAGGCTGCTTTATGCTCATGGAGAAAGCCTGTCTCCTCAAGTTCCTGCAATTACTCACACCATCCTCANAAGGCATGACCCAAGGTTAGACCAAGCACCTGAAGGAGACAAGAATAAGTCCCCATGACAGGAGCCAGAAATCAGGAACAGGAACCTGAGAGAGTGAATAGACTCCACAGGCAGATTTACAGGCTATCTGAATATCCAGCCCCACTGGAACAGTCAGGGCTTCCTTGCAGGTAGCCAACCCAGCACTGTCATTCTGAACAAACTCAGAGTAAGTAAGCAAAAGCTCACAGAGCTATTAAGAACAAAGGAGCCTGATGCTCCAGTCAGAGACGTCATCTCACTAACACAAGGAGCACTGTCTATCAGCTTGATCCACGGATGTTTCTAGAACATTCCACCCAGTGTGGCAGAGAACGCACCCTTCTCAAGTTTACATGGAGCATCACCAGCATGGGCCACTCACAGGGATACAAGGCACACCAAGGAACAGGCCCACATCACACGAATTCCTTTCACAGAAAGGTGAACCTAGAACTCAACCATAGATAGCTGGAAATCCCCCCCCCATAATCTGAAGATTAAACAACACATGTCCAAGGCAAAGTCTCAAGGGAAGTCAATGAACATCCAACTTAGAACGGCTGGCTTGCAACAGTGGCCCAGCTTGACGGCCATTTACAGCATTAATGCACATGCTAGATAAGAAAAGCCCATAATAAGTAGCCCAGGCCTCCATCTCAGGAACCAGAGATAGAACAATTTAAGATGATAGCAAGCAGGAAGATAAAAAGAAGCAAAAATTAGAGCAGAAATCAACGAACTTAAAGGGGAAAAGGCATTAGAAAAAAAAAAATCAATGAACCCCAGAGCTTGTTCTTTGAAAGGGTCTATAAAGCGATAGGACTCCAGCTAGGCTGAAACAAACTTCAGAAATGAAAGGCAGAAGCCAGGCCCATCCAGACACGAGAGCACTAATAAAACACAGCCAGCTGGCGACTCTGTACCTACAAATTTGAAATTTTAAGAGGAAATGGTCCAAAACTCCACAAGGAAGAACAGAGAAACTAAACGGAGTGTGTGATAGTTTGTCTTGATGCTCAGTTTGGTTGGATTAATCCATTGATAGGCTCAAAAGCTGAATAGGTTAGGCATGGAGATCATGGTAGAACACCTGTGTCAGGATAGGCATTCATCACCAGTAACACACACATACGCACACACACACACACACATGCACGCACACACACACACTCAAAAGTTGAATGGACCACCAGGAAGGTGATGGAAAAACAGGGTTTAGCCAGAGGAAGCAGGTCACTGGGCTTTACCTGTGAAGGGAGCATCTTGCTCCTGGCCCCTTCCTCTCTCTGTGTCAGCTTCCCACTGCCCTGAGGTGAGCCTCTGCCCCCATCAGACCCTTCTCACTATTNTGATCAGCTTCATAGGCCCACAGCAAAGAAGCCAACTATGAACTAATACTGGAATACTGGAACTAATTGGAAACTGAGAGCCAAAATAAGTCTCCTTTCTTCAAACTGTTCCTTTGAGGCACTTGGATGGGAAGTCTATTTTTACAATTGAAATAACTATTAATCACCTTCAGAAAAGAGCAGTGCCAAGGCCACCTTCACCGGGGTCCTCACAACGATGTGAGGGGTAACTACCATCTCTACAATCTCTCACACAAGACAGGCACAGACCATCCCCTCACTCACCCTGTAGACCACTGTTGTCCTAACACCCAAACCAGATAAGGACAGCAGAAGGAAAGTGCAGACCAAGAACAGAGATGCAAAACTCACCAGGAAATTAGCAAATTGAAGTTTTGTTAGATACTAAGTGAGATTTATTCCAGATATTATCCCCGCATTTGAAAATCAATTTATGAATGAGTGAGCAAGTGAGTGAATGAATGAATGAACAAATGACTAAATGAATCTGTCTCCTGGAACAATTAAGTAGAACAAGCTTGCAAGATACATGGTTCACACAGAAAAGCCCAATGCTTTCTGCTTACCAGCAATAAACCATTGGAATTTGAAANTCAAAAGAAAATGCTAGTTACAGCNTAAGGTGAAGCGCATACAGTGAAATTCATAAATAAGGCACTAACAAAGTCTGAATAGGACCTACAATCTGCACGCTGAGAGTCACAAAACTCAGCGAAGGATCAAAAAATGCCCAGCTCAAGGGAAGGCTGTCCCCTGGCCAAACAGAAAGACCCAAACTGTGCTGCCGTTGTTCTGTGGGAGCCATTGCTGCGCCATTGCTGCAGCCACACACAGCCTGATTTAGAAGCCTAACCAGGGAACGAAAAACAAAGCAGCAAGGCAGGGAAGAAGGAACAGGAAGACAAGCCCCAGTTCCAAAGCTCAACACCAGCCACANAGGCCTTGCTGGCAAGGTAGCTGCATGGGTCAGAGGAAGGCAGCAGGGACCCAGCAGGACCCAGCAGGACACCCTTGCACTACCATCAACTGTCCTTTGACAGGGAGCAAGGCAATCAGTGAGAAAGATGGGCTTCTGAATAGATGATACAATTTAAATAATCACAATTTAGACACAAACTGGAGACATTTTGTACAAAAATTATCTCAAAAGGGATCATAGGCATAAATGTAAAGGATAGAACTATAAAACTTCTAGAAGTAACCACGGGGAGCTTTAGTGACCTTGGGCTTGGTAATGATTTTTCAGTTANAGCAAAAACACAATACAAAAGGAAAAACCGACATCTTGGACCTTTGTAAATTAAAAACTTCTACTCTGGGGCAATATCCCTAAGAGAACAAACAGGCAGGCCACAGACTAGAGAAAATCTTTATAAAACGCATGCGTAGCAGATAAAGACCAAGTACCCAAAACAGATGACCCAATTTAGACACGAGGAAAAAGTCTGAGCTAACATTCCATGCAAAACAAGATGAGCAATATCAAACCCAGGTGTGGAAAGTTGTTCAGCATCATTTTCATTGAGGATGTGCAACAAGGTATCACTGTGTACATCCCAGAACGGCCAGGCTCCAAAACACAGCGGTACCCACAGCCAGTGCGGATGTGGAGACAACAGGAACTTTCTACACTGCTAATGGGAGTGCAGAATGGGACAGCCACTCTAAGTGACAGCCTGGCACTTCCTTACAGTGCTAAACATAGCTGTGCCATACAATCTGGCAGTTGAGACCCTAGGTGTTTACCCAACTCCTGAGAAAACTTATGTCCGCACAAAAGCCTGTCTAAAATATTTATAGCAGTCTTATTCATGACTGCTAAAAACAGGAAGCAACCAAGATATCCTTCAGTTGGTCCCTGGATAAGCAATTTCTGGTACCTGCATGCACACACTGGAGTATTTTTCAGTGATAAGAAGAAAGGAACTATCAAGCCACAAGAGGCATGCAGGAACCTGAACTGAGTATTACAGAGGAAGAGAGCCGATAGTCTGCAAGCCGTAGGCTGTGTGGCTCCCACAATACAGTGTTCTGAAAAGGTAAACTCTGGAGACAGTTATAAACAAACAAACAAACCATTAGCCAGGAGTCAGGGTGAGGTGGAGATGACTGGATGAAACAGAGGGGACATTAGGGACAATGAGACAAGATGATGTGTGTGACATGGTTCTGGTGGACACATGGGGTATTAGTCAGCTTTTTCTAGAGGGGACACAGCTGAGATGAGCCACTTATGAAGACGAAAGACTTGCTTTGGAAGTTTTGATCTACACCCAATCAGACTCACTGCTTTGGACCTGGGGCAAACTCTCTCCCTGGTTGTCAGGAACAAAACAATACAGAGGAAGAAACCCACCACACTCCTGGTCAAGGACACATTCACAATGATCTGAACATCTCTAGAATGTATCTCCCATGCTGCCACCACCTTCTGGTGGGAGACCAGGCTGGGAACCAAATCTTTATCACATGGGCCTTTGAGAATAGTCCATATCCAAACCGTAACACATGACAATGGACATTTGTCATAACTTCAGAGCTTCACAGCAAGAACAGACCTTAATATATGAAAAACTTTGAAACATCATTGAAGAGGTTGGATTCCAGAACGAAGGGCTGGCAGTGACCAGAGAATTGCGTCCCAGTACAAGTGTAGGAGCCAGCCTCCCTAGGATGCAGAGAAGGGGCTGCCTTAAGTATCCCTGAACACCAGAGGAGTCCGTCAACATCAGTGACAATATATCATGGACACCCACTGCCCATAGGCTGGAATTGGGAGTTAGCAGGACGTAGAGGGTGGGAGGTGGGTACCAAGTTCTTCACTGCTGGTGTGAGCATTCCAAGTGAGCAAAGGAAGAGGCTGGAATGTCTGCATGGAGTGGCCTGGAACTGGAGACATTAGAGATGGCAAGTAGCTCTCTGGTTCACCTGACAGCCAGTGGGGAAGTCAGCATACAGCACCAAGACCTTGGTGTCTAGTGGGATCCTCCAGGACAGGAGGCAGAGCCCTGTGGAGAAATGGAAGCAGGAAATGCATGAGATGGGCCTGGACCTTCCTATACTGCCAGGAAAGAGGAATGTGGACACAGGAATAGGAGAATCAGAGAATATGGCAGCCAGGACAGGAAGAGTTCTCAGAAGCCAGAGCTGGTGCAGTTTGAGCAACAACATAATGTAGCATTGTGTTATGACCCAAAATGTAAAATTAATACCCATGAGTCCATCCAAACACAAATGGGTGAATAAAGAGATGGGGACCAGTCTTCCAGCAGAAAGTTCCAGATCATTTACAAATGTACTCCATACTCAGGAATGGAACAAAGTTCTTCCAAAGGGCAGCACAGAAGGGGCAACATCACATTTGGGTCACCTGACTCCCCTTTCGCCAGCTGATCAAGGTCAACACTGACTTCCCTCATAGCCACAGTGCTCACCCTGAACAGATGTGGGGAGACCTCAGGGTTTCTGTGCTCCAATATCACAGCTGCCATCTGGCCAGGGACAGACATGTCATGGAGGTCAGAGGGGGCTTACATGCCAACTAACAGTTCTCCCCAAAGCCATCTAGGTCGTCAGAAACAATGCTATCAAATGTGCCAGAATAGTGAGATGCAAGTTATGGGAGTACATGAGAAGTGTTGATGTTGTCTTGACTTTTTTTCACTCTGGAAACACAAAGCAAGTCTGTAAATTAAAGTTTATCTCTATTTATTTATAACTAGTGTGCGTGCACAGGTGCCCACGCATAGCTGTGGGGGTCACAGGACACCTTTTAGGAATCAGTTCTCTTCCTCCACTGTGTAGGTTTCTGGGATTAAACTCAGCTCANAGGCCTTGCTGGCAAGGTAGCTGCATGGGTCAGAGGAAGGCAGCAGGGACCCAGCAGGACCCAGCAGGACACCCTTGCACTACCATCAACTGTCCTTTGACAGGGAGCAAGGCAATCAGTGAGAAAGATGGGCTTCTGAATAGATGATACAATTTAAATAATCACAATTTAGACACAAACTGGAGACATTTTGTACAAAAATTATCTCAAAAGGGATCATAGGCATAAATGTAAAGGATAGAACTATAAAACTTCTAGAAGTAACCACGGGGAGCTTTAGTGACCTTGGGCTTGGTAATGATTTTTCAGTTANAGCAAAAACACAATACAAAAGGAAAAACCGACATCTTGGACCTTTGTAAATTAAAAACTTCTACTCTGGGGCAATATCCCTAAGAGAACAAACAGGCAGGCCACAGACTAGAGAAAATCTTTATAAAACGCATGCGTAGCAGATAAAGACCAAGTACCCAAAACAGATGACCCAATTTAGACACGAGGAAAAAGTCTGAGCTAACATTCCATGCAAAACAAGATGAGCAATATCAAACCCAGGTGTGGAAAGTTGTTCAGCATCATTTTCATTGAGGATGTGCAACAAGGTATCACTGTGTACATCCCAGAACGGCCAGGCTCCAAAACACAGCGGTACCCACAGCCAGTGCGGATGTGGAGACAACAGGAACTTTCTACACTGCTAATGGGAGTGCAGAATGGGACAGCCACTCTAAGTGACAGCCTGGCACTTCCTTACAGTGCTAAACATAGCTGTGCCATACAATCTGGCAGTTGAGACCCTAGGTGTTTACCCAACTCCTGAGAAAACTTATGTCCGCACAAAAGCCTGTCTAAAATATTTATAGCAGTCTTATTCATGACTGCTAAAAACAGGAAGCAACCAAGATATCCTTCAGTTGGTCCCTGGATAAGCAATTTCTGGTACCTGCATGCACACACTGGAGTATTTTTCAGTGATAAGAAGAAAGGAACTATCAAGCCACAAGAGGCATGCAGGAACCTGAACTGAGTATTACAGAGGAAGAGAGCCGATAGTCTGCAAGCCGTAGGCTGTGTGGCTCCCACAATACAGTGTTCTGAAAAGGTAAACTCTGGAGACAGTTATAAACAAACAAACAAACCATTAGCCAGGAGTCAGGGTGAGGTGGAGATGACTGGATGAAACAGAGGGGACATTAGGGACAATGAGACAAGATGATGTGTGTGACATGGTTCTGGTGGACACATGGGGTATTAGTCAGCTTTTTCTAGAGGGGACACAGCTGAGATGAGCCACTTATGAAGACGAAAGACTTGCTTTGGAAGTTTTGATCTACACCCAATCAGACTCACTGCTTTGGACCTGGGGCAAACTCTCTCCCTGGTTGTCAGGAACAAAACAATACAGAGGAAGAAACCCACCACACTCCTGGTCAAGGACACATTCACAATGATCTGAACATCTCTAGAATGTATCTCCCATGCTGCCACCACCTTCTGGTGGGAGACCAGGCTGGGAACCAAATCTTTATCACATGGGCCTTTGAGAATAGTCCATATCCAAACCGTAACACATGACAATGGACATTTGTCATAACTTCAGAGCTTCACAGCAAGAACAGACCTTAATATATGAAAAACTTTGAAACATCATTGAAGAGGTTGGATTCCAGAACGAAGGGCTGGCAGTGACCAGAGAATTGCGTCCCAGTACAAGTGTAGGAGCCAGCCTCCCTAGGATGCAGAGAAGGGGCTGCCTTAAGTATCCCTGAACACCAGAGGAGTCCGTCAACATCAGTGACAATATATCATGGACACCCACTGCCCATAGGCTGGAATTGGGAGTTAGCAGGACGTAGAGGGTGGGAGGTGGGTACCAAGTTCTTCACTGCTGGTGTGAGCATTCCAAGTGAGCAAAGGAAGAGGCTGGAATGTCTGCATGGAGTGGCCTGGAACTGGAGACATTAGAGATGGCAAGTAGCTCTCTGGTTCACCTGACAGCCAGTGGGGAAGTCAGCATACAGCACCAAGACCTTGGTGTCTAGTGGGATCCTCCAGGACAGGAGGCAGAGCCCTGTGGAGAAATGGANGCAGGAAATGCATGAGATGGGCCTGGACCTTCCTATACTGCCAGGAAAGAGGAATGTGGACACAGGAATAGGAGAATCAGAGAATATGGCAGCCAGGACAGGAAGAGTTCTCAGAAGCCAGAGCTGGTGCAGTTTGAGCAACAACATAATGTAGCATTGTGTTATGACCCAAAATGTAAAATTAATACCCATGAGTCCATCCAAACACAAATGGGTGAATAAAGAGATGGGGACCAGTCTTCCAGCAGAAAGTTCCAGATCATTTACAAATGTACTCCATACTCAGGAATGGAACAAAGTTCTTCCAAAGGGCAGCACAGAAGGGGCAACATCACATTTGGGTCACCTGACTCCCCTTTCGCCAGCTGATCAAGGTCAACACTGACTTCCCTCATAGCCACAGTGCTCACCCTGAACAGATGTGGGGAGACCTCAGGGTTTCTGTGCTCCAATATCACAGCTGCCATCTGGCCAGGGACAGACATGTCATGGAGGTCAGAGGGGGCTTACATGCCAACTAACAGTTCTCCCCAAAGCCATCTAGGTCGTCAGAAACAATGCTATCAAATGTGCCAGAATAGTGAGATGCAAGTTATGGGAGTACATGAGAAGTGTTGATGTTGTCTTGACTTTTTTTCACTCTGGAAACACAAAGCAAGTCTGTAAATTAAAGTTTATCTCTATTTATTTATAACTAGTGTGCGTGCACAGGTGCCCACGCATAGCTGTGGGGGTCACAGGACACCTTTTAGGAATCAGTTCTCTTCCTCCACTGTGTAGGTTTCTGGGATTAAACTCAGCTCANCAGTCTTAGCAGCAAGCACCCTTTACCCGCTGAGCCACCCCTCGCCCAAGTTTACCTTGTTAAAAGAACATGTATTTTATGGCCTGTAAACTATTCCTCAATAAAATTGTTTTTAAACATGGGGAAGATAATGCGGCCTGCTGCTATTTAGAAGCGAGTCTTATGAAAGGGGAAAATAATAAAGAATGAATCCAGGCATCTATAATCATGGGNTATGAATTTCAATCTGAATTAAACTAAGAGGGAGTTGTAAGGAAACTGAGGTGGGCAGATATCTCAGCTACAGCCAAAGAGCTAGTACAGGGGCTCACAAGCAGCCGGCTTTGATGCTCACCACCCACCTGNACACCACGCCCCAACATATGCACCTGTGGGGAAGGGAACCCACATAATTACACGGTGCTGTTCCCAAGGAAGTGCAGCCTTGGAGCCAGGCAGAATGAGTGTGGGGGAGTCAACAGCATTTTCTTTCCTTGGAGAAAGACAGAAGGCCCCAGCATGGAGATTAAGCTTGCTGGGCACTGGGCCGTGCTCAGAGGCTGTGAACAAGGCAATTACTGCTCCCATTTAATCCAGTGTCGGGGAAAAGGGCCCCGTGGCCAGGCGGGAACTGTGCTGCTCTATGCAAGGAGCCCGAGGCCCCAGCTCTGCGCCTTCTGCCTCCAAAACACACTCTGCACTAAGTGTAATGGGTTTTAGGGAATTTATTTTGCCAATTTTAGAACCCACCATAAAGAAGAAATATGAGAGAACTTTATGAGGTGTACTGTATATCTTTAATACTCGTATTTTTTTCCTTGAAATGCTGAGAATATCAATTACATTTATGGCTGCATGAGGAAATGCCCAAGCCCACTGCTGGCAAAGCAGGTCCTGGCAACGAACAAACAATGGGGGCTCTGGGGTCCCAGGGCCCGTGGGTTCAGATGGTCCAGGTGGCGTCTGTGCAGCTGCCCAGTACAGATAGTCTGGGGACCTTGCATTTGGGAAACAGGCATGTATGTGCACACCTATGCATCCCTCTACATTTGCACATACATGCATCCATGTCCATGTGTTTTATTTTTGTGCACATATGCGTGTGCAGGTGCTAGAGGCTATGCCCTCTGTGCCGATTGCTTTCTTCTCAGCAGACAACCCTGGGGAGAGGAAGGGGAGATTGGAAGGACGCCTTAGAAATGGGGAGAAGCCACTAAATTCCCTGAAAGAACAGAGGTGGCCCTTCTCCAAAAGCTAGCCCCAACAAACTCCCTCAGCCGGTAGCCTGAGGAGCAACACCCACAGGCCTCTAGCCCAGCCCTGTCTCTTATACACATCTAGATGTGTATAAGAGACAGGTTCAGCACTCAATAGGCTGAGAACCCCCCAGCCGTTCCCCAACCTGTTGAGAACCACAGCGTGAGGGTCAACACGGTACCTATCCTGCAGAAAGGCACCCCAAGACTTGAAGGGCTACAAATCTAGGCTGGGAAGGGGAGTCCACAGACTCACACTGCACATTGATGCACACGTGTGTGCGCACCATACAATCTTACACATCCAAACTCATACCCATGCAAACACATGAGCATTTTTGCTTTGGTGGGATCTTCCATATTACAACTAAAAAACTCTGAAGAATCAGTCCTACTCTTTAAAGGGATCCTTCTGAAGGGAGGCANAGCCCCACCCAGGGCAGCAGCTGTGCTCCAGGGGTGGCCTGTGAAGGAACGCCTCCCCCCAGCACTGCTTAAGGTTATTTATGGCTCCAACGTGCACGTTTGTTTAAAATCTGCTGCAGAATTCATCCTCTCTGCCACTTACTCAACCATTATCGGCCATCGCAAAAGTGCCGAAGAGAGAGTCATAAATGGCTGTGATTTACGAGGCAGCAAGAACACAGGACGAATGAGAGAAAATTAAATCCTTTACCTGTGAGATTATTTACGAGCTCAGTGGAGGTGCATGACCATGCCGGGTGAACCATGGTTTGGGACACGTGTTCAGTGTCTGTCCTATGCTGGACCCACAGTCATCGTGGTAGAGACAGTGCTCCTGCAGAAGACTATGTTAGCCCTGCCTCTTCCCAGAGGTAGCCTGGGGTGGGANCCATGGTCTCCAAGGAGGTACAGCAGCCTCCTGCCTTGAGCTGTACCCAGCTAAAGGCTGGGAAGAAGGGTCAGGTCACCGAGTTCCCAGACCTATGTGTGTGTTGCTTCAAAAGGTCGGCTTTCTTGTAAGGGGAGCGGGGAGTTCTGCCTTCAGTGGGAGGCAGGGCAGGTTTCCTAACTACCTCACTGGAAGCCAGATGTGCAGCAACTGGAGTGGATGCCCGGTCCCAGAAGTCCCTTCTGCCTGCCGCATTCCCTACTCTCACCTCCACACAGCTGTCTCATTGTCCCACGCAGCAAGACTCCCAGCTACAAAAGCATTATCCACGTTATAGGACACCCAGAACTCCTTTGTAACAGAAGCCAGCTNGTGTAATGAGGGTGTGATCCATGTTGCACGCTCTCTACTTCTTTAAAGAAGGAAAACCACTGGGGACTGTAACTGCCACCANGTTTTACATGGCTTGGAGGGAGCAGAGCCTTTCTGAGCAAATAAGAATTTGATTTTCCAATTAAAGTCCGGTCTAGATCGAGCCTCAGAGAAGCATTCGTTTGGCCAACAGCTTGGTGGCAGCATCGTCTCCAACTACAATTGTCCCC
>LZPO01089558.1:579507-590315 GCA_001675575.1 Neotoma lepida
GAAGGGGAGGGGTGCAGGCTCATCGCTGGTTGATCCTCTTCATTATAGAGTCAGCAGAAGCTGCCATGTGGTGTCCCCAGGGAGATAACTCCAGCATCTCCCCTGCCACTCTAGTCATTTCTCACTGGGGACTCTGACCTCACAAGGCAGCTATGAACACTCAAGGATAGCAAGGAGCAAAGGTCTAGTATTGAGACCCGCATACAGTAGGTATCAATACAGGGCAGCTACGTCGGCTACCTTCAACAGCATCACAGTACTGGTCAGTATATACCGGTTATTGCCTACCTTGTCAAGTTGCTCCCANTCATGCAGAAGATGAAGGGCAGGGTCAGAGGATGCATCCACCTTAGCTGTCCCCTAAAGACACCCCCTGGACACCAGGTGTCAGCATTACTTTTCAGGTGGCAGAGCTGCCACAGAGAATCTGATGCCAGCATGTGGGGTGTCCCCAGGGGCACTGCACACAATCCCAGTAAATGTTCCTGGACAGGTAGCATNGAAAGCCAATCAAACACTGTAAACACTACGTGTCCAGGGCTGCAACTACGTTACCCCCTATAAGTAAATAACAGGCCTAACTGGAAACACCCTCAGACAGCCTCCTGCCCCTGGGAAGCTCCCTCCCACAGCTAAATGACAGCCAGACGCTCTGGAGAGAGAGTGGGCAAGTGAGCAGGATGTGTAACTGCCTGGGACTGGCATCACTGGCGACAGGCCTTCCCCTAAGCAGATACAAGAGGAATGTGAGTGGGGTGGGGGTGTCCCTGTCTTTTCAGCATGCCTCATGTTGCACCTCACTTCTCACAGATCTGGCCACTTACCAGGCATTAAGTGTGCCGTGGGCAGAGGCACAGGCCAGTCAAATGAGCACAGCAGTGGGAGGTGAGTTCACCCACCTAGCCCAGTTCACTCCTCTATAAGGGAGACATGGCAGCATCTCTCTGGAGGGAGCAGGTTCAAGTGCCTGCCCCAGGATTACACACTGGAAGTGCCGTGTGAGTTCTCATGACCAGCTACCTCCCAATGCCGGTCCATCTGAGTCCATCCCCACGCACCACCGTCACGACAATGTAAGAAGGACTGTGTGCCACCCCGTGCAGCTTTCTGTGGCATCTCACTGCTTCTGCACTGAAGTCCAAGACCCCTTAGTGCCTGTGCTGGCCAGGCTAGCACTTGACACAGGCTCGAGTTATTTAAAAAAGAAAGACTATCGCCGGGCGGTGGTGGCGCACGCCTTTAATCCCAGCACTTGGGAGGCAGAGGCAGGCGGATCTATGTGAGTTCGAGGCCAGCCTGGGCTACCTAGTGAGTTCCAGGAAAGGCGCAAAGCTACACAGAGAAACCCTGTCTCAACTTGCACCCAAAATACACAAGTTGAGAAGGCCATGAGGAGCAAGCCATTAGCAGTACTCTTCCATGGCCTCTGCTTCAGTTCCAGCCTCCAGGTTCCTGCCTTAGGTTCCTGCCCTGACTTTCCCTCCTGCTGGACTTAGAAACCATAAAATAAACCCTTTCATACCCAGGTTGGTTTTGATCGTAGTGTTTCATCACGGCAATAGAAACCCCAACCACGACAGTGCCACACCCAGCTTTCTTTCCATTCTCTCCACTCCTTCCTGCCACCACAACGGCGCAGGGGCTGAACACCAAACTTAGTGAACTCTTTCTTCTTCCCAATACCTCTGTATCTCCCTATCTCTGCCTTAAGTTACCTCATTCTCAAGCTCTGGCTAGCGAACTCATTGATACTGCAAGACCCAGCTCAAACGCTTCTCTGTTATGAGGCTGACTGTTGTTTTCCAGGGTGAGGGGAGAGGGCAGCCACACCTTTCTCATTGTTTTCCAGGGGGAGTGGAAGGGGCAGCCCAGAGAGACCAACTTCCTTTCCACTTCTAAGGAGGTCTCAGCAGCTCAAAATATCTGTGAGGTGAGAAACAGTAAGCTGTCCTAGAGTGGGCCAATGACAGCGACATTTTCTGACCTTGTCTAGGCTGCTGCTGGAGCCTGGAGAGCTGCTGTATTAGCTTAAAGCACCCCACTACCCAGAGCCCAGCTGCATGACCCTGGAGGAGTCACCAGAGTCCACTTGGACATCAGAGCCCTTTGTAGGGCTCCTGAAATCTCCTTAGAAGTGGAAAGGAAGTTGGTCTCTCTGAAAAAGAACTGACAGGAGGCAGCCTGTGAAGTTTCTGGACCTGCAGCCCCATGTTTGCCGTGTGTGGAACAAGCCCAGGAGCTTGAGGCCTGGCCANTGGCCAGCTGTTCCACAGCTCCCAAGAGAAGGGGACCCAAAAGCCTAGCCAGCAGCCAGCAGCCCAAGGGCTTCTATCGGAAAGGGACCCTGAGGCTCAGCTGCCTTCTGCCAGCCCCCTTCAGCTGGACTCTGAGATTCTTTGGGTCTTTCCAGCAAAGCCCTTGGCCCCAGGCTATGANTTTCTGTGGCCTTTCCAAGCTGACAGCCCTTGCAGAATTCTCTCAGGCCCTAACAGAGGTGTATGCATGCCCTGTTGAGTCTCAAACCCAGGACAAATGGCTAAGGTGCCTATTTAACATATCAAACCCGACCTGGTCGCCAGGTTCTCCCAGCATCCCTCACTCCCTACCTATTACAGGGTATGGCTGACATATACCTTTCTCTATCCCAGCTCTCCAGCCCAGGGGCTGGGCTGCCCTCCNCCCAGAAGCTCTTCCCTATATAACCCAGCCATTTTGTTTACCTGCCCCCTTTTGTACCTTTGACCTCTTGGGCTGCTGCACCTGGTCCTCTTCTCTCCCTCCTCCCCCTTCCCCTTCCCCTCCCCTTACATGGCCCAGCTCAATGTTGTCAATGTTAACTCTGAACTTTCCCAGATGTCCCTGCCTCTGGCTATGCTCTCCCTTTTATCTACAGTAAACTTCCTCCTCCACCACACCTAGGAGCAGTCATGGCCTTTCCTTTATAGTTTTCTTTCATTCNTGCCCTTTGCTTGCACAGGAACCAATTTGGTGTCTCCGTTTTTAATATTTTTTCCCTTAAAAGTCCACTCTGAGTCTTACCAGCTTTAGTGGCCACTGCAGCCCTCATGCCCCAGACAGGTTTCATCCACCTCTCTCCCACCATGACCCAGCACTCAGGAAACACACAGGAAGTGGGGTCACACAGGTCCAACTTCATACCCAGCTTAAGACTAACTCTTGNCTGGCCCCAGAGCCAGATCCTAGACCCTTCTTTCTTCACCTGCCCACAAGGCTTCCTAGACATGTTACCAGGCGACCTTCCCAAAGTAGGCACTGCCATATGGTGCACTGCCTTCCAGGAGCCCTGTACCCCACCTGAAAATGGGTCAAGCCCCCTGTATGGGCCTTCCAGGAGCCCTGTACCCCACCTGAAAATGGGTCAAGCCCCCTGTGTGGGTCATAGCAGTGGCCAAGAGGGTTGGCTGAGGTCATGAGTGGCCATGTCCCTACACTGGCCACAAGGTGACCTTATGACCCTGTCCAGCCTGGGCTCTATGTCTGCACCTGTCTGTAGTCACCTCCAGGGTGTGTATGACATGTCCCTTTGCTGAGGCCTAAGACCATAAATCCCATATCTGGCCTGTTCTCACCCACATTCCGCGCGTGCGCGCATACACACACACACACACACACACACACACACACACACACACACACACACACACGGGCGGTGGGGAGACCTACCCTGGGCCTATTTCTAGTCTCACTACTCCTCAAGCATCCTGCTGTGCAGCAGGCACTCTTTCACGTGGCAGACACCACAGCTTTATTAGGGGGAGGAACTCTAGGGGAAGAAAGAGGGAAGGTGCACAGAGCAGGCCTGAGAACGCACAGACAAACAAGAGAGGCTGATTAGTAAGACAATCATTATACCACAAGGGGTCTCACAGAGTGTGGAGAGGCTGGGCAGGCCAGGGAGGGGCTCGGGGACATTGCTGCTTGGAGGCCCTGGCTAGTAACACAATAATGAAAATTCACCATGTTTCACAAACACATTGACTTCAGCTCCATCTGCCTGTGCCAAGGAGGCGTGAGGACAGGGGAGACCCCTGCTGAGGGGAAGGATGCCTGGGCTGGTATCTTCATTGCCTATTGACCTCTCTCATGGATCAGGTGTTTTTATCAAAGCCAAAGGCAATCCCACTGGGCTCAGCTGCTGGNTCTGGGCAAGTTCAACATGGCAGACAAGATGCAAGAGAGAAGCCCCTGTGCAACCCAGCAGTCAGGCTGAGCGCCCGTCCATCCCAGGGATCTGCATGAATGACCAAGGTAGGCGGCTGGGCAGTTCTACCCTCGCCAATGCTACCAAGTCTCCAGAGCAACAATCCCCAGGACACCCAGCCAGGGGGAGAGGAAGAGAAAAGGACGGTTGGGTGAGCAGTTCAGGGGACAGAGTATGAATGGTGTCCTCTGCCCCTGCTCCCCTTGGCTGCTGAACAAGTGACCCAGAGCAGCAATTTNGCTTACCATGAAGAGCTGAGTACNGGGACATAGCAGCCCAACTGGCTGCACCTGGTTCGTGGCCATGGCTACAGCCACCAGCAGGGCAAAGGAGGCATTNGCTGGGAGGCTCAGAAAGCAGCTGGATTCTGGGGAGGAGTGAGAAGGCCTCTGTGTCCTGATGGCAGGGCCACATCTGATAGAGTCAAGACACTGTTCTATGNGGGACTCCAGCTTGGGCCTCTAAGATTCTCTGTATCAGGCCCTTAGGGCAGCATAGCCCCATTGCCCAGGCTGGCCCCACCCACAAGGGCTGCACCCCAGAGCAGCAGTGCAGGGANCAGAGAACAAAGTAGAACTGCATGCGTTCCTCCCAGGCTGCAGACNGCCATTCCCTGGCCCATCCACTTTAGGGAGCCCAAGGGGAGGGCTAGCCACATACCCCATGTCCTCAGATGGCCTGGGCAAGCAGCCATGGTTGACACAACTTGCCATCTCCTGCAGAATAGAAGGTGTGTAGGCGTGGGCCCTGTCTTGCTATGTGGGGACTGACTTAGATGTTCCACTTTGGTGGCATTCCACATTCAGCTGTCATGTCAAGCCCTTGCACACAGGCATCTTTCCACCCCCACTCAGCCATCTGAAGTTCTGCCTGCTTGTACCGGGTACCCCCAGGGCGAGTATTGAATAGCCATGACCCTAAGGGAACTCACTAGGCGGGAGTGTTGACACTTCACAGACTGACCTGAGCTGCAAATTGATTATGCAGTTTGGGATTTTGAGAGACGGCTACTCAGCGTGCTGTGGTACGACAGGCCTAATGTGGAAGCATTAGCATGTGTCACTAAACTGCTGCGGACCCTCTACGTGCCTCTTCTGGTCAACTCATCCCACCAAACATTTCTTGGCGATTCCTGATTGCTGAGCTAGGGACCCAGGAACAAGTTATAGGATAGTCCCAGCTCAGAGAGTTACCTCAGAGCATGGAACAGAAGTCCTGCCTAAAGCCATCAGAGGCTCCAATTATGAAGCAAGCTAGTGGGGCTCCTACTTCCCCATCCAGAGCTGAGCACAGAACCCAGGGGACATGGTATAGACACCCCCCGGCTTGTATAAACATGCCACCCGGCAGAGCCAGCTATAGAACCTGATCACAGCTATTGAGCCGTGCCTACACGGGGGAGGTGCCATCAAGGCATGGCCAGGAGAACAGGTCTTTGACCTGCAGCATGCCGGTGGAATCCGGAAGATCTTTTTCCAATTACCTAAACACAGGAGCCCGGTTTTCCATGTCAGAGAACAAATATTTCATCATTTTTATCTCCCCTGTCAGGCCCAGAGGAGCGACTCGCTGCAGTCTCTTGAGGAGCTCTGTGTAAAGTGATTGTGGCTGGGCTCAGCTGCCAGCAGACCAGCTTTGAAGGCGAGATGCTGCCTGGCTCTGGACCCAAGATGACAGGTTACCAACTGACCTTGCCCAAGTCCAAAGGCTTTTTGAGCCACCCTGCCAACCACTACCTGAGGGCTTTCCACGCCCCACCCTGGTAAGTAGCCCTCAGCTGGGGCCTTGCAAACAGCCTCCCCACATGCAGGGTGGAAGCTCACCTCTTTACCTGGTACCCCAAGGTCCAGCTCCTAGGATACCTACCAATGCCCACCCTGCCTGCCAAGCTGCTCTTGGGTTTGCCCTTGAGTGCCTCAACCCTCTTTTCTGCCTCTGCCTATCCACCCTGGATGTCACAAGTCTACTTGCACACCTGNGAACCTCTGTCTCTTTGCCCTGGCCCCTCACTGGCTGGACCCTAAGNTCCCCTGTGGCTGATGCCAACTCTCATTGGTTTAAGCTCCTGGAGCCCCCCAGAGCCTGGCACCCCACTGAGGCTCAGAGAACATGAGAATCTCTGAACAGGAATGAGAACTTCAAGGACCCAGGGCCCTCAACTGGCACACATGGAGCTTTGGACAGCCTGCTGTGTGGCCCTGGGGCTGCCACACACACAGGTGCCCCCTGACCAATTTGAGTGCTGCCCAGCCTACAGAGCAGAAGCTTGGGGAAGACAGGGAAGGATGCTCTGGGCAAGTGTAGAGGGACCCGCATGGCCTGATAGGAAGATGGGAAGAGCACAAGGGTGGGCCTGAGTAGGGAAGGGCCTGGTAGGTGCCTTGTGCCCTGGGCCACAGCTCCAGAGTTAAGCCACATCTTGTGGAGAAAGGTGTTTGGGAGTTCCTGGACACCTTGTATTCCGACTCTGGCCAAGAGGCAGCTGTTTCAGTTATAAATACAGACAGGAGCATCTAGCACAGAGTATGAAGTGATCCACAGTGTCACAGGACCAGCAAGGGGACCCAGAGAAGGACACCTGACTCAGGCTTTCTGCAGCTCCCTCTCTGGGCCCCTACCTGCCCTTCCTAGGAGCACACAGCTCATAGAAGATAAGGAGGCCCCCCTGGCTCCAACGTGCTGGGCCTACTCTAGGGAGCGGGAGGAAGACCAGATAAAGCCACCTGTGAATGCTCTGGCCTGTCCAGGCTGATGAGTGTGAAATGGACTCCCTTGTAGGGTCTCCCTGTGTCCCAAGGAGGTCTTGAGGTTGCCCCACCTACTAAGTGAGCCAGCCAAGGTCCCAAAGCCTCTGGTCTCAAAGCCAAGTACTTAGGGCTAAGTCAACAGAATGGCAGGCCTTTTTCCTGTAGGACAATAAATCTATGTTTGGAAGAATCCCCAAGCCCGGGAACATCTGTATATCAGAGAAACGGGCTGTCAAGCAGCCCACAGTGCCTTCTCCATAGTCAGCCATGGCCCCTCACAGAGGCTCTATCTCGCCAGCGTGTCCAGGCCTCCTGAAGGCACTGAGTTATTTATGGACTAGGAATCCAGACCAGAGACGCCCAGCAGCCGCAAATTGACCCTCCTGCCCACCTGCCTTGTCGCCTCCTCCTATTTATCCAGGATGAGGTGAGAAACTGACATTGTATATTCATTCCCGGCCCCCAGAACCTGTCACTACACCCTTATTTACCGACAGCCCCTGTCACCAGACAGAGCTGCTTCACTGCCAAAGACACAGTTTAATGGATGCAGATAAAGATGAACTTTGCAGAGGCTGGCGTTCTGAGGGGGTGGGCCTCCACTTGTGCTATTGTCCCGGGGAGGGTCCCCCCGTAACCTGTAAAGAGACATCACGCATCGCTCTGGCGTGACTATGGTTTCTGAGCAGCTGCTGGACTTAATTAAACGCCCCTCCCTGGGTCTCTCCCAGAGACGATGTGCCATGTAAAACCTCCATCCACCTGCAGAGCAGCCCCTCACTGCTCTGGCTCCCGCCCGACCCCAGCCCTGCCTCTGTCTGGAACCCACCCAGACATCCACAGGCTGCTAATTGCATGGTGGCTTGCCAGGGCCTTCCCTGATCGTTAAGATTCATCACCATACTCCCCTGGCTCCGGCCACAGCTGCCCAGCCAATCACTGGCCACCTTGGCCTCAGGAAGGAGGTGACCTGTGATGTGAGCTCCTGCTGAGACCTCTGTTCCATCATTGTCACATGAGAAGGGGCTCCAGAAGGACTTGCCACCAAAAGCATCCTGAAGCCTGTCATCAAATATTGATAAAAGGCAGAGGGGGGAGGGCTATGCAAATGACTTATCAATGGCCAGGCCTGGTTCTCAGGCCTTGGAGTCGGGGAGGGGCCGCAGCAGATCAGAGAGACTCCCACAGCAGCCTCTACACCGTGGATTTACCGTTATTTTTGAACAGAGGCACTGTGGTTTATTGTTTCAAAAGAATTTATGGGGCAAATATTTAAAATTTGTGATGCACAGAGGCAAATTGCAGGCAGACATTCAAGGCCAGAGCCACTGGGATTCTCCAGAGGTGACCTGTCTCCTTAGGTGGAGAGGGTGTGGCCTGAACCACCTGCTCCCAAGGCATCCCAGCTGGCCTACGGACTGTAACCACCAGAAGCAATGGAGAATGGAGTGAGAAGCAGGCACATGAGGCTAGAAGCTTCTGGAAGATTTCCTACCTTTTGAAGTTAAGGGGCTTCCAGAATGTTCTGACCCTTCAGCAGCATTGCCTTGGGTTACTTGGGGCTCCTACACTGTCTCAGTTTGTCCTAAACACAGCCTGTGCCCACCCTACTGTCTCCTGTCTTGCAGCCAAGCTGAGGTCAGGCCACTTTACACCTCCATATCTACTGGACTGCAGCAGGCCCTCCAGCTGTGCTTTCTGCTTACAAGGCGGCAATGAACCCCTCACTCTCTCAAAAGTGTGCTCCTGTTGGGCCTGACAGTACACACTAGTCATCTTCACATTCAAGAGGTGAAGGCAGGAGAATTGAAAGTTGAAGGACAACTTAGGCTACACAGCAAGACTGTCTCAAAGAAGAAAAAAAATGAGTTACCTGGAGTCCCTAAGGAAGCAACTTCTTGGGTCCAGTAAGATGCCTCAGCAGGCAAAGGCACTTTTCACCGAGCCAAGAAACCTGGATTCACACTCCTGGACCCACATAGAAGGCAAGAACTGACTCCTGCAAGGTTGGCTTCAGCTCCATATATGGGCACGCACATGCCCATACACACGTGTTCTGGCCTAATTCCAACCACACTGAGGATACTGTTTCCAAGCTCAGTCTACCCACACGCATATCCCTGCAGTCCTGAGACAATGCCAAGGCAGGCATCATTCTATTCTTTCAGGCAACACTTCCCAGCCAATCCCCTCTGTCTAGGATAGGGCTACTGAGAAAGGAGGTGGGGACAGAGCTGTACTTTTGGACCAGCAGCACGGTGTGACCTCCACTCCTCCCCCCAGTGACCTGGACCCATCTGTGCCACCTTCTAAAGCAGGCTCTAGGGAGCTTACACAAAGGGGTCCAGTCTGGCCTCCTAGGCTAAGGAGAAACAGGTGTAATGAGCCCAAACCTTCAGCTGAAAATGGTTTATGTCTGAAGCTGATCCACCTAGATGTTCTTAGAAGCAAGGAACCGAGTACATTGACCCAGCATAGCCACATGGGCATGGACCTTCCCCAACCCATCTGTTTGTTGGCAGCCTAGAACCCAGGCTTCCCATCTTCTGCTTACTACAGAGGGGAGAGAAAGTCCCTCTCAAGCCAGGGGCCATAGTGCCGGCCGCTGCCCTCTCCACCAGCCCCACATCTAGGCTTATATTCTCATTCTCACCCCCCTGCAGGTCCCAGAGAACTCAGAGCCAAAAGTCTGGGTTCCATTCTGAGCCCCACTTAGTGTTGAGGTACTGGTCGGTCAGTAGAGATTGATCTCCAACCAGGTGGGGTTACTGAACCTCTCCACCCTATCAGTTTTTCCAAGACTTCCTCCTGCTTGGGAATAAGAAAGGACAGTGCCTTCCTGGAACCAGATACAGGATCTCTTGTCTGTTTCTGGGATGGAAGGCAGAGATCTGGGAAGGAAGGCCTCTGAGGATGCTTGGAGCTGTGTGTGCATCATCAGGGCACTGGCAGCCAGATAGAAAGAGCAGTTGGGAATCCAGTTGGGAATCATGGGATACACACTAGAACTCCAGAGGGAGTGCAAATGGGGTCCGCTGAGAAAGCTTGCTTCTGTCCAACCTGAGCTCTAGAGCCATGTGTGCCCTGGCTGCTAGGGACTGTCACTGGGAGTGCCCAATGTCCATCAAGAAATACTGGCTTCTTCATACCCCTCTATCCTGTGAGCCTGGTTCCCCCAATTGAGGACAATGCCTTTGCAAGTTTCTAGGTTTACTGACCCTACAGATCTTAAGACTAGTTCCTGCCTTCATTGTCACCTGCCAGCTCTCGGGGAGGAACTGGGGCCAGCCTGCCAGTGCANAAGAGCAGGGACAAGATCCCACCAACAGAGTACTGCCCCAACCCAGGCATACTCAGTGTCCTGCTGGCCTTGCCGGCAGCTTCTTACAGTTCATTCCAAGGTGCTAAGAGGTATCCCAGGAGGAAGCAGCAGGCAGGAGGTGTGAAGAGCAGAGTGCTGTTTCACACCAGCAGCCCCTCCCCACAGCCCATCTGATTCCTCCATGCCAGACTCAGCCCTTTGTCCAATGTACCAGAGCTCTGAGAGTTCACACAAAACACAGCTGGCAGCAGCCAACGTGAGGCAGGGACATAACTGGATAGAACCTGACAAATATCTTACCAGATCAGGGTCACCAGAGCAGCCTACCTCCAGCTGAAAACACCCAGACAGCAAAGTCAGAGAAGAGAGACTCAATGAGAATTCCCTCCCAGAACTTGGGAGGCTGAAGTAGGAGGATTGTGGGTCCAAAGCCTGCCAGGGCTACAGAGTGAGTCCAAGACCAACGCAGGAAACTTAGCAAGTTCCCATCTCCAAATAAAAAATAAAAAGATGCCTG
>LZPO01089558.1:590564-602603 GCA_001675575.1 Neotoma lepida
AGGAAGGAAGGAAGGAAGGAAGGAAGGAAGGAAGGAAGGAAGGAAGGAAGGAAGGAAGGAAGGAAGGAAGATGGACAGAGGGAGGGAAGGGAAGGACACCTGTAGATCCTCTTGTCCCTCACAATCACAGGAGCTTGTGTGATGAAAATGTGGGCCCTGCAGCATCAGCCTACCCCCAGCAATGTGCTGTTGAGGACAACACAAATGTCCCATGGCTTTACTCACAGGTTCCCAGCCATGTGCCCTGGTTATCTTTTCTCCACCTCCATCGCCCAGGAGTCCTCACTCAGCCCTTCTCAGCCTGGTTCACGTCCTGGCTGTGCTGACGGTCAGTCGCTGGCCCTACAGGTCAGCTTCATGCTTGCTTGTCCATGCCTACCTTCTCCTGGGGCTGGCCCCAAAGGCAGGTTTCAATGTTGGTCTTGGAAGCTTGGATCGGCTTGCAGCAGGAAAGGACAGGGGTTTGGGGCATGAGCCCAGCTTTGGTGGCTGCCAGGGCCTGGTAGGGAACTCTTTCATGGTATGATCTGTTTGCCAGCCCGTACCCCACCTTCCTGGGCTCTGGGGACCACCCAGCCCCTATATCCACTCTTTTCCTAGTGTTATACCCACTGGTCTCTCTCTAGTCCCTCTGTTAAAGGGGGTGCTGTCACCTCAGCAGTACCAGAGGACAGATGACAAGTGCCCACATATGTCATACTGTCCTATGCCATATACCTCTTTTGACTGCCACTTCAATACCCTGCAACCTGGAAGATACAGCTTGGGCACCTGGGTGGTGTGGCCTTGGACTAGAGAAATCCCTTTGTTCTTAAGGGCCTTTGGGACAACCTAGTCTTAGCCCTGGTAGGTCACAGGGATGCTTCCTAGTCGACAGTCTCCTTCCTCCATGCCTTCCTCCCTCTCACCAGGCCGAGTCATCATCATCACCCTCCCCCCCTTCTATCACTTAATGAACGTTTCCATGCCTCACAATGTCCTCTGTACCCTTCTTTCCCAACCTCTGACTCCTGCCCTGCCTGGAAAGCCGAGTCTCTGAGTCTAGCTGACTCTGAGCTGCCACCTAAGTCCTTCCTGGCCTGAGCTGTTCTGCCTCAGTTTACTCATCAGTCAGACAGAGTGACCACTTGGGTGGCCCCTTTTGATGCTGACAGCCTTTGCTTTGCAACTTCCTGGCAGGCCTCAGCTGTCATAAAGCATGAATTGGTGTGATGCAATGCTGTAGGGCTTAATCAACACAGGCCATGGACCTCAAAGGTGAGTCATTGCTCCCTTGAAGGATTCCCAGTCTTGTAGCCCTGTCTCGGTGTTTTGATCCTTGGGACCAGCCACTCGATACAGAGAAAGGTGAGCAAGCTTCACATGGCTGGCCTCTCCTGGGGAGAGGCTGGGCTTGGCTGGATGCCAGGGAGGGCTTGGTGGAGCTTTTCCCATCCTGGGACAGTGGGTCCTCTGAGGCTCAGCACCTCCTCAGCCTGGATGTCTCCCTCTCTGAGGAGGATTGGGCAAGGTCCAGGGGAGCAGAGAGCCTGGGATGCCTCCTGGGAAGCCAATCAACTCCAAGAGCCATTTTTGTTAGCTTGGATCCTCCTGGGTCTCCCAGGAGCATGGGAGGAGGATGTCATTCTGGGTTTGTCGATGGATGGAAGGAAGGAAGGGAGGGGTGGTTAGCTGTGGCCCAATGCTGTCTGTACTTGGCCCCTTGGCCCCACGGTCTACAATTGCAGAAGAGGATGTTCCTATTACAACTAGAGGGATCTCCATAGAAACCCAAGGTCTAATTAGACACAAGTAAGTGCTTCCCGAGTGCATTTTAATTACAGCTTTGCTGAAATATTCGTCAGCCTGAGGATTCAATTGCTGTGTGTCTGAGCTGAATAGGCGCTTCCCCTTGCCAGCACTCAGTGGTGTGTGTGCTGTCTTATGTCAAAACCCAGCAGGATCTGGTATCAAGGAGCAGAGGGGTGGCATCATGAGGCCTCAGGAAGCAGTGATAAGGGCCTAGAGCATGCAGAGTGAAGATCCTAAACCCAAATGGAGAGGACAGGCCGGGGCAGGTGTCAAGATTCTATAAATGGCAAAGTCTTAGGACAGAACCNGGATGGGTGAGGAGGGCTGAAGAGGGGTCAGCCAGTCCAAACAGGAAGCAAGCCCTGGGAAGGTGTAGGGGGGCCAGGAGCACAGGGAGACACCAGCATGGGGTACTGAGGTTCTCCTGCCCACCCATGTTGCTGACCCAGCACTGTGTGCCCAGGCAGATGGGTGCTTCAGTAAGGAAGTNTCTGGCAACATCTCCTTGAGGTAGATAGGGAGGGGGTATTTACATCCTTCCAGGGCCTCCCACAAGGAGAGCTGCCTCCACACTCCTCAGTGCACAGGACGGACTAGATCCCCAAGGAAGCTCAGAAGGTTAGCTTAGCAGGAAGGTGCCCAGTGATGATCTGAAGTGAAGCCACTCTCACCGTTGTAAGCTTTAATAGGAGTCCTTGAAGTATGTAAGTCCACATCCCAGTCCTGAAGACAGGCCCTGCCATCCATTTGGAGGCACCAACAAGGGACGAACGGGGAACAGTCTCACTGGCCTGAACCCAGGATGAGCAGGCAGCTACCCACCCCATATCTGGGTCAACAAGTTCTGTTTGCCTGCAGCAGGGTCCATCTGCNCAAGGACTTTGACCTTTTCTAAGGAATTGGTGTCTAGGGTCAGTCCCTGATTCTCCATGGGAAACCAAGTCTAGGCAAAGAGAGAGGCAGCCAGGACAAGGAGGGTTATCCCAGCAGGTGGCCTTGGAGCTGGGGCTGGACTCCAGCTGCTTATGAAAACAACTAGTTCTGTGACCTTCAGTGGCTCATTTTGCTTCTCTTTGCCTTAGTTTCCCCANGAAAAGGCTGTATTCCTCTAGGTCCAGATTCTGCTAGGACTATTTACTCTCAAATATAAGGCAAGCAGGCAGCAGATTCAGAGCTGTGCAAGGGTCAGGTGGGCATGGCATTACATGTGTAGTAGAATATGGCATTGGGGTGTGGGGCGGGACTTGGGTCAAGTAGAGTATGGGGTGTGATCAGAAGAACTGGGGTGTGATATGGTGTGTGGGGTGGAGTCAGGTATGGTGGTGGGGTATGCAGTAGGGTTTGGGGAGATAAGTAGGGTATGATGTGTGATGCTGGAAACTGGGGCATAGTATGGTATATAGGTTATGATGTGAGGTGGTGCCTGAGGGTAGAAGGGGGCACATGTGTTGGGGTGTGGTGTGGGTTGGTATGAGGTGTGATATGGGATGTAAGAATAGAGGGTGTGGGGTTTGGCATAGGTATATGGTGTGGGTTAGGGTGTAATGTGGGGTGTAGGGGTAGGGGTGGGGGATGGGACACATGGGGTGTATGTTGGGAAATGATGTGGGGTGGTGCACAGAGTGTGGTATAGGTTGGGGTGTATGTTGGGTGTAGTAAGGGATGTATATGGTGTGAGGTGGGGGCATGAGATAGGGTAGAACATTGGGGTATGTGTGGGGTGTGATGTGTCAGAGATAGGTGTGGGGAGGTGGAGTATGGCATGTGGGGAGGGATAGGGTATGATGTGTTGGGATAAGTGTGAGGTGGGATGTGGGGTGGGGTGTGATTTGTGAGGGTAGATGGGTGAGATGGTCTGTGGAAATGGGGGGGATGGATGGAATAGATGAGAAGAGGAGGCTTAGGTAGCTTGTTCATGAAGCAAGCAACAAGCTTATCAACTATAAATAAGGGAGTAATAGGTATTAGGGTGGTCACACACACACATATGCATTGCATTGTACTCACACATACACACACACATGCACTACACTGTACTCTCCCTTATGCACACACACACACACACACACACACACACACACATATTTACACACACATGCATTTGGCACATGAGCACACACATGACACACATAGATGCATTGTGCTGTATTCTCACACATATATTTGCACACACATGCACTGGGACATGGACGCACATGAACACACACATAAATCATTGTGCTGTATTCTCATATAAATATATCTACACATGCATGCACTGGTACATGGGCACACATGGACACACACAGCAGTGCTCATTAGGAGCTGCTGGGGACGGGCTAATGGCCGAATTCACATTAGGCCACCACCCGCCCTGTTAGACTCATAATTGGACATGGTGCTGCTGCCGGGGCAGGCAGCGAGGAGGGCAGTGTTTGATCCTGGAGGGGAGGGTGGATGCCTGGGGAGTGTGCGCTCATCTGTAATTGGCGTCTCCTCCCTTGCACTCGGCCTGCTGGGCTAGCTTTCATCTAGAGAACAGGCGGAGCTGCGGGCTCTCATCTCTTCTCCCAGGCCTGGCAGCCGTGAGCAGTAACTCAGCTGTCCCCTCCCTGTCCTCCTGTCTCACCCCATAGTGTTGAGACTGCAGACCCAACCCTGAGCAGAGCAGGCAGTCTCCTCTCTAATTTACTAACCAGCCCTTAACCAACTGATTGGCCCTCCCACGGGCTTGGATCAGACTGTTCCCGTCACAGGAGTTTCCTTGAAGCGGAGAACAACACTGGATATGCCCACAACCGAATGAGTAACCACCATTGGATAGATGGTGGACAAAGGCTCAGAACTACAGCAAACCAGGGCAGTGGAAGTATGGCTCAGGCTATCCCCAAACCACTGTGCAACAAGGTCAGCCTGTTGACCAAGCGCAGGCCCAGCCTCTGGTCACCCTTTGTGGCTCTGAGACAATGTCTCAACTCAGTCCAGTGTCTACTTTAATATCCCCAGACCCTGCCCCCTTCTGTTGCCCCCAGACCCTGCCCTCTTCTGCAGGAAACTAAATCTCAGGACTACACAGATGGGTCCTAGATGTGTTGGGGCCCTGTGTGTCCCCAAGATCCAGGGCATTGAGCCAGGTGTCTGCCCTAACTCCTAGTGCAAGTCACAGGGAAGAATGAGGTCTCCTAGATAGGGACCTAGCTCAGTAGGAGCCTGAGTAGAGAAATGGCCCCAGGACAGCAAAGACAGCCAGGCTGCCTGCCTGCTGACCTCATGGCTGCTGACCCTAGCCATACCAAGACCCAAACCCATCACAAAGCAGGAGGTTCCAGGCAAAGGGAAGCAGATCTGTGTTGTTCCCTCTGCCTCTGTCTCTTCCCTGGCATCAAGCCTTCATCTAGGCCCATGGCCTTGCTGGACAGCAACTGCAAGCCCTGCCCACCTCCATCCCCTGAGAATGGACAAACGACAGAACAAGAGACAGNATCAACTAGAGAAGTCGTGCTGGCACCTNGGAGGACACCCACAGCAGGCTCTGCCCATGAAGAAGGCCTCTATCCCCTTGGAACTCCCAGTGAGACCAGCCCAGGACATGAGACTGTTGCTCAGCTGGGTCTGCCTATGGCAGAGCTGGTAGCTACCCAAGACTGCATGGACACCTGCCTGGATCTGGCTTCCCCATAAGATCATATTGGCATACAACAGAGGACAGATGGATCTTTGACTCCTGGGATGAGCTGGCACCTAGTGAGTCCCATGGCCAGACATGTCCAGGGTTAGCAGCCTGGACCAAAGTGAGTGCATGTGGCCTGTGCTTCCCCTCCTGAAGGAGGTATCACATATCCCTCTAGCCTCCCTTACACTGACTGTCATCTTCCCCAACACCATNCCACCAGGTCATTGCCCGTTATCCCTACTTCTTAGTCAGACACCCATTACTCCCCTCTACCATGTCCAGCCTGCACCACAGCCTTCTCTAGATCCTTCTGGCCCCTGGCCTCCTATTCTAATGGCCCAGAACTCCTCCTTCTAGAATTTTATCTGATCCCTATCCTTTTGCTAGCACAGTGTGCCAGTATCTTCTATACCTACCCAAACTCCATGAGTCCCTGAAGGCCAGGCATCCCTGGTTTTATGGTCCAGCCAGCACCCCAATAAGGAATGAGCTCATGGTCCTCTTACCCATCTTTTGTCTTGGATGGGACATCACTTGGTGAATCCCTAAATAAGAAGTGATCTGCTTCATCTTCTGCTTGCCATCCACTTGCTTGTCTTCATTCAGCCTACATGCACACTCTTACACACATCCCTGTCCTGATAAAAACCCTTCAATAGTCTAGGAAGCATCCAAAAAACGCCTCCAGGTGAATAGGATCAAGCNCCTCCAGGGTAGCCATCAGGAGGTGTGGACAAACCAGTGGTGGCCCATAACTTGATGCAAATCAGGCCTTTAATGGTTGGGCTGGACCACCAGAATGCTTGGCATTCAGCAGGTGCCCATGAACATGAAGCCATGTGGTGGCGAGAACTGCCTGCCTTGGCCGGGAGCCCCATGAATGGCCAGCAGCCAGCTTTCCCTTTCTCTGGCCAGCTCAATAGGAGAATGGAGAATCAGACCCCNTAAAACTCACACCTGCTGAACTGCCATGTGATGCCNTATATATGCTGCCCCACTCACGGGGCAGCTGTGTGCTAGCTGGATCAGCTCATATATTGGCCTTGGGAGNCCTGGGGAGCCTCCCAACCAGGAGTCTTCAGACCTGGGCCCACCTCTTCCCAGTCCTGAAATCCTCACCTCCCAAGAAATTCTGTCCATTTAATAGCTAAGGAGAAAGCTGGGGTGCAGGGAAGAAACAGTGACAGTTGCTTTATGANGTACCTGGGGAGAAACTGTTGACACCTCAGATCTGTCCCCTCTTCCCGCTCTGTTCTGGGTNATCCAACAGTGGTGTGCCCATCTCCCCTATGGTTCCCAGGACAGACCTGCCTAGCAGAGCTTTGGGCCCAACAGGACAANANATGAGGATCCAAGCTGAGAAACAGATTTCAGCCACTTCTCTTACACTATGTCTGACGTGGTGANGGGGTAAGTGGCATGGTGAGGCCCCATGGCCAGAAAGGGACCCTCCCTGCCCATTGTATGGGTTTCTGTCACCTGTGTCCCCTTTCTAGATACTGGCCTATACAGTATGAAGGATGAACCTGAGACTGGTCCAGGTGGCCTGTCTTGCCTTCTGAGCCAACATANATCCCCAGNAGCTGCCCAGGGGGCCACACACATTCCCAAACTCCATCAGGTGAGGCCAGTTCAGTATGTCCAGAGAGAGGTCACTGTGTTNAAGTACAAGGTCAGGTCCTCAGATGTGCCAATCTGAGTGATTATCTGTGACTTCCCAGGCCGTCCCACCACAGGGACCATAAGCCACCAGGGCCAGGCGCCTGGAGCTTGCCACATTCCCCTCTGCACTGTCAAGAGTGGGACTCAGATGCAGGCCAGGGTACAAGCAGAGAGCTTGGGGGCTCATTCGAGCCCCTACCCAGCCCTGCTGCCTCCTTCTAAGGGGCTGTAATTAGTGGTCCTGGGGACCCAAAGCACCCACCGGCTGATCCCCCAACAAAGATGAGGCTGAATGTGCCCTTCTAATCCACATCCCTGTCCCTGAGGGGGTGCCCAGGTGCCTGGGCTGGGCCGGGCCTCACTAACAGACTCTAATTGGAAGGTCTGCATGGGGCAGGTCCCCAGAAGCTCTCCCTGAGGTACTGAGGGCTGGAGCACAGGTGGAAGAGAGGAACAATTGAGGGGGGCATCACCCCTACCCTGGAGAATGGGATGCTCAGGGTCTGGGATCTTGCATCCACCTCACCCTTGAGGCCTTGCCTTCTGTGCCAGAAATGAGGACCACCATCACCACAGAGCCCGTGACAGGAGGGTCAGGAGCCAATGGACTGAGCTTTGCCTGCCTTGCCCTGAGGAGGTGTCAGTAGGGNTGTGTACTGTTTTCTTGTCTCGTGGCTGTGACCAAATCAACTTAAGGNAGGATTTGGACTCGTGCTTTGAAGGGTTAAAAGTCATCGCAACTCAGAAAACATGGTGGCGGGAGCGTGAGGCACCCAGTCAGGGCACACTGCTGTTTTTGTCACCAGAAAGCAGAGAGATGCACGTCACTGCTCAGCTCACTACTGCTTCCTTCTATTCAGTCTGGGACTCCAGCCCACGGTGCTACCCACTGCGTGGGTCTCTTCCTTGGCTAACCTTTTCTGGAGACGCCATCAAGTATACCTGGAGGTGTGCCTTATTAATGCCCTAGGTGTTTCTTAATCCAGTCAAGCTGGTGGTCAGAATTAATCATCACAGTGTGTGTATATCAGGGTGGGAGGTGGGGGGGTGCCAATCCAGTGCCATCTGTATGGAGAACCCAGCTTTGGTCCCCTTTCTGGCCTGCAGCATACCTGGCCTACCACCTAGGGTGGGGGATACTGCCTATGTCACCCCAAAATCCTGCACTCCACTTTAGGGGAACCACAGAGAACATGTTGAAGGACACCTGAGAGGAGAGGCCCTCTCTTGACTCTAATACCNCACTCCAGCTCCCANGTTCTGTCAGAAACCAGGAATGCTAGGGCTTTCCTTTCCCATAGGGTNCAGTGCTCTCTCTATAAAGGCCCTGGTCCATCTCTTCTCCTAGACCCAACTCCTCCCTTCTGGTCTCTGTACCCTGAGTCTCTCCCAGCCCTACACTCCAGAAGCCAGAGCTAACATTCTAAAGTGAGTCTGAGCAAACCACAGAAGATCACCCCAAATCCTTCACTCCCTCCCNCTTACTCTACTGCTGGCCACACTGGAGAGTGTACCCCTCCNAGCCCCAAGGGAAAACCCCAGACCACTTTTGCCAGTGGTGTCAATGCTGGGGAGCCACCCCTACCGGATCCATCAAGAGCAGAGCTCCTCCAGGCAGATAGCCAGCACACACATGCTTATAGCTTCACACACATGTACACATGGATTCAGATACCTGCTCACCAGAGCAAAGAAGGGACAGAGCACTGGCAGGGTGCTCGGGGCAGTTCCCTCATTGAAGCCCTGGACAATTCCTCCAGGGCCTCTACGTGGACCGATGGCTGATCACTCAGTGTCCCAACAGGGGGTTCAATGGGCAGTATCCCTGCAATGCTCCAAGGAAGACATCCACAGAGGTCATTTATAGTCTCAGGGCTGCCAGGGAGCGGCTGGGCAGAATGTGAGCACTGAACCCTTAAGTGTGCCAATTGCTAACCTGGGCAGCCTTGCACAGTGAGACAAAAGCAACACATTCCCCTTCGCAGGCATAATTTATCCTCCATTAATGTTCAAGACAACTGACAAATTAAATCTCTTTTAAATTTAATCTGTCTCTAATAGTTAGCAGAAGAAAGGAGGAGGTCCTACACGGTCTTTGAATATTTAAACCTCCATGTAAAAAATTCTCAAACCCCAGGAGCTGGTGCATGGAGAAACTAATATTATCGCAGGGAAAGAGGGCTCAACGCCACTTGCTTCTTCAATGCAAATGCCCTGTTTTTATCTGTGGCTTACAGGCTTGTCACAAATAGGATTAGGAAACCATTTCATGAAATGGAAGCAAACAGGACTTAATGGAAAAACCAAAAGATGGTCCAAGACCCATTTGCTTTAATGGCTTTTCTGGCCAGGAGGTTCTGCTGAATGACCTCCCAAGATGTGCCCCCAGGACACCTGCCCCCCCAAGACACAAGCTACAAGAGCAAAGGGACCCCGATAAGAGGGCCCACTGAGGCGAGAGAAGCTGCCAATTACACAATTGATCCATCAGTAAAATTCACTTACTGGCTTCGCTGGGATCTTGATTACAGTCAACAACTTAATCCTTCACTCTGGAAGTCCATCCTGGGTCCGGGGGGAACAGCACACCAGTGTGGGCGCAGGAATGACCCAGCTGGACACANTTGAGCCACCAGATGGGATGTAGACACTGCTACAGGCCAGACAAATAGCCAGGACACAGGGCCCATCACTGGTGACATCCAATGACCCCCGCAGGTCCACTGGTCCTGGTCTCTGCCTCTAAGCAGACAGAGATCCCTTGAGTCTGTTACTGCAGGGCCAGGGAGCCCTAGGCCTCACTCTACCACAGCCATGCTAGCCATGCCCTGGCTCTCAGCTTGTTCTCAGGCCTCAGTTCCCATAGTGTATATGTGTGAAGGGGTACCTTCACCAGGGGGTTACAGCCACTCCATCCCATACCTTGCAGAACTCCTGCTTGCCCTTGGCCAGCAAGGCTCCCAGGGTCCTCTTTTTCTCAATTCCTGGTCAGCTCAGCAGACCCCAAGAAGCCTCCTCAGTCAGCCTCTTTCTCTTTCAGTGGTCTCAGGTTCTTGGATACACTCCTACACTCCCTACATACTCATCTCCCCACACACTTAGCTAGGCCACCCTTCTCAGTGAGAGACCAGAACAGACACTTGTCTGAACACCATATACACCTGGCCCTATAGAACCAAATGTAGCTTCCATCATCCACCTCATCTTCAGCACCCAGCACACCCTACCTCTCCCCAGGTACCAGCTCCCACCTGCCTCTTGCCTCCTCCATCTAGGACGGCTACACTTAGTAAAACCTCACCTTACTGCCAACTCCTCCAGACAGCCTTCTGGTACAACCCTGAGAGAAGTCCCTCACTTGATTCTTTGGTATCCTAGAACCCACCACAGCATGNTCCCTGTGGTAGTTTGAATGAAAATAGCCCCCATGGGCTCATGGGGAGTGTCAGTATTAGGAGGTGTGGCCTTGTTGGAGGAAGTGTGTCACTGGGGGTGGGCTTTAAGGTTTTAGAAGCNCAAGCCAGGCCCAATGTCACTCACCCTGCTGCCTGAAGATCCAGATGTAGAACTCTTAATTCCGCCCCCCAGCACTTTGTCTGCCTGTCTGCCACCACGCTTCCTGCTGTGAGGATAATGGACTAAACCTCTGAACTGTAAGCCAGCCCCAGTTAAATGTTTCCCTTTATAAGAGTCGCTGTCATGGTGTCTCTTCACAGCAATAGAAACCCTAAGACAGTCCCCATGGCCACAGACCTCGATAAGCTGGGAGCAGGGATAAGAAGGTGTGCTGGGAGACCCTTCGTGCCATGAGACCCATCCTTGGCTCAGGCCTGCCTCCAAGCACCCTAGTCTCTCTTCTCTGGCTTCTGTCTCCTCAGCTGAGTACCAGGAGGGTGAGTCAGGATCTTCTCTGCTAGGCTCTGCNCCCACCCTTGATCTGCTGAACAGTCAGTCTCCTGCTCAGTGGTCCACCAGGAGCTCAGCCCCATCCATACTCATGTTCTTCACACNTGCCCTTTGGCACTTTAGAGAGCCATGGCCTTCTCCTCCGCCTCTTGCATCCTCCTCCCTTCCCAAACCCAAGCAGTGCTGTGTTGACTCCTTCCTGGCTGATAGCTGGTGCCAGGTGTTCTCCAGTGGTGGACATCCCGTGAGGCAGGGGAAGGGGATGGAGAGTGACTCTGCAGCAATGACAAACTTGGCAGGGTGGCCCNGGGAGGGGCAGAGCCCTTGGAGGGGAAAAAAGGGGGGACAGTGGACACTAACTAGGGACAGGGCCATACAGGAATCCCATTCCTCCAATATCAGGATTTCTCAGGCAGGTAGGCACCCTCTATTTTCCCATAGGGAGGGCAGGCTGCCTCAGAACTCTACCATGGAGAACCTCAGCAGCTCAGCAAGGAGAGGTGGGCCGGGCCAAGGTCTCAGGTGTTTGCTTCTGCTGTAATTGATACTGGGGTCTGAGCCCGTCCAGTCACAGGCCCAGATCACTTTGGGAAGGACACGGTTTGGACATTCTCCTCTATTATCTCGGTGGGAGTGTACTCTATGACCTAGCAAGAAGCAGACAACTGTGGGAGCTACAAGGAGGAGTGACCCNCACATCCTAAGGACCTGTGATGGCTCCTGAGGAAAGGGTGAGGTCTCTGCAGCTTGGAAGGAGGGGAATATCATGTGAGCGCAGAGGCAAGGGGTGGGGGAACAGGCCACCACACATGGCCAGGTCTGAGCATTGTACACTGACCTTTCCCCTGTACCTCAGCATTGCCTGTATTTGGAGATGGGACCTTTAAGGACTAGTAAGTTAAAATTGGTCACTAGAGTGGGCCCTAACCCAGTGAGACTGGCAACCAAGACACAGAGGGACAATGCAGTAAGGTGTGGGGAGAAGGTAGCCATCCTTGGACCTGAGAGAGAGGCCTCAAGGGAGACCA
>LZPO01089558.1:619068-644130 GCA_001675575.1 Neotoma lepida
CNGGTGGGGAGAGCTGCCAAGGACCCACAGGCCAGTGGCTGTCGTAGGCNCCACACTGAATATCCTCAGAATTCCCTCTCTGGTCCCCATCAGCACAATGATGGGTCCCATGTCGCCAAGGACCTCGACAGCAGGCTCCCTCTAAGGCTAAGGCTTTTTCTTTCTTCCACTAACCAACCTCTTCTCCATAGCTGTGAAGGCAGGACCCTCAGTGAGAGGAGCTGCTTTCTTGCTTTGGAAAGCAAGAGCAAATGGAAGCTTCAATGGGAAGCAGGGATGGCCTGNCCACCTCAGGCCTCCTGCCAGCCCAGCCTTCAGGATGTTCTAGGAAATGGCTTGGCCAACACCTGCTGATGGCAGGTGGCATCAACGAGCCAACCACGGGCAAGAGGCCCGGCTGCCCAGGGCAGCGTATCTAGTGTGAACTCACTCCCAAGGTGACAGTGACGACAGTGGGAAGGTGGCTATAGAGTGACTTCATCTGGAACCGCCCTGTGTATTCTTAGGGACGTCATTGCTCTTTCCCTCAGCCTCAGGGACAGGCTGGGCTGCCCGGGCCACACTAGTAATTAAAGTGGCATCACCTTGCCCCAGAGGCCAGCAGGCACCTCCCACCCCATCCCTCTTCCAACTCTGGGCCACTGAGTTCATTGTGAAGCCTAAGCCTGGTACTGGGCTGCAGCCAAGAATGGCCCAGGCAAGTCTTGGACAGTTCCTAGGACTCATCAGTGCGCAAACATCCTAGGGCTGGTCTGAGACCTNGGGAGGGGTCCTGCTTTTTACACATGGTCTCTATCCCTAGAAACTCTTTTCCAAGGAACCCAGACAAGCGGGACAAGGAGGGCCTACACCCAATGTCACCTATACCTGGGCCCCCTGAGAACTTAGCTCCCCCAAGGTCCTCATATGCCCTCAGATCTGTCATTCCTGTGGGTCCAGGGTATGANGTGGAAGCTTTGGGGCAGTTGGAGCTGAGGGCGTCCACCCCCAAATACGCATGTTGGAGTCGGGATGGCCAGCAAAGTCTCAGAGCCCAGGCAGCCGGGATAACCTCCGGGTGGCCAGCAGTGGCCCCAGTGCAATGGTCTGGGACCAAGGAATAATACCAACTGGTTGCGAGGGCTTTCAGCAGCCCAGCTGGGTTTCAGTTACAGATTAAGAGGTTGGACAGGACCCAGAGNAGAAAATAGATCGCTGCAAGTCCAGACTGATGTCAACAAAGAGTTGACTAAAGGGCACACACCTTCACAGAACCCCAAACTATCCGTGTGAAGGCTCCACCCTCCCAGAGGTGCAGAGTTGTTGCCCTAGTGTGCCANCCTTGGTGGAATGTTGGACTGGAAGAAGGACACAAGAGGAAACTGAGGCAATGGACACAAAGGCCATACCACTGTCAGTCATGGTTCAAAGGTTACAGCAAACATGACCATAATGGGGGACAGAATATCATGGCAGCAGTGTGGGGCAGGGGGTGCTGTGTCACCCTCAGCATTGTGCCTAAACATAAATTAATGTTAAATATGATTCTATCTAGCTGAGTGTGGAGGTACACAACTGGAGGTTCGTGAGTTCAAAGCCAGCCTGGGGTTATCTTAAAAAGTAAATAAAATATAAAAAATAAAAACAAGATGTGGTGGTTTTTATTATACCTGCAATCCCAGTACTTAGGAGGTGGAGGCAGGAGAATTAGGGATTCAAGGTCATTCTTTACTACATAGTGAATTTAAGGCAATCCTGGGCTATTTGAGACTTTGTCTTTAAAAAAAAAAATCAATAAAGTAGGGGCTGGAAAGATGGCCCTGTGGTTGAAACACTGGCTCTTCCAGAGGATCCAGAACTGTGTGTAACTCTAGTCCTAGAGGAACTGGATGCCCTTTTCTGTGGGCACTGCAAGCATGTGGTATAGACATACAGGCAGGCAAAACACCCACACACATAAAAAATAAATTAAAAATTTTAAAACACAATAAAAATAAGTAAGTAAAATTTAAAAAACAATTCAGAAACAAATACAATCCAGTGAAGAACTAAGTTGCTGTTTCTAAAGCTGGGTATTGAACCTGAGCCTCACATGTACTCAGAAGTTCCACTGAGCTCCTCCGGAGGCCCCTTTTACTTCAATTTTAATTGTATTTTATGTGGGTAGGTATTTTGCCTGGATTTATGTCTATACACCATGTGTGGACCTGGTACCAGGCCTTAAGAGGGCATTGGCGCTCCGGAAATCCAACCTGGGTNCCCTGGAAGAGCAGCCAGGGCTCTTAACCTCTTAACCGTCTCTCTAGCCCCATCTTTTTACTTTTTAAATTTTGAGACAGGGTCTTACTCTGTAGTCTAGGAGGAATTTGAATGCCAGAGCCTCTTGCCTCTGTCTCCCCGGTAATTGGGATGGCAGGCCTGCACCTCACCCCATCTAAAGGCTGTGGGGGACACTTAAAGGGCCTTAGTAAGGAAGGCACCTGAAGAGGACCCTTGGGCTGCCCAGGGAAGATCACTGTCCTGGAAAGAAGGACCAGGGAGGCCCTGACCTCTCCTACCTCTCCTGGAGGCCTCAGCCCTGAGACAACAGATGTCCTTTGCTCAGCTCCTGTGCAGGCCTCCCAGACTCTGCACAAGGGGAAACCCTCTCTCTGCCCTAGGCTTATCTGAAGGACTGACANGACTCTGGGGCTGGGCCTCAGTGTCCCTCAATACTTGAGAATTTCTAAGGCCACCAGTCTGGGGTTCTGAGTGGGTCCCACCACTGGGTAGCTCTTGGCTCCCGACCAAGACCCCACCATACCTCATCCCTCCACCCTACAGGAAAGCCAGCCTCTTGGCAGCTCAGGGAATTCCTTCCCAGCCCCTCCCAGCCTCCAGGGCTTCCTGTGTGGAAACAGCCTGGATCCTGCCTTGTTAAACACAATATCAGGAGGGAGCCATCTCCGTGTGAGCTTCCTGTTTGCTGGGAGCAGATCCCAGGGCCAGGTCCCAGTGCTCCTGGCCCAGAAGGGGAGCCAGCCAAGCCGGGGTGGGGGGAAGGGTGTCTTAACCCAGTTCAGGGCTGTAGAGTTTCTTCTAGAAGGCTATGGCTATGGCACAGTGCCTTGTAGTTCCCCCAGGACCATGAGGTCGTCATGGGAGCCTAAAGCTGGGGCCACTTCCAGAGAGCTCAGAGTATCGTGAGCCCAAGGCAGCCAGGGCTGGCACTAGGTGAGATCCCAAAGGGACGGCAGTATGGCCACATATACATGTAACTGTGACATGGGCAAAGGGAGGGAAACAGTATTAGAGACAAGCGGAAAGCGCCCTCCCCACCACAACCTCCACTAGAGCACAAGGGAAAACCTTGGCAGTTTCTTAAAGCCCTATCAACCAGGAAGGCTCAGCAACTGTCCTATAGAGCCAGGCCACCAGGCTTCACCATGCTTCCCAAGGGCAAATAAGTTAAAGAAAGGGCCCTGGCCATCAAGCTGGTCCCTGCTGGGGCTGACCCAAAACAGGTGAGAATGGACCAGGCAGGCAGGGAGGGAAGACCCAAAGCACCTGCCATCCAGATCCCTGCCAACCAGGCTGGAGACCTCTGCTGCCATGCTGTCACCAACACCTACCACCCTCCCCCATGATGGCCACCATGTCACCAGACCACNGTGTCACCTTCCCTTGACTGTTGCTGTGGGTCACTTCTGAGCTCTGTGATTGTGACTATAGGGGAAGCTCACAGGAACCTCTGNGAGCCAAGCACTCATTCTTCAGGATCCTTCAGCCTTAGAAAGTGCCATGAAGCCTACTCCATGCACTCTCTACCTCACAGCAGGGATCTGAATCTGGGGTAAATATCCCTTGTAGCTCCTTCTCCCTGTCCAGCCCAGCTCTTGGAGAAGGGGTCCTACACACAAACATGGATGGTAGCCTCTGGAGGCAGCAGGCCTGGCCCTACACAGAGTTAACACTCATAGTATCTCTCCAGGGGTACAGCCACGCAGCTCAGCCACTGCCCTCCCTGCTTCGCAACAGTCTGCCTCTGGCCTCTTCTGAGTCCCCGACTGTGCCCTGGAAGCCCCTTGCCCCTCCTACCCATTGGGCCTTCTGTGCCAGGGTGGAGTGGTTAGGGCAAGCAGACAGGTCCCAACTTGTAGGCTGAGTCAGGCGGGCACCTTGCCTTAGGGAAGCACGTGGCCAGGTGCCAGGCCAGCTTCTGAGCTTGTGGGAGCTGAGCTGCCTGAGCTGCCACAAGCCTGTACCCCCACATGGCCCAGGCAGGTGCCCCAACTTCTCTGGCTTCAGGTCCCTGCTGACTACTCTGGTCTGCACTGCAGCTCTACTCCAGGCTTCTGTGGGCTGCAAACATTCCTTTCAGAGTCTCAATCCACCCTCCTCTGAGGAGAGATGGGAATAGGGGCTTCAGCAGACCCTTCCCTTTGGCCTCAGTTTTCTGTCCCTAAGGAGGATGCACACAGACCCATTATAGGAGGCATGGGGCAGACTGCCATGGGCTCAGCTTCCACTACAGAGCTGGGTTCTGGGTGACTGCCGTGTTCCCATCCATAAAATGGGCGTAGNGGGACTCACATTGCTTCCCCACGGGATTCCCAGNCCTTAATGACAGGGCTGAGGNCTTTGATGTTCCAGATGAAAGGCCATGCAAGGCTCCTAGGCTGGCCTCAGGACAGCGAGTTCCTTACCCAGAAAAGCAAGTGCCGCACACTCCTCAAGCCTGGACTGTGGGCAGNAGGCTTTACCTAGGAGACCATCAATGTTTGGGCTTTGCCTACAGAGGTACCTGGCAAGGACAAGCTTGGGGATCAAGGCTGGGGATGCCTCCCCCTGTGGAGGAGGTTCTGGCCCACTCCTGTGATAGACAGATGGAAGTGTAGCTGAGGTGTCCCAATGGCTATCCACCCCCACACAGTCCAGATTGCACAATCATGATGGGAGGCAGAGCCCATGCATGCCAGGGGCCTGTGGGAGGCCTTTCCCAGTATCTATGTGGGTCCTGCTTGGATCCTTCGTCGCCCTGTTCCGGCAGACAGCGCCTATGTGCAATGCACATGGGCACCAGGTTGCAAGACAGAAGGTGAGTTTCTTGCCTCTCCCCTGATAATCTATCTCCTCTATCCCCAAATTCAACATACCCTGTGCAATGGAGCCCTCCAGATCCAAGGACAATTGGGTAACACAGGGCTGGCTGAAAATAGCTTCCTCCCCAGAGTCTGTGTGCTGCTGGCCTCAGAACAGAATAAGAGACATGGCACAAGGAGACACAGGAGACNGGAAGTCCCAGAGGCCTGACCCACAGTGGCCAGAGAACAGTGTTANAACAACTGTTAGGCACTCTGCAAACTGTGGAGTGCTGTCTGCCCTGAGCCTGCTTCTGCCCCAGCCAGGGCCACCTGTAAAGAGACTTGTTCCTTTGTTCATTCATTTACTTTCCTCAGCCAGGGCCCCCCAGGGCTCACTGAGGCCCAGCCCTGTGCCATGCAGAAGTGTGATGATGACTCAGGCCCTACCCCACCCAAGGGCCCCACTGAGGCTAGAAGATAGATATACAGAGACCACACAAGGTGTGACTTGCCACCAAGGAGGGGCCCTGGAAGCAGGGCCACCATGGAGAGGCCCCCACAAACACTGCCAGAGGCCAGAGAAGGGGGCATCCCAGGCGCGGGTGCTGCTGGGAGGGGTAGGAGTAATAAAAAGCAGAGCATCCCAGGGCTCACAGGGTGGTGGGAGCCTGCAAGAGGACCGGGCACAGGGACAAACCAAAGGAGACAGCAAATTAATTCAGTAGGTAGCATAGAGTGTGAGACCACAGAGGGGACCCAGGCTAGGCTGCCCCATCACAGGAGGAGCTAGCCCTGCTGGACAAGAGCTCCCATGCTCAGCCCCTGAAAGACAAGCCGAGAACAAAGGAAAGGAACCAAAGTTTTTCTGGAGTTGTTCTGGAGCTAGCTGCACTTCTGTCACTTTGATTTCTCCAAATAAGACACCCTGTGGAGAGGAGCTAGCGGCCACCACAAAAGGCTACTTCCCTCCAGCCTGGCTCCCAAGCTCTGAGCTTCACCCTCAGGTCTTGGGGCTTAAAGAAGTGTGGGTTTGAACTCAGCCTGTGGCTAGCCACCTATTCAACTTCACGGTAGCTCATATAGAAACAGTGGGCAAAGCGCAAGTCCCCAGCATAACTCCCTAAAATCCTCAGGTCCCATGGCTGCTTCCCGCTCCTCAGCCTTCTCAGCCCTTCATTGTAAAATGTGAGCACACCAGTGACCAAGGGCTCAGGGGCACCCAGTGAACTCAGAGCCACAGGAACAATCAACACATCTTTTATTCACAAATAAAAACTGTNGAAAGATGTTATCTACACATTTGTACAAAGGTCTGGACGCCTATAAAATACACAACGGTCAGAAAGCACGAACCTGCGTGCAGGCCACATCCCAGGCTGGCAGGCTCACCCCTCATTTGCATCGGAAAAGAATCGCCTCCCAGAGACCTCCCCAACACTGCCCTCAGTGTCCCCCACAGCTGCCAAGAGCCCCCGACCTAGGAATACCTGTAGAAAACCATAAAAACTTAGATAATTTGTCTTCAAATTCCCACTGCAAATTCTGTTTTTAGGCAAAATGATACAAAAATATGAAGCTAACAGAACTTTTACAAAAACTCACACCCCGTCTTTGTTGGCGGTGGTTTCTTTCATTGTTTGCTTTGTTTTTGTTTTTTTGCTTGTGGTTTTGGTAAGAATTCCTGCCGTGGAAGAAAAGCATTGTGTGCTCATGGCCCAGCCCTTGCTTGTGGCCTTTGGTGTCCTAGAATGGGGCCCTCAGGGAAAGGAGGGGACTCGAGGCTAGCTGTCCGCACTCAGAGGACACCACTGCTGTGGACTGGCAGAGGCCACTCACGCGGGCTGTTGAGGGAAAGCTGCTGGAGAAGAAAATTAACCCAATCCTAAAGGAGAGCTGGCCCGAGCAAGCCCGCCCTGCTACACAAAACTGCTTAAGTTGTAAGGAAGGCAAAAATCAGAAACAAACTGGCTTTAGCCTGGCCTGAGTGGCCACAGCCACCCAGGCTGCGACTGTCTGCTGGTGTCTGGGTCCTGTCTTGAGTCTGTAGCACCAGATTAGAAAAAGAAGAAAAGGCCTACTCAAGGTTAAAGGCACTTGTGTGGCTGTCTGGGTGATGACAGTCTTTCCATCCCCGTGCTCTCTCTGTCCAGTGGCTGGCCCTCCCCTTCCCCACTCTCTGTCTCCTCTCTGAGATCCCCCCGATCCTGCACAGACCCTGTGTCTTCAACCCTCCAACCCCTTCCACATCCTCATCCCATCCCACATCCTAGCTCCGCACCCCTTGCACCCCTTGCCCTGCATGTCTCCGCCTATGACCTGTGCTCAGCCTCAAACATCCACCTCTTGTGGCCCAGGTACAGCAGTGGTGGCAGCAACACCAATGTCAAAGCAGGTGACCATCATGACATGGGCCTTGCACAGGTTAACGCANTGCTCCAGGGCAGCTGTGGCTTGCTCCAGGGCCGCCAGATACTCAGCTGATTCCGGCTCCAGCTCTGGGTCCACCTCAACTGGAGAGAGACAAGACAGGGTCAGGGCAGAAGCCACGACAGCAGCCAAGTTCCTCAAATTCACCAAAGAAGTGTTAGCTTGGTGGATCCTCCCCTTCTGCCACCTATTGTATGGGAACAGCTGAGGGCAGAGAAGGGAGACTAGGGAGTAGGGTCTGGGCTCCTGCACTTGCTGGGTATCTCCCTGTTCAGCCACAGAGGGAGTGGGGCACTCACACTGCTCCAGCCATCGCCCAGGCTCCACCATCAGCCGGCCCTGGGTCTCAGCCAGCTCCTCACAGAGGTGGTCGCGTTTGGCCTGCACTTCCTGCAGCCGCTGCTGCCTGCGCTCTGCTAGCCGCAGCTTGGAGCTGATGCATACTGGGCCCTGTTGGCAAGGGACAGGAAGAGTAGGTTCAGATATAGATGGCAGGGACTCTCTCCATAAGGCTTCTTGGCACCTTGGCTTTGGCCATGGCCTCCCTCCCACTTCAGGCCCCGCATAAACACGTGGCTAGCCCTCCAAGGTAAGGAGGGTGGAATCTGCAAGGGGTCCACACCAGGAGTTCCCGGACTGTGGGTCCAGCTCTGTGGAAACACAGCAGTAGCCTCAAGAGTCCCTTCAGTCACCCACCCCTGGCAAAAGCACCAGGGACTACAAGCTCAGGGATGGACCAGGCTGGTTCCTACCTTCTCCACATCCTGAGAGGGCTGTGAACAAAAAAAAGGTAATGTCAGGGGCTGCCTGGCTGAATNATCAGATGGCCCTCCCTGACACCCCTGAGCTCCCAGCCTCTGACTGTAGCCTCTCTCACCTTGGCTTCCTCCTCCCTAAGAGGCAGACGGTGCCGCTGCAGGCGCTCTACGTCATCTATCTCATACACCTTGATCTCAAAAGGCTCCTTCAGAGAGCCAGCCAGGGGTGGGGGCAAGTCCACCCATTGCCCAGGAAGGCTGGGCTTGCGACCTAGAGCAGCAGCATCNGGGAGTGGGGCCGGGATCAGCCTCCGTCGCTGTAGACCTGAAACANAGCCAGGGACACCTCAGGTTCTGGTCCTATCACCTGCACAGCCACACCAACTACTCTCATAGCAGAACTTAACTGCTCTAACTGACATCTTCCCTGCCCCTCTAGTCAACCGAGAGTGGGCCAGAACAGTGCCGGCAGGAGCTCTTGGGCAGCTGGGACATTGGCCAGGGAGAACCTAGCCCAGAGCCCAATGCCTACTGCCTAGCTTGAACCCAAACCCTTGCCATACTACTCTGCCAGGGTTAAGAACCAGTCTCTGGGGTAGAGTGGGGGTCAGGGAAGGGAATACACTGGGGGTGCTTATAAACTATAGAGGGTCATGAACCTCTATATGCAACAAAGCCCCAGGAGTATTCATTAAGTGTCACTTGCTATCATATGCATTCACAATCTGAAGGGATGTATGGACCCACGGCTTATAAACTACCAAGGGCTATGCATGCACACCTGACACTCGTAAACTATCCCAGAGACCACACAGGGTGAGCTATTAGGGTGGAGAGCCCAGGCCCACCGCCAAGAACCAAGAAAAGAGCACCCCACAGAGCTGGCTGCAAGGAACCCACTGGGCTGTAAAACCCAGCTTTTGGGGCGATCAGGGTCCACTNCAGCCTGGGGTGGCCAAGTGCACTGTCAAGGCTCTCTCAGGTCTACAAACTGTAGAGTGCTATGCCCAGAGACTGTCACTGCTGCCCACCTGTGGCCCTTTTCTTTGGGGACTTGAGGCTTCGGGAGCGGGCACCCGGGGAGGCAGTCCCGCTTTCACTCATGGAGTCAGGGGCTGAGGAGGCACTGCCAGTGGCCTCGCTGTCTCGGATCATGCTCTCATAGCCGCTGCTGCCACCGCTGTGGTAGAAGAGTGCAGTGCGGCCCATAGCAGGGGGGAGCTCCCCACTCAACACACTGCTGTTGTCGCTGCCATGGCCGCTGCTGTAGCGCTGGGGCCTCCTTGGTGCAGTCACTTTGCTGTAGGGGGAGGGCAGGGCGGGGCTCACAGGCTGCCGCTCCTCAGCCAGGTTCACACCACTGTCATTGCCGCTGTCCGAGTCAGTCGAGCCCCAAGAAAGGCCGCCTCGACCAGAAGATCCACTGGCTGCCAGCTCATGCACACGGCTATGGGCAGCCCGGAATGCCTGCTTAGTGCCCATGATGGTGCCCCTGCCTGCCTTGGCCCCAATGCCAGGTGCGGCCCGTGGAGCCATTCGAGGTCCTGGCACAGGGCCACTAGTTGTCTTGCCTGCCGCAGGGGCCAATGGCTTCATTGGAGCACCCAGTGCCCGAGANGTACTAGCCCCTAGATTACGACCCTTGGCCCCACCAGCTGGAGGCTTGGATGCTCCAACACCCTTAGCTGGGCTGCTCCTACAGGCAGGAGCTGCTCCAAGTGGAGGGCTGGTAGGTGGTACACCCAACCTGGGCACAGCCCTTGGTGGCCGTCCTGGGACTTCTCTGACCTTGCCACTGCCATGTGTAGGACTCTCGTACCGCTCCAGGGACATGTGGCCAGTGGGACGGTGTGCCGCCTCCATCTTGCCAGCTCGGGCTTTCAGGCTNGATGTGGCCTTGGGAACAGAGTAATCAGATCGGCCACTGGGCCTGGCCTCGTCCTCCCCTCGGAAGGCAGAAGCAGCCCCTGCCCGGGTCAGCCCCAGGGCCTGGGTAGGGGCAAGGGTCGTGTTCTGCTCCAGGCTAGACTTGCGCACAGGTGGAGCTGGGGGGCTGGCCCCACTAGGCCTTGGAAAGAAGGCCCCCTTGGGAGACACACTCTTCTTACTGCTGGAGGTGGTCTTTAGGCTTCCTGAATGGACCACTGCCTCCCCTGTAGTGTCCCCACAGAACGCAGCGGGTGTGGTCACTCCCAGTGTGGTGGCTCCCCTCCGCAAAGGTGGGATCCGAGCCACAGCTTCCGGCCTCCGGGATACTCTGGTTGTCACCTCACACCCGTCCACCACTCTCTGGNCACAAGTCAGCATTATCTGAGCNTCAGGTAGTCGAGGGGAGCCTGGGGTTGGGCTTGGGACCCCACCTGTGGAGGCCATCTGGTGTGGGTCACAGTCCTCTGCCCGGAGTAGCCAAGGGTCCTCAAACAGGCCTCCAGGGCTGTATGGACCCCGGCTGGGACGAGCACGGTTGGTTGTCGAGGTAGTCCTGGGTTTCCGGGGGAGACTGGAGTGGATGGTCTGGGCTGAGGCTGCCTCATGTGGAGACCCGGCCCAAGGCTCTCTGCTGGGTCGAGTTTGAGTTGCTGTGACTGCTTCCCCAGGGTGGGGACCCCGGACTGAGGCAGGATTGTCTGGTCTTCCACACTCTGAGGACCTGAACTTGCTGTCCTCTAGGGAGCTGCTTGGGGTAGGGAACTCTGGTGGACCAGGCCCTGCTGCAGAGTCAGGGCTGAAGGGAGGCTGTGGTGTGGGACCGCAGCTTTCAGCCAAGCAAACACCAACGTCGCTCAGCCAGGAGCCAATGGATGAGGCTGGACTGCCACCAGGCCACGCCATTCCCTCTAAGAGCTCTCCAGGGTCTCCTGGGCCCTCAGACACCTGTGAGGTATAGGCATCAAACTCATCATTGATACTGCTGATGATGCTGACTGGCCTTGAGCCTGAGGCCAAGGCCTGCAGGGAACAGTTACTGCCTAAACTGGCCAGACTGGAGGGTCGTGTGGCCCCTGCAAGTCCCCCCAGAGGTAGTTCTTCTACCACTGTGAACACCAGCTCATCCTCTCCATTCAGCTCCACTGGCTGCTGCAGGGTGACCGTGGTGGTCAGCAGGCCCCGCTCCAGATGGCGTCCACGAGCAGATGGACAAGGACAAGCCGTGTCAGAGAGCGGTGGGGACAATGCCATCTGCCCACTCATGCCCACAGGGGCTGCCCGCATCACACTGTCAGGGCCCTCTCCCCCAGGTTCTGTGGGGACGCCTCGAGCTTCTGGTTGCCGAGGTGGTGGAGGGGCTGGACTGGGCAGTGGCCTCCTGCTGCCACCTCCTGCAGTCTTGTCTGGGGCAGGTGGCTCAGGCCGGGTACCATCTACTCTCTGATCACCCTGTGTACCAGTCTTAGAGAACTCTGAGGTACTCCGGTGAGTATCTTGCCCAGGGCTGCCTCGAAGGGAACTGGTAACCATAGGAGAGCCCACAGCCTTCCAGGGGGATGTGGCCTCAGGTAGTGAGGGTTTCCTGCCTCCTCTGGCGGGGCTGGCTTGGGCTCCGTCAGAGCCACCCTGGGGACCAGGGAATCCCTCGCTGCCATCTATGCACTCTAGACGCTCCTGCAGCTCTGCAAATGTACTGCAGCGGAAGTGGTCGGCGTCCCGTGGTCCCTCGGAGGGCCTGCGGCGGCTCAGTGCAGGGATGATGGGCACAAAGTCAGGTGGGCCCTCGTTGTCAGTAAGCTCACGGTCTGACAGTGCTGCCCCACCAGGACCCACATAGATGACTGTGTCACAGGACTGCTCACTGCTGGAGGAGTAGTCAGGGTCGCCAGACAGGNCAGGAGCCGAGCGGTCAGGGTCCATGACCATGGTGCGTGGGTGGAAGGGCCGCAGGTGTGGGGGACGCCGGGCCCGGCCCTCCTCACAGGAGCTCTCCCCTCCTGAGGAGCTGGATGCATGCTGAGGGCAGCACAACAGACCCTTGTGAGTAGACCCACCCCTGTCTGCACACAGGCCTGGTCCCCATCTCATCTCTTCCTTGGACTCTGCCCTCTCAGCATAGGGGTGTGGACTCTGTGAGACAGTAGCCAGCTGAGCAAGGCCTGTAAGTGCTGGGAATCACACTAGAGAGTACAGAACACAAGGGAGGCTTCTGGGGAGCTTTGAGAGGTAATCAGCATGAACCATGTCACAGCATGGGGAGGGAGCTCAGGCAGAAAGACCATGCTACAGCAAGTGCAGCATCCAGACTGAGGGCAGTGACCTCAGAACACCCAGCATTCCTGGGAAGTCTCCTGCTGGGATGGCGCTCATTTCCCTGACAACATAAACCCCATTGTAAGTAGTTGCATCCCTGCCCAGTGCCCCAGGGACTTGGGGCTGGGCTCCTCTCTGGAGCCATAAGAGACCCACCCACAGCTGAGCACACCTATTGCCTCCTCTCCCTGATGTCCAGAGTGGGGGCGCTATAGAGGATGTGGGAGCCTGGGGGCCCTTGGGAGGCAGCAGGAGCTGGGGCTTACCTTGCCCTTCTTCCTGCGCAGGCGGTGGATGCGGGCAGCCAGCTGCACAGTGCTGAGCGTCTCTGCGTGGTGGGCCGGTGAGTCTGAGANGTGTGCTATCATAGTGGTACGGCAGTTGGTAGTAGCCAGGGACTCCCGAAGCAACATGGTGAGTCTGTGGTCCCTACAAGCCAAGGAGGTGCTCAGAGGCTGGGGTGAGGGGCCGTCTAGGTGGAAGACCAGGTGAGGCATAGGCCACTAGCGTGAGGGATGGGGCTATGTGTGGCGCTCTCGCTGTGTCCTTATACCTGCACCCTGTACCTATCCCTGCACCCGAAGCTCCAGGACCCACTGCTGGCCCTGAACTCAGGCCACCAGAAATGCCAGACATCAAAANAGCCAGTTCCCCAGGTCACCTGCTGGTGCCNGCTCCCATACTCACCTGTAGGGCACATGTTTGGCCCCGTTGACTAGGGCCAGGATGACACTGCCCAGAGCTGACAGAGAGAGACACAAGGGTCCTCCAGAAGCCTCCCCGCCTCTGCTGAGTGCTGCCTCACAGCTGCCCAGGTCAATGAGGTGCAGGCGGCTGCGACCTCCAGACACTGAAAACACAGTACAAATAGGTGCTGGGGTCTGGGCACCCAGACCCTGTTCCACAGCCCACCCAAGCAGGCAGAGATGCCCACAAGGCCCCCCTCCGGGGGCTGGTAACCCATGGTCATGCCTTCCCCATTCCCACACCATGCACCTACTTCCTCCTTGACCACACTTCTCCACACGATACTGGTACACATGCAGAGTGAAGAGCATGTGGGAGTTTCGCCGGGTCTCTTCCCCACAGCCAGCATGACTAGTGCTGCGGGCTGCCAAGGCCGCATCCAGGTAGAAGGCTGCCTTCTCTGCTGTGGGTGCTCGCAGCTCATTCTGGTTCTGGAGCTGTGAGAGAAAAGGTTAGTGGCTTGAGGCCAAGCTCAGTGCTCCCTCTTCTTTCCTCCATAGTCCCAGAAAGGCTAAAAGCACTGGTGTACCTGTGTCCCACACACAGGGTCCTCCCGCAGGTACACGCCTGGAGACTGGGTGTCCTGAAGGCTGCCTGAGGCCACCTCAGCAAGCAGGTCCCGAAGACTCTGGTCATGGCCACACACTTCCACAGCAGACACACGGATGGAGAAGCGTGTGCCCATCCTCTCCTTACGCTCATCAATGAGCCTGAAGAGCCAGGAGATAGCACAGGGCACGATGCCCAGGCTCTGGGGTGAGCTGTCCTTCCCAATCATGGTATATGACTTGCCTGGGAGACAGTGGTATGTGAGAACCACAGATAACTCTCCACAACCTGCCCTCAGGAGTCCTTCTAAGCTCANGAGTGTGCCCAGGGTCCTCAGGGCCAACCCAAATGACCTTGACACCTCATCCAGCCACTCTGAGGCCTCTCTCTGCCTTCTGGCTCTGCCTGCCTCAGCTTTGCTGTGAGACCCCCACACCCATATCTAGGGCCAGGCTCAGTGATAGCAGCAACCAAGATGGGGGACAGTTAGAAGGCATCATGGGTGCACAGGAGTGANNGAGCACTTACCAAGGCTCATGTGGCCGAAGGAGAAAATGCAGCCGTCAGCTCCACCAACCACAGACTGGAGCACGTCAGCCACGGTTCCTGAGCAGACCTCAGCCTGGGAAGGAACCCAGTGGGGATTAGGCAGGTGCCAGAACCGAAGGGCTGTGGCTAGTGCTTCTGCTACCTCTGTAAATCTAAGGCTCATTAGTCCTGGTCACAGGCAGGCAGACAGCCCACAGGGCAGATGAACTAACAGACACAAGGCCAGGAACACAGGGCCCTCCCACATTCATATGGAAAGTACAGGACANGTAAGTTAGCAGACGGGACACATACAATACAGATAGGATGGGCTAGCTAGGCACATGTGCCTAGACACCCAACCCAGCACTGAAGTTGCTGCCTACAACACAGCANAAGGAAGTCATGGTCATTGCTCAGTGTGCTGCGTGGGCACCCAGTGTCCCTAGTTTCCAGGGCAGGGCACAGCTGCTCAAAAAGTTTCATAGGAGAATGGCCCTGAAGAGCTCAGTGTTTCCCCAAGACTTGGCCTGAAGAACTAGGCGGAGAGTGATATCCTGGGCTGGGACTGCTAGGGAGGCAGACCCTGCGGGCCCAACAGGCAGCTAAGTTCCCTCTCTGCAGAGGATCAGATCTGATCCTGTCACAAGCACCCAGGCATTCCACTGTACCTGCTCCGAGTCCTGGGGGAAGATGGCGTCAAAAGCGAACATCTTAGGGACTGGTGCCGTGGCGGCGTGGCGGAGGCCTGCACAGCCTGGGGGCCCTGCAGCGGGGTCATAGAGAGTCACCTGCTTCTTCCGAGGGTCCACCTTCAGGTAGGATGTAGACTCAGCTGAGCGCTGGACTCCTTGTGCAGGCCAGATGCGTAGCATAACCTTTACCTGGGGGTCGGCAGAAGCAGGCATCTGAGCTCCGCCCTCCACCCAGCTGGCCACTAATTACAGGGCAGGGGAAGCAAGTGCGAGTCAGGACAGCAGACCAGGTCTCGGCATGGGTGCTGAGACCACAGGAATGCTGCCTGAGCGGATCCCACATGAGGTCAGCAGGGTAGAGAGAAAAAGAAGCCCAGGGTGGGGTAAGGCTAGTGGGGTGCAGAGCCAGTTAGCAAAGTGGGAGACAAGGCAAGGTAGGGAAGGAGAGGGCAGTTAGCAGAGACAGGGAACACTCCCTAGGCCCCTAGGCATTTCTCCTTCAGGGAACTCTGAAGGGGAGGCTGCACCATCACCAGCCTCAGGACAAAGTCCTTCATCCCAGGAAGACAGGAGGCACACCTATAGGATGAACAAATGNACAAACCCGCACAAAGGTGAAAGGTCTCAGAAGACCAAAAGGCTGTGGGGAGAAACTCCAGACTTGTCGCCTCTGCCCTGAAACAANTCAGGAAGCCAGGCTTGAGAAGCCCACAAAGGAGAGGAATTAGGACGGGCACAAAGTGGAGGAAGTTCCATGGGACAAGAATCCAATCTGAGAAGAGGGAATTCTGAAATCCAGCCTAACGAGCCCCAATTTGGGGAAACTGAGGCTGGGAGGTGTGTGGAAGAGGAGAGGGCAAGGGTGGACCTGAGCTCCCGGAGCTCTGCTATCGACTAGTCAGCCTGGGCCATGGCAGAAACAAAGGAGATTCCGATATGCCCATTGACCATTCCAAGGTCCATAAGGCCCAGAACAGTGGACNCCAAAACCTTCTGTGAAAATGCAATGGATACAAGGATGCCAAAGAAAGCTGTACTACAGCACCCCAAAACCTGTGTGGAGGATGGATACTCCCCACAGGTGCAGCAATGCAGGAGAGAGGCTGGGGCAGGTGTGAGGCAGACAGGCACTATTTCCTCGAAAGTCACCCTGGGTTAGGGTTCCCCTTTGCTGGAGGCCACACCTTTCACTCTCCAATGAAATCTCTGACTTCACATTGGTGTAAATCAAATTACCAGAGACTCATTTCAGAACCAATATTTTTCAAGGATTTAATTGTAAGTGACAGATACATAATGNGCAAAATTGGTTTAGGGGGGCAGCTTACACAAGCACCACAGGCTCACTCCCAGTGGACAAGGGGCACATTGATATGCACAGCCTCCTGCGGAGTGGAGTGTCCCACCCTCTGGGGAGAGAGAGGAGCAAAGAAACACTTGGCTATTGTACTACTGAGAACCTGGGCTCCATCAGGCAAGAATCGATTCTTTTATTCCCCAGTGACGGGAACAAAACGATTTCATTTCCAAACGCTGCTGCAATGCAGACGAAAATGTGCACTTCCAGGTAATTTTGGGCAATTTTTTTTCCAGTGTGAACTCCTCACCACTTCAGGAACCAAATGGGCTCTGGAGATGTGAGAGGCTGCCTAGCGGGGAGGAGAGGCCTGGAGAAGNTACGATTTGGCTCTGATGTCTCCTGATGCCTCTTCAGCAGATACTAATCCCGAGTCCCCAGGCAGGGAGGGGATTGAGCAGGGCATCTCGTCCAGCCTGCCCCCCACTGCCCCCGTCCATTGTCTGCTGGAAAGAACCTGTCATTACCTCAGGGAAATGACAGGGTCTCTCGGGAGACAAGAGCATCCTCACCCCCCAAATGTGCAGATATCACAAAGCCACTGGAGCTGGGGGGAGGGGAAGCATATTTTACATAAGAGCAGGGTTTCTAGCTCCCCAGAGGTGNACCAATCTGGGGAGGGGGAGGGGCGCCGCTCAGCACCCAACACCAGAGATGTCTTTTTTAATACCACGGTATGATGAATTATCTTAAGTAGCACATTAATGTCAGACACTGAACGTAATCTAACTTCTTTTCTGTGGCAATATTAAACGCTTTTCAGGAGGTACTTCTGATGACATGACATGAGTGTGAATGACACTGAGAGCCAGGGAGAGGGGTACAGAGGTGTGGGGGGACAGGGGCTGGTTAACAGACAGGTGGCCAGGACACTTGGTCTCTGGGGAAAGCCCTGAATGGTCCAGGGTCAGCAGAAAGAAGGCTGAGGGCTTCCCTCAGAAGGCAGAGACCTGGCAGGCCCCCAAAACAGCTGCCATTCTGAGCTTTAACGTCCAGAAAGGAGTTGGTAACTCCTTATCCATCAGCCCTAAGGCAGACACTGTCCCCACACCCACCACAACCCCTGAGGAAGAGAAGCTAGGTGGACAGACAGGCTAAGTGAACAGGCTGATCCTAGGCCCAGCCATTCTTCCCCAGGTCTCATCCCAGCCCTGTACCCACACAGCCAGAACAGTGACAGCCTGGTCAGTGGGAACCACCTAGAGCTGTGGCAGGTAGAGAGGAGACTGGGGTGCTCAAGTCACTCAGGCCTGGGTCCAATCTCCCTCTCTCNCTTTCTCACTAGACAGTGTTGATGCCACCAGCCTCATCTACTAAACACTGCCATTGTGAAAGGTGGGGGCAGCCAAGGACTGGCANGCATAGGTAGTGGGGGTCAGGGACACCCCTCCTCTCAACAGAATAGGGCACAGAGGCAGGTGTCACCTGTCACCAAGAACTGTAACTGTCCTAAGCGAGGCAGGCTGCCTTGGCCCCGCTCGCAGCCCAGCNAANCCAGAGCTGAACAACCGTATATACACAGCCCTTCACAGAATGCTCCCATCAGGCCCCAGACAGCTGNGTTGCCCAAGTAAACCCACCACTGCAATACAGTGGCCTGGGGCCAGGAGCAGAAGGTGACTGATTCAGATCCACACAGCTGGAGGTGGGTCCAGAATTGAGAAACTTTCTGAGTCAACTCTGCTACACTCCTGGGCCTGGCCACAGCACTACTGGCCACACTGAACATGTATGTGGCTCCCATGCCAACTGTCTGCAATCAACCCCAGGCTGGTCTATTTCCCATACTCCACCCCAACGGAGGCCACCTCCAGAAGACTGTCTTGAGGAAACCATGGGGTGTGTCCCCGTCCCAGGGGAAGGGAGGAGCCAGGAGGCCTGGCTTCCAGCCACCAATTAGCATTCAGAAAGGAGGCAGCAGAGGACAAAAAAAAAAGCAGCCCACAGTGCTAAAAGGGGACACAGTGAAGTCAGCTGGGCCTGAAGGAGCCCCGGGCTCTCCCACTTGCCTGCAGCTGCCTGTCCTTCCTCAAGGGCTCTGCCACAGAAGGAGGCCTCCCTTCTGGAAGGAAGGCCTGCAAACACACGGTTTCCTCTCTGGTCCCTATTTAGGAGTCTACCCCACTAGCCAGTGCTGACCGTGTGTGCAGGACACGAGCATGCAGGGCTGGTGCCAAGTCAGGGCATGGCTGCACTGGGCATGATCAAGAAGGTCCAATTCCATAACTCTCAGGATGCCTGGGAGAGGACATCACCCTTAGAGGGGTAAAGGTTCAGCGAAAAACATGTGCCAGAGGTCAGGAACCCCCTTTCCACAATGGTTAGGCTCTCCACCCTAAGGGCACAGGGCCTACTTCACCCAAGCATCNGAATGGTCCTGCCACAGGGGTACCCCCTTGGGCCTGGGGTACAGGGACTTCTCCCTCAACAGAGTACCAATNTTAGGAGTCAAATTAGAACTCTTGGAAGAAGGTCTGGAGCCAACCAGCTTGTCCCATCACCACACAGGGTTTTCACCCTTTCTAGACCTGTTTCCCCAACTGAAACCCATCTGGCTGAGCTGCCTGGATACCGACTCAGGAACGCTGAGGGGTCCCACCTCTTCCTCTTGTCCAGCTCCACCTCAAAGCAGCATCCAGTGAGGATGAAGCAAGAATGAGGCTCTCCAGCTCAGCTTCCATCCTAGGCCCAGATGCCCCACCTCATGGCTATCCTGGAACATGTCCCTGGGACCTGAGGGACAAACTTCTTCCCNTCATTTCCCACCCCAGCTCCACACGGGCACTGCTTCCCAGGGGCTCAGGTTCCCCACATTCAGCTCTGTCAGCTGTCCTAGTNTGGCCCTGGAGAAGAAAGTAGGGCCCTCTATCTCCTACATCTTATTAGATAGCCCTGGCCTCCCAAACCCAGGCCATCTGACCTCAGGTAGGATCTACCTTTCCGAAGTTGCTGGGGTTTTCCTTGGCCTTGGAGGCAGCCCTGAGCAGGCAGGGGGGCACTGGGGGAGGCCACAGCTGCAGAGTGCCACTGAAGTCCGTGGGGTAGGTGGACGTGCCACGAGTGTTGGGCGCAGGTGGTGGGTGATGCTTCTTGCGCTTGGAGGCCAGGCTGAGCTTCTGGGCAGCCCTGGGGAGGAGAGGTAAGGGGGCTCAGAGTATACCAACAGCTACCCTGTCACTGAGTCACTGTGTCCGCACCAGGCCGCTCCACCCTCAGACTCCATCAGCCATATGGATATTGCTCTGAGAAAACAGCTAGAAATTCTTACAGCTTCATGGCCTGAACTCCAGTTTTCTGAGGGGTCCCNGGCTGGGACCACAACCAGGACAGGAGGCAGGTGGTCCGTGTAGACACAGGATTGCATTCTGTTCTGGGAGAGCCCTGAGGTCACCGTCTTCATTCCTAACCCTCCATAGCNTTCTTCNAGCTGACTGTATTCCAGGAATACATCTCAAAGGTCAGGTCTCTGTCCTGGGGTGGGTTTTCCTGAGGCCTCCAGACCCTTGCAACAGTGTCCCCACTGCCCTCCAACACCCTCTCCCTGCAAAGCCCTCTGGCCAAGTCTCAGGCTCCTAGCATAACTGAGATCATGAGAGCCACACGGCCCTAACCCACACCTCCACCACAAGGACCCAAAAATATCACCACTGTAAATTCAAACCATGGTTACCCTGGCTGAGCCACTCTCCCGGTGCCTGTCACCATTTTCCAAAGGAGGAGACCCAGGTGGGTGCAGGTGACCAGGATGAGAAGTTATTCAACCAGATCCACCCCTCCCCCACATCCCCAAAGGCCCCGGCTCCTTCTCCCCATCCCCGTAGGCCTCGCAGGTCCATTTTGTCCTCCTCAGAAGGATCCAACACCCAAGAGCCCAGAGCCCGGGGCCCTCCTTGGCACCTCCCACCATGCTGCTGGTGCTCTGGTAACTCCTCTCATCTTTAATAGGAGTTGTCTTTTAAGAGGCCCCAGGGACAGCTTCCTCCTAGTGAGGTGTCATCACAGAAAATAAAAGTAATCTACGATGCATGGCGGAGTCCTTAACGGAGCCGCAGCAGCACCCGCGTGCAGCAGACAGGGCAGAGAAGGGAGTGGAAGAGCCCTGGGCCCCAGAACCTGGGTTCTCTGGCAGTGGTGGCACCTGCACCCTGAGGTGCAAGCTCACACCTCACACAGTGTCTTAAGCATCTGCCTAGTACCTGCCTAAGCCTGTGTGTTTGCAAAGCTCAAATGAGCCATTCGAGGAAGTTTGTCACTGCACTGTCAGAGAAGAAGCACACAGCAAAACAAGGGTAAGAGAGGCCAACACTGTCACCTACCAGACTGTATACACTGAGAAGTCAAAGGTCAAAGCAAGAAGGATCCCTGAGCTACAACCCAAACTTCTCCTGTGGCGGTCAGAGGACATTGGCAGTGCCTGGGAAGGGCCACAGCAGACAGAGCTATACTGTTCTGCCATCTGCTCAGGGGCTTTCCATGCCTCCCAACTCCCGATCTGGGGCCTCCCACTCCAGATCCCAGCCCAGCGGCCTCCTGAGGAAAAGCCTCCATCCTGCCTCAGAAAGCACTGTTATCTCCAGGTACGATCAGGGCAGGGTAGTTACAACCCCCTTGCCTGGTACTTCCCATGGCTGAGAACTAATGGAAGANCCATGCCATCTCAGCTGGGCAGAAAGGGGCCCAGGGATGCCTGGGCAGGACAAGGAGGCTTCCTAGAGTAGCTTTCTTGCCTGTTAAGTGGGTGCAGAGACCCAGCTACCTGCTGCACACGGCCAGCACCTCCTAGAAGGGTTAGGAGCCCAGCAGCTGCTGGAGTAGGCCCAGCCTCCAGTGTTCACAAAGTGTGACTCACAGCAGGTCCCTGATGGACTGACGAATGCCCCAGGACAGGTACCTTCTCTTTGATGAAGGTAAGACAAATTCCCATCAACCTCCCAAGACTGCAAGGCTTCGGCTTTAGTCCCAGAGACCAGGCCTGCCCCCTGAGGACCCCAGCTTGGTTCTGAGCAGCAAGAACACAGGGTCTCACCAAGGCTAAGAAAAGATAGGGTACCATGCCCAGGACCATCAAGGCCACCACTGTGTGGAAGTGGCAGTCCTGGGGCAGCAGGACATGCAGGGAGGTGTGGTCCAGTCTGAGCAGTCTGCCCCTGATGGAAACTAAAAATCACAGGAGTTTCCCAACAGCCCTCTCAACCCCAGGGACACCTATTGCTGCATTTAATGAGAAAGCCTGTCCTGATGCCCCAAGGTAGACCCCAGCNCACCACTCTTGCCTGAGATGACTACAGAGACACCAGCCAAGCCAAGCCCGAGCTCACAGGAAGCCTGGTGCACACCCAAATGAGGGCATGAATGACCTAGTTTGTGAATGCCAGCCTGAAGAGCAACCCCAGATCCATCATCTCTCTGGTCACTGATTCATGAGAAATGAAAATATTTTTTTTCTCTTTTCATAAAGAAAATGTACCTCTTCCAAAGAGGAAGGTACTTTAGAAGCAGATGGACTTGACACTGAGGTCTTTGAGCACCTGAAAGGCAGCCTGTTCCCTTGGAGCGATCAGCGGTTGCCAACCCAACGCTTTCCCTAAGCTGAGAGGCTGATGGGCATGGCCAGGCCACACACCAAGCCTCCTTCACCACAGNNGACTTGCCATCTGCAGGANCGGCCTCACGAGGACCTAAAGTGCTCATTGGGAGCTCCTTGGTGGGTCCTACAGGACAGTTAAAGGGTCTTAAGACCTGACTAGAGGGAGCTGCCACCTAGGGTCTCCCTGGGCCTGCGGTGCCACTGTCCCCTGAGGGCCTTACACCGGAGTCTGGAGCAAGGGAGAGACTGTGCTGTCAAGTCTTCCCTCCTGGTAGCCCAGACTTGGCTTTGGACCTCTGCACCTCTGCCAGCTAGGTCCAGAAAGACACGGGGCTCCACAGGGGCCAGGAAGCTTTGAGTACCAGAAAGACATCCTTTCAGGTATCCTTGNCCTGCAGCTACCTGAAAGATTCCTCCTCCAGCAGAGTTTCCCAAGATATCTAGATTCNGGGTACCAGAGGTAACCCAACTTTACTAAGGGCAGAAGGATAGCTAGGCAGGTGGGCAGTGCTAATGGGAGCATCACAGAGAGGGAAGGCTGCAGGTTGCATAGCAATAGGGTTCAGAATATGGATGTCAAGGTCACGGCAGCCCCTACAGAGTATGGCCTCAAACTTCTAACTGGGGACATATACCCAGTCAGTGCTTAACCACTCAGGTCCAGCTGAGGGGATGTTACTCTACCTGCCTGGGCTCTCAGGTAGCCCTGGGATTGCAGTGTACTTCACTGTAGACATGGCACATATTAGTGGTTGAGGAAGGCTTGGGCTGGTGGTTCAGCCTAGGGTAAATACTCAGAGAAGTGGCAGAATCCAGACTCACCCCAGGACTATGAGATTTGAGAACCTAAAAACTGCTGAGCCCACCCTACTCTGTGTGCACAGCACAGATGCACCTGCCAGGCTCCTCCTCAGGCCCTGAAGCCCATCCCCAGAGCACACAAGGGCAGCACTCTGATCAGGCCTCCATCCCAGGACACCTTCACAGAGTCAAGACTCATCCCCTCTCCCATCATGCAACCCCTCAAGTGCAGGGAGTAAAGATCATTCTACCCATCCGGGTCCTGAAAGTGAAGGTAGGAACACGGCATCTACTCCACATGAACCAGGGGCTGCAGGGTGGGGCCCAAGTTCTACTGACTCCTGGTACACTCTGGGCAAGCCGCTCCCCAACTCCATGCCTCCCCTTTATCCACAATGCCAGGCAGTGGTCGCATAGTTTCAAAGCTCATTGGGTTGAACCTCGCACCAGCAACCTCAGCCCTGTGGGACTGCAGAAACATCTACCCTTAACCTGGCCCTCAACAGGTCTTCAGGAAGCCACTAAGATTCAGAGTGACTCATAGGCTGGAAGGAATGGCGGCCAGTAGCGCTCCCCCACCCCCCTATACATACACCCGCCTTGGGAAACCTGCCTCCAGCCCCTAACCCAAGTCCACTTGTTTCTTTGTTTCTATGGTAACTTTCCAAGGTCAGGGTGTTGCTTAGGCAGAGGAGTCTCTGTAGCCTGGGTTGAGACAAAAGGCAGCCAGCATCTGCTGCCTGCTGCTGGGCAGGGTGGTTAATGAGCCAGTGAGGGAGGGCCACACACACACACCACACTCAGTGTCACCAGGGGCCTCTGAATTAGGATGCTGGGCNCTACCCAGACTCAGGACCAATGGCCTTAAACTCTTTTCAAAAGATGTGAGCATTTCTAAACCTCCTACCAAGTACCATGCCAGGAGTGTGGCTGCCCCAGAGGCCACCAAATCCTCAAGGCAAAGGCCTTTGAAATCAGAACTAAGCAGGNTAAGGACACAGACAGCTACCTGCCCCTCGTGCCCAGCCTCCTAGACACCATCCTGTCTGCTGTTGGTACATGGAGGCTCCCACGCAGGCTGAAAAGGACTCCTANATGTCCCCATCTGGAANGGCCTAACCAGGTTCTCTGCACCTAATTGGGGTGGTGGCTGAGGCCACATCAGTCACGGGAGGTAGTGCAGCACTGCATGACAGCATTCATCAGCCAGTACCAACAATGCCCTAATCACATGCCCCGTCACGCCCCCCATCAGGCCCTGCAGTCCCCCCGGACCAAGGCTGATAAGACGTCCTCTGCACACTGCCCAGCATGATACAGACAAGCTTATCAGCGCCCATGTGTGCTGTTAATGGGACAGTGACCCCCAGCTGGCTGCCATTACCTCTCATTATGGCGATTACATCCTGTAATCCCTGTTCCTCAGGCAACTGGATGAGGGTAGGACTCCTGCCTTGGGTCTGCAGAACCAAAGGCTCTACCTTGGAGCAGAGGACTGTTCCCCTACCCATCCACTGCCCAAGCTGGGGGGTAGGGGAGGGACTCTGTTCCCACCTCCCANATTGAAGTACATCATTCCCGNTGGTCAGACCACCATGCTACCTCACATCNTCAAGTTAGGCATCCTGGAGGGAAGGAGTCAAGTCATGGCCCTGTCACTTCTATGCACCTAAGTTCTAGGTCCCAGACAGGTACCCTTGAAANGTGTCCTGGGAGGCNGGCCAGGCNATGAGCTGAGCTGCTCAGTCTNATGTTCTCACAGTCCCCATTCTTTGACTGACAGAGCCACAGTTCTCCCAAGAATAGGCCACAGGCCACCAGGGACCAAGAACTCAGGGTCTCCATTTCCAACATTGCTACAGCTTGTGTGACCCCAGAGGACATACCTTATAAAGAAAGAGGCTGCAGCCGATGGGCCTGTGGAACCCCCTGCTGAGGAGCCTGGGGCTGGAGTAACCAGGGCTGAAGTGCATGCTGCCCCTCGGCCCCAAGCCTTAGACATCCCATCAGGGCCTGCTGCTGGAGGGCAGTCTCGGACNGTGTCGGCCACGGCAACAGCAGCCACAGCCGCCTCAGCCTGGAGGAAGAAGAGATGCACGTGACAAACCATCAGGTGACAGAGGAACACTCGCTGCCCTGGGTTGAGTACTCTCCTCTACCCCTCAATCCCTCCCACCCACCCATCCACACACCCACACACTTGCAAGATCCTGCCTGTGTGACCGGAAAATCCTAGCTGAAAGACTGGGACCCTGCAAGAAAGGCTTAGCCTCAAAGAAAACCTGCAAGGACCCATGTCCCAAGCTCAGAGTACATGACAGGNTTGTCC
>LZPO01089558.1:644135-660493 GCA_001675575.1 Neotoma lepida
ACTGAGGAAAAGGCACACCCCACCAGGATCGGACTCTANAGCCCTCATCAAGGCCTGTAGTGACCACAGAGGTCAGGCAGACAGACCTCTGCCCCACATCCCCGGGCCATCTGGGATCACCCAGAGGTACAATTATACAAGACACCACAATAAATACTTGGCATGAGTGCTAATTGTCCCCCGTGTGATAACGTATGACACTCCACTGCCTGAAATACAACTCTGGCATTTCCAACTAATTAGCTAAAATAAATTCTAGAAAGGGAGAGGCCTCATCATGGAGCACAGATATAATTAAAGGCTCCCAGGACAGCTTCTACATGGTGTTTACCTGCCCCTCAGGCTCTGGAGGTAGAGGGGATGCAAGCCCTAGCAGAGCAGGACAGGCTGCTGGTCTCTTTCTGGAAAACCCCAGACCCTTNATCCTCCAATACACCCTCTCCACTCAGCCTGAGCGGAGAGGTCGATATCCCAACCAATACTGCCTGTGTCCCAGCTGNCAGAGCCCGGGATCCCCAGGCTAGAGGGCACAGGCCTGGTCTGNGGACCTTGGGCTGGGCTCAGTATTCCTAGGGTCTCTCAAAGGATGCAGCCTTGAGACCAGGTGTGGCACCTCTGTAGAACAAGCCACCTTGTACCCAGAGACGGCACTAACACAGGGCAGTTACCCTCCTCACAGGGAAGGCTTCACCTTCTCAGCCCCTGAAGAACCCCAGCTTCTAACCCCNCATTGGGAGAAGGAGCAGACTCTCTGCTTGTAAAAGTCCAGAGCCCAGCCCAAGCCTTCAGCCAGCACAAGCCCAGCACCTTCTCAGTCCCCAGCAGCATCCACTACCCCCGGACTGCAAGAAGGGCAAGGTCAATAGCAGAAAAGGGCAAATCTGGAAGAGTTTACCAGACACTGCACCAAACACCTTATCAGCCACGTGACCATAGGTGTATAGGTGTACAGGACTACACTCCTAAACATGCCTTAGAACCCAGCCTGGCCAGCCCCCTTCTTCTCTAAGCCACTCTCTCACATCAAATGCAAGTCCCCTTTGCATCCTTAGTGTGTTTTCCTGTAAAAGACTGAACTGCTTAGCTGGGAAGAGTCACATAGGAAAGCACAGATGTTCAACCTGCAAGNTTGANAACTACAGTCTGAGCCCTTNGGAGCAGAGCTGGATTTGGCCGAGCACCTACTGGGCACAGCAGCCAGAGCCCAGGGCCAGGAACCCTTGGACAGGCTAAGGGAGGAGGAGTGTCCAACCCATGGCCCCCCAGTACCTAGAGTTAGCTCAGCACTCTGTGATGGCAGTGCTGAGGGCCCAGGCCCAGGGTCCCATAACACTTGGCCTGACTGCCAGACACTGGGGACTGAAGCTGGAGGAGTCACAGGGACCAGAATTGCTGCCCCACACCCCACATGGCCCTTCTACCCACTCCCATAGGCCCAGCCACCCTGGGGCATCTCCAGAGGCACCAGGGCCTTTGGCCNGCTCACCCACCTGCACCGCTGGCCCTCCCCACACTGACCTGTCTCAGGAGTCCCGCATGTGACTTGGCTCCACCGTCCCACCAGCTGCCATGACACGGCTCTGTCCATCAGGACAGCCACTGCCAATTCCTGCCAGAAGCAGAGCCCGGACACGCCAAAAGAAGCCGTCCCAAAGCAAGTGCAGAGCAGTGGTGGTGTGGGCGGAAGGAGGGGGACCATGACATGAGGAGGAGGTAGGTGGACAGCCAAACAGAAAGTGTGATGGAGCCACACAGCAGCAACAAAAGGAAAAGTGTGGAGAGAGGAGAGCGTGAGGCTGGCACTGGCCTGGCCAAGGGNCAGCTGGCAGAGCCCTGACTCCATGAGCTCACAGCCAGAGCTTGCACCCACACAGAGGCAAGACAATGCAGAACCTACCTAAGGTGTCACCCAATGTCAGCTGACCTCTACAGAACACCAGGGTTCTGTGGAACCCAGTTTAAGAAATGCAGACTAGCCCACCTCAGCAGCCCTCCAGGCCTGACCTCTCCATCTACAACGTTCTGGCACATGACAGGAAGGACAGTGCCCTTTAATAAATACCCTACCGGGTGCTGAGGTACTGTGAGGGGACTGGGAAGCAACCTGGAGGCTCAGGGCTACACTTGAGGCAAGATATAAAACACTCTGTTGTGTCCTACAGAGACCGTTAGACCCTCAATGGGACCTCTTTGCCTGCTCCCCTCCTCTGGCTTCACCATCCAGAGGCCTCCAGGGCCTGGCACAAGGTGGGAAGTCCTACACCTTCAGGGCATTATCCCCACCCATACCACAGAAACAGCTTCACATGGCAGAGAAGGTCATCCCACCAATGCCCCACTACACAAGTGGGTAAAATAAGACCTAAACAGGGATGTCAGCAACAAGTGAGGAAGAATCAGTGGAGGGCCAGGCTGTAGCCAAGCTGGAGATCTTCCACTCTCCAATATCCACCTAAGGTCTCTATGAACAGCAGGCAGCAGGGTCCCTGCAAGGCTCGCAGTGGGAGGCAAGCAGGCACCCCCAGGACGGTGCTACCCAACCACCACACAGTGCGGAACCCTGGCTCCCTGAGGCTTCCCTCTGATGTCAACTGTGCCATCTCAAACTAACCATGGGATCAGGAGTCCTATCCTGCAGCTTCTGCTTCAAGATGACAACAGGTTTCGTGACCTCCATGAGTGCTTCTGATTGCGGGACATGCCACAAGGCTGGCACTGGGGAAACCCATGTTTCCTCATCTGTACAGTACCAGTGTCTCCACCTGACAGTCTAGAGCAGTGATTCTCAACCTTCCTAACACTGTGACCCTGCAACACAGTTCCTCATGTTGTGGTGACCCCCAACCATAAAATTGTTTTTGTTGCTACTTCACAACCATAATTTTGCTACTGTTTTGAATCATGATGTAAATATCTGATATGCAGGATGGTCTTAGGTGAGACCCCTATAAAAGGGTCCTTCAACTCCCGAAGGAGTTGTGACCCACAAATTGAGAACCTCTGGTCTAGAAAGACTAGTAGGGATGGTCTTCCGGGAGCTCCAGAGCAACAGCTGGATGCCCCACAGTCAAAATGGTCAGGAATGGGCTCCTCTTTGACTAAGGGTTAAGGGGATCCAGGGCCTCACAGGGCTCCCTGGTGAGAGGGGAGGGTTGGAGGTCATCCTTCAATGTATAAATGTCAGTGCCTCTGTCACCCATCCATGGGGCAGGCTTACATCACCTGAGCTGTGTCCTGAGGACAGCCTGTCATGGCAGACTCCTCCAAACCCAAATGAGATGTGGCTGTGGCTTGAGTTAAAGCTGTGTAGGCCAATAGCTCCTTGCTCCAATGGAACTTGGGGCCATGAGGGCAGCTGTACCACAGTAACACCCAAGTAGAGTGACCAAGGCAGCTCTCAGCCACAGCACCTAGAACGTTCAAGGCCTTGCCTGTGGCTCCAGAGAGTCCATGAAGACATAGGTCATACCATCCCCTCTGAGGACCAACTGTCCAGACAGAGTCAACCACTTTTCCTCAGCCTCTACTGCTGACCTCAGCCGAAATGAAAGTGCCCATGGGACCCAGACCTGGCCCTCCACTCCTCATCCCAGTATGATGGGAGCCAGGCAGCCTTTCCCACCTGTGGGAACCAATCCAGTCAGCCCTATCAGGCCACTGACCATCTGTGACAGATTCACAAGGCATCTCTCTAGAAGTGTTTAATACCAGAGCGCCCAGGCGGTACTTGATCATCAGCGATTGATGCCCTGCTTCGGGGGACATTGCCTCATCCACAGCCTGAAGTCCTATTCATGGTTCTAATAATCTCCCTATTGATTGCCAGCACTGTTCCCTAATTATAAATCCATTTCCACCTTCCCAAACACAATCAATGTGCACATGAAGTGAGGAGTGAGAGCCTTAAATGCCCACATTTTATGGCACTGCAGGCCACAGTCAGGCTTACCTAACGAAAGGACAATGACCCTCCCAGCATCTTCCCCAGCCCTCATCACCACACCAAAGCATGAAGACCATCAACATGAGCCTTGCTCAATGTCTGCTCAGACCTAAGGCCAGTCAATCAGTGCGGCCACCCAGACCCCTTTGGACCAGCATCATAGGTCTGAGCACATCACCTGAGCCTTCCTGGGGTCCAGCTCAATGCCAGGAATTAATTAATTCACCTGAGCAGTCAGTAGCAGCTGTACCCTACACCTGGGTTCTGTTCCCCACNCCTCAGGCAGCCCAGCTGTTGGATCAAAGCCTCAGGAGGACGAGCGGCTGACTTCCCTTCAGTATGGTAAGGGGAAGAGGGCTGGGCCATGATCAGCACGGCACTCCAACCCCAAGGACAGATGGCCTCAAAAAGACCAGGCCCTGAACAAACCCCAGGGACCAGCTCCAGCTTGGGCAGAATTCTCAGCACACACCACATCCAAGAGCAAAGTCCAGCCAACAAGTTTTACCTACCTCAGAGAGGCCTACAGTCAGAAAACGGGAGGTGTCTTCCTTACTGGGAACTTGTATCAACACTGCTCAGTGGCTCTGGGGTCCCTCAGCCCATCTCCTTGAAATGCCACACACAGAGCCTACCAGCCCACATTAGGGACTGCAAACTCCCCAGGCCTGCATGGTTGGCTGCTGTGTGCCTGGAATTCATACCTGAAACTCTATCACAGAAGCACGATTCCTTGGAAACACCCACAGATCCTCTGCAATCAGGACATCAGGGAACAACTGGGGGAGGGAGGCTTCTCCATGTAGCCATGCACGCATGATCCACAACAGCCTGGCCCTGCCCCCCTTCACCTCCTGCCTCTTCCCCCATAAGCTACCAGGACCTCATTCCTGGTAGATCTATTTATACCTTCCCTGCCCAGAGGATCCCTCCCACTATGGTCACCGGGGGAACTCAGACCAACAGTGCAAAGTACACTGCCCTCCCTGCTAGGCATTGAGGGCCCTCAGACTAAGTCCTCAATCAGCAGGTGGCTGTGCCCTCAGTATGGTGCCCCCCGGAGAAGGGCTAAGTCAAGCAGGGCTCATGAAGAGTGCTGGCTGTGCCCTTGTGGTGTCAGTCAGACCCTCTCCAGGGCCGAGGTAACCTCTTATACTCCCTAAATCCGAGCTCTACCTTCCAGCACCCGAGGACACNTCTAGGCCAACGGCATTGCTCTCTTAACTCCCACTTTGGGATTCCTTGAACCAGGTGGAAAGCTGGGGACATGGGATGTTGGAGAGACTCCAAGGAAGACGATGGGAAGCAGCCATGCAGGCAATGCCCCAGACAACCACTCCTGGTCAGGGGCTTTGGGGCTGGATTAAGGGGAGCCAGGCCCTCTTAGGGCTCTCTGGCAAGAGGAGAGGTTTGGAGGACATCCTTCCACCTATAAATGTCAGCGCCAGCAACTGTGGGCCCCACTGTATTCCATCATCCGTCCATGGGGCAGGTCTATGTCACCCAATCTATGCCCCTGAGGACAGCCTGCCATGGAAGCTCCTCAAAGGAAGATGTCTCTCTAAACCCAAGCCCAGATTAGGTCATCCCAGGTTTGCANTGCCAACATCATGCTGCACAGCACCCAGATGTGGTCAGGAGCCCAAAAGGAAGTCAGTTGGGATCCAGTAGCCCACCTACGCAGAGCACTCACCAGGCAGGTGGGTGGCAAGAAGCTGTTGACCCTTGAGAGGCTCCACACGCCCTCAAGGCACTGCTGGGCCTGGATGGTAACTGTGCTCAGTGCTCCCCCAAGGCCTGCTGGTGCCACGGACACCTGGACGCTGGGGCCGGATGGCCAAGCTGTTGCCTTCCTCCTGTCAGGTCCCACAGGGGGCTGCCTCCCTGTGAGGCCCACTGGTCCAGGCGGGTCCCTAGGGCTGGGAGCCACAAGGCCTCCTCGGGAAGCATCAGGGTCCTCGTGGCTGGTGGGAGTCTGTAACAGGCGCAGGGCTTCCCGAGTGAGCTGGTGAAGGTGCGTGGTGCATACGTCACAGCGGCTCTCAGTGTCAGGGCGGCACGCTGGCTGAACCCCAGAAGCCGGGAGCTTGTCAAGAAGCAGAGTAGAGAGGCAAGGATCCTGGGGACAGCAAGGGACAGCAGTCAGCATCCAGGTACACAGAGAGCACACCACCCTCGCTCATGTTGTAGCCAGTGCAACACCATCCATAACATTATTATGGCCCAAACTATTTCAACCACATAAGCCCAGCAGGAAGATAATTATGAGTTAATAGGAGGTTCCCTGTGCCCTTGACAGCCAACCCACCGCCTCACCATCATTAACCACGCNGGTTCACGGCTAATAAGATGCATTTGTAGCTCCCTGACAACCAGCTTGTGGGTAAAGGCACTGGTCCAGAGCCTGGCGGGAGGCTAGCGAGAAGTGGCCTCCAAGGCTCCCTTCCTGAGCTTTTTCTGGGGCAGGGGCTCAGACCCTACCCGTCTTTGCAGCCTCCAGCCAGCCTTGGTAGAGCCTGGGAGCACAATGAAATAGGGTACTACTGTGGATGGGTCACTGGGCAAAGTCTCCAGAGTGAGGGTGGTCATCCCTGTCCCTGATAGCAGCTGGGACAGCATGGCTCATTGTCCCGAGCTAGGGGAGCCCAGGGATCTTAAGCAGGCTGTCAGTAGGGGGATAAGATCCCCACCCAAAGGGGGCATTACCTCCCAGAAGAGACATACCACCCTCTATGGGGACACCCCTCCCACAGAGAGACTGGGGATGGGCTGGTCTCAGAGTGACCTCACTAGAGGCAAAACATTCACCCTGAGCTCTCCTGGGCCAGCCTCAAGCATTATAGCCCCTTCAACAAAAACATCAGCCCAGCCCGCCTATAGCTGTCACCCTGATGAGAGCCCAGGATCATTTCTCAGCAGTCCACATCATCAGCTCCAGCTCTGGCTTCCTTCCGCCCCATTTCAGGCAGTTCCTNACACTAAGCTGGCCACACCAGCCCCCAGGTCCCAAGGGTTTCCTTGAAAAACCTGACTCTAATACAGCCTCCCCAGATATACCCATTTCTCAGACTAGGGGGCTGAGGTCAGCCACCCCACAAAAGTGTCTCATTTATCCCAGAAATGCATGTTCCCTGAGTGTGCCCAGGGGCCGGTCACCTGTGCCCACAATGCCCAGGAGGTTTAAAGTGCTGAAGGCTGTGGCCAAGGCAGCCAACACAGTGAGAGGCAAGGGGACTATCATGACTAAGGTCTTTATTCCTTGGCCCCATTTCCACCCGGAGCCCAAGACAGATCAAAGAGTGACCCCTGCCAGACCCAGCCAGCATCATGCCAGTTGCCTGATTTATAGGCAACTCCATAAATTCTGGATGGTTTCCAGGGTAAGTGCCTGGCAGACCAGGTCCCCATTAGCTGATGCCTCTGGAATTCACCAGGCTCAAGCATACAGGGAGATCTGCAGGGGCAAGAGAGGCCCCCAGAGATGAAACCAGGGTGGGGGTAGGGGTGGGGTGATCCCAGCCAACGACCCAGCCCCAGGCCGAGGGTGGCCAGGCCTGTTTCCAGTCTGGCTCTCATGCACTAATTTTCCACTCGGCAGGAGGCTGCAAGGGAAGGAAGTGTGGCCTGTTGCGGCCATTAGCTCAGCTTGAAAAGGGCCGCCCAGCCCTAGCTCTAGCCTAGAATCCAGGCCCAGCTACCCTTTGTTCCGGGCCCTCTGAACAGGCCTGGAGGCCTCTGTCTCAGGGGCCACAGCCTCTGAAGCAATCCCTCTTTATCCCACAGTAGGAGGCAAGAGTGAAAGCTAAGCTACAGGACAGGGCAGAGGGGAAGAGAGCACACTAATGCCGCCAACACCGCTAGGCAGAGAGTGGAAGAGAAGCCTGGCTGCTGTCAGGGGCAGAAGAGGTTCATCCAGGCACTGGGCAGGAACCAGAGGTGGAAATGGGATGGACCATCATGTTCAGGTCCCCACTGCTCAGCTGTGCAGTCAGCACCAGAACAAGGTACCTTGTCCCCAACAGCTGCCCTGCATCCCAGGCCTTGCTGCACAAGCCCCTAGTGGGCCAGAACTCTTGACCAAGACCCAGGTTGGGGACAAGCAGCCAAGTCCCAGTTTTGGTCCCCTCACCACCCCAATCCCCATGGGAGAAACTGATAGTTGGGCCCAGCTAAAAGCCAGGGCCACCTTTTCAGCCCTAATTACACAAGAGAGAGGAGCAGACTGCTCAGGTGGGTGACAAGTTGCTCAAACATGCTAAGCTTAAGCTGCAGGGAGGGGGTGGGGAGAGGCGGGGTGGGAATGACAGCGCATAGCACTGAGGTCCACCAAAAGCAAAACCACTGTGTTGTGCAGNTGGGTCATTCGGAACCACATAGGCCACTCTGGAGAGACCCAAGACCTTCTTGTTTTGGGGACCAGCTGGGAGACTAGAGGAGACTGAGCAGAGATCAGCTTCCCATAGCAGAGTCAAGGCTCTGGAGAAGGTCCCCTCTCCGCCCCACCCCACGCATGCCTGCTGTTCCCTGCAAGGCCCTCAGGCCAGACAAAGGCCTTGCAACGGGCCACCAGATTCCCCTGCCCTGCCCCCTCAGCAGCCACCAGCAAACTCTGCTTGCTTGAATTTCCTTTAGCTGTAAGAAGCTCAGCACACAGTGGGTGAGTCCAGGAGGAGCTGTCAGGACCCTTCCTGCCGTGACCAGATTTCCTTTCCCAGCCACCTCAGCAGCTCACAGTGTCCAGGAGCCCAAGCCCCCAGGGACCAGGATTTTAACTTAGAAGCCCCAGCAACCGGGCCTGTTACCTCTGAAACTCATTGCTTTCAGACAGACAGTAATTACTCCACTGCAAAATATTACTTTTAATTTCCACTTTATGGTCTAATTAAACAGATATTTTACTTGTGCTTGGAAAGTATTTTTCTTAATTTGATTCAATTTAGCACTGTGCGCAGCCCACCCATCACGCGGNGGGTTTTAGGGCACCTCCCTGTTTAAAAATGATGACTTTTCGGTTTTTATTTTGTTTCTGGGCTCTGTAAGTTGCTTTAAGTAANCCTTTCATTTTCTCCTGTGAGAATGAAAGACGGGTGCCCAGGCTTCAGTACCGGTCAAGCTTCACCCAGGGGTCAGGGGAAACAGACTGGACCTTCCCCGGCCACTGGGAGATTGGAAGACCCTGCTCCCAGTTCCTGCCACAGAATCAGGTGCCTTAGCTTGCCCTGTGAGAGCCCCTCTGAGTCCTGCCAATCATCCATCTCTGCAAAGGGGATCCCAGCACCCATGGCAGGGCCAATGAGAAGCAAAATAGGTTTAGGGTGCCTGCATGCCTGACACCCTGGTGTCCCCCCACTGCACTGCCACACCAATACATGGGAGGGAGGAAGCAAGCATGAGGACCCCATGACTACAGTGCTTGCTACCTCAACCTCCCTTCCCTCCCAAACAAAGCATTCTGGGCTATGACCCTGTACAGCAACTGTTTCCGGAGATGACAACAGGTCCAGGAAGGGACTCCCAGTGGCCCGCTGTCGAGGACATTCCTCTGTCTCGTGCGGCCTGGCAGGGTAGTCCAGGGCTCAATTTTCCAGCCTGGAAACTGGCAGGCACACCCAGGCTGTCCCGGTACCCCCACCCTCTCAGGCACCTCACTAGAGGTCTGAGTTCTCCATCTTATCAACCTATAGCCCAGCCCACCCAGCACTGACCGGCACGCCACCCGTAGCCCCGTGCCAGGAACAGCCCAGCTGGATGACCCAGGACAGACCCACTCATTGACAGCCTCCCCCTCAATAGCTGCCCTGTTCTCCACGAAGAATTCCCACAGGATGCTAGAGACCTGGGGGGCACCAAGAACCCCAGCTGTGGGGACACAGTGGCTAATTAGGACCCCACCTGAAAGAGCATAAAATATACACTCTGACTCAGAGTCCTGGGCACACCAGAGGCTGTAGTCACTAGACAAAGCACAAAACCCTATGCCTCAGTTTCCCTACTGGATCATGAGGCAGCAAAGCATCCCCTGAGGCTGTAACAGGTTCACCCTGCCAGGTTAGGGTATACCACCTCCTGAAGCTGGGTTACAGTAGGGCTTGCTGGTGCCTCTGGAGACAGCTGAGCGCCATCNGTTTGAAACTCAGCAGTAACCAGCTGGAAGGGGGTGTGTACAGAATGTGAATCAGGCCCCTGCCTCTAACCAGTCCCTGGGCAGACTCCTAAAGACCACAGCCTGCAGGTGGCCACAGATGGGCCCTGCCCATTACCCTCCTCCAATAGGAGCTGCCTGAGAGTCCTGGACCGAATCACAGGCACATTCCTATAGGCACATACAGCTCTCAGCAAAGACTTCTTGGGGCTAGGCCCCTGGTATCATCCAGAATCCACCGNGTGACTAAGCCCTCCCATTCTACCTCTACCGCCACAGATGACCATCTTGTCTGANCTCCACCAAGAAAATGCCCTCTTTAGGAAGACCTGAGAAACTGAGGCAATTACCTCAGATCACACTGCCTGGGCAGCAGAGCTGAAGCTCCAACTCTAGGGTCCCCAATCCAGGCCTCACACCTTCCCATCTCCTGGCTGGTCACCTTTTAAGGGCCTCCCTGTCTCTGCCTCATGCCTATCAGATTTCTGGGTTTGGGATCAAAAAGCAAGAACCAGACCTCTGGATGCTTCCTCCTGTGGAAGCAAGTATAGGGAGAAAGTGGGAGGGGCAGACAAGAGAAAGACGGGCTTTATGGTTACAGNAAATACAAAAACACCAAGTTGGCTGTAGGGCAGTCTCTGAGGTTCCACACAGGCTGAGCCTATGAAACTGACAGGAAGGAGTCCATGGCTGCCAGGAGGCAGAGCTGGGCCAGGGCCATGAGGTGGGGCAACAGGATGGAGAGGAGCCTATCCAGCAGTCCAGGCCCCTGACACAAGATCCAGCGTGGCACGCTCCACCCGGAAACAGGAGGCAGCTTGGGCTGACCTTGCTGCCGGAGTCAGAGGTCAAAGCAAGCAGCCTGTAGAAGCATCCATCTAAGTCCAGACCCAGCCAGCACCAGGCCTGGCCCTGGGCCACACAGGACTATAAATCCACTAACACAGTGACCTGCGAAGCCCATCCACCACCCCCCCTCTCAGCAGGATACTACAACAGGGCAGGAACAAGACAAGGCTGGGGGCCTCTCACAGGGCAGCAGATGCCCAACAACCAGCCTTAGGCTTCCTGACCACAGAGGTTCACATCTAAGAGATGCTATCCTGGAGGATACTGTGCATTCATCTGCACTGAGACACTCAAGGGTTCCCAAACCAGAAAGAACAAAGGTGACTCCTCTTTGGGCCTTGTAGGAAACAGATGGGGAAATTAAGGCCTCTGGTTCCTGCAGCAGGCTCCCCTTGCCCACTGCTTACTCCAACAGGAATGGAGAGACTGACCTTAGCCACAGCCGAGAGACCAGACCACCCACCTGGCTGCCAGCAGGAACCCACAGGGCCAGGCCAGTCTTGCCCACTTGTCCTGCGCTGCTCAAGTTCCCCATTCTGTGAACCAAATAAACAGTGAAGCTGGGCCAAGGCATGCTCGCCTTTGAGGTCCCGCTNACTTACTCAGGGCCTTGAGCACAAAGACTGTGTGGTAGCTTCCAGGAGCTACACAATGTAAACTGAAAACAAAACGATGTGACTAAGATACAGCCCAACGTGAACACACAGGAATGATCACTTCCCTTAAGAGAACAGTCCCAGGAGGTTGGTTGTCTGGAGTGGAGTAGATCCACNGTGAGCTTCCTGGCAGGCCACAGTGGAGGAGAGCGAGGTCTTCATTGCTNTTTAAGACANGAACCAGCTCCCCTGACTTCCACTTACGAGGTCCTTCNAGGACACCAGAGGGAGGTTTTGGGAAACCTTACCTACTCCAAACCATTGCAAGGTCCTTCAGTTTGCCTAAACCACCANTCAAACTGCAGGGGAGTCCTATACAGCCTCCCTGCCTGCTATTGCCACTGCTCAGGAGAGGGCAGTGAGGACACTGGTCACTCAGTTCTTGCTTATTAGCTTCATGGATGAAAAACAGCCTTCCTGGAGCAAGACATGTACACACGCACANACCCCTCAGGACACGAAGCTTGTACTGGGCACCCCGGGCATGCACATTCCAACACTGCCCCAGCAGAAGTTCAGAGGGCAAAGAATCACACCCTGAAGCCTCAGTCCTTCCCCAAGTGCCACCCCCACCCCCATCCTGAAACAACAGGCCAGCAAAACAGGTAAGATNGACACTGTAATAGACCCCTTCATTGTCCCACACTGAGTGAAAGGANACACATGAGGAACCAGGAAGCCAATCCAGGGAACTGCAGAAGCTGGAAGGGAAGACTGGAGCTGCCAGGATCCTCCTAGTCCCACTTGGACCCTAGAGCAGCACAGATCTCTGAGTACCTCCAGTCGGGCCCTGGAGTAGACACCTCCCTGCTGAGTCACCTTATCCCATGCCAGCCAGCCCCAGGGAGCACCAGCCCCTCTCACACCTCCCTAGCTGACACCTGGGCTCAGCTGGGAAACAGTGCTGACGCCAGGGCCCCACCCTGAAAGGCCCCAGGCACGTACCGGCCCTGGCTCCAAACATCAAGGAAGATGGCAACCCGCAGGAGTGGGGGGAACCGCTAGCTATCCCAGGGAGCCACTTCCGAATTAGAGAACCAGCCTGTTGTGGGGGAGCACGGTCTTACCTCCCTGCAAGTCACAATGCAATCAGAGCTAGGAGCTGTGCAGCCAAAGCATGCATGCCCCTGCAGGACCCCCAGCCCTCACTCCAAGTAGAAGATGACGCAGTGAGAAGGGGCCAAGACATGCCCACGAATGGTGTCATGATGANATTAACACATACCAAGCCACTGAGGCCAAGCTAAGGGAGGGCAGGAAAGCTCCAGACACTGACCCTCATGGACTGGTTCCTGTGGGTGTGGAGGCTCCAGAACCAACACAATGCATCCTGGGCTGCATGGGAATGGAAACTATAAAGGAACAGGCACCAGAAGACCTAGCCTTGGGCAGCCTTGTCCACTGCTCCACTCAGGCAGGCATAGGCCACACACAGCAAAGGAATAGGGGCCTCAGGAGGCAATGGGAATGAAACTCTGGCTGGATGAGCAGGAGGCCTGCAGGACCTAAATCAGAGGCAATCATTTTCCCGTTGGGGAATCATTAATTCAGCTCCAGTATTGACAGTCTGAAAGAATGTCAGGAGCCCAGGAAGAGTCACCACCTCTGAGGAACTCTCTAGGCACCATCTGGGATGGCCCCTAAGCAACAGCAGGACATCCTTTATAGGGGAGAAGGATCATTCTCCTATGGCATCGAGGGGCATCACTTTAGGGACACACAGGCAGAATGTAGCCCAGCAGCCTACAGGGTAANCACCCACGAGGTGTGACAGGAAAATTCCGGTCATTCAGTTGTTTAACAAGCATTTCCATGTGACTGAGACCTCTTGAGAGTGGGACCTGGACTAGGATAGAGATGAAGGAAGGCGTCTGCCGGAACTTCGTGACCTGCAGCAGATGTAGACACAGAAAGATGGGGCTGGAGGACTCAGACAGCAGAAAAAGGAAAGACCTGGACTTTGGTTCTCAGGTGGAAGGCACTGTGCTACAAGCCCCAAATGGATCTCACAGAGAGGAATACCTCAAAGGGACCACAGCAGGGAGATGGCAGGGCATCATAAACGGCCAGCTGGGCTCCAACTGCAGCACCCAACAGCCATGATGACCCAAAGACCCAGAATGAAAGTGACCCTCGAGCACACCTCAGAGCCAGAGCTCACCCCAGTACTGCTCTATGCACCTGTGAAGAAGGCAAAAGTGACTTGTGTAACAGAGGAAGGGACTTAGCCAAGCACTCTCATCGGACCTGCCAGGAGCATAACTGTCTGCTAGTAGAGAGGTGGCCAGAAGGTAATGGTGACAAGGCTTTCATAGTCACAGGATGGCTAGGGAGCAACATGCCACCAGGCTGCCCCCTTGGCCCCATAGCCCTCTAATACTGAGATCAGACAGGGACCCCCCCAAGCCAAGGACTCTAAGGGTCCCAGCTTCAACCTCTGACCAGCAGTGAGAGCGTAGCAGGCCTCCTGCCTGCTCTAAGAACCACAGAGATATTTGTGAGATTCAGGCAGACTTCCCTATAAGCTGTAAAGTGCTGTCTTCATAGGAGAGTTCCTTTCTCCATGACCAAAATTAAGAAGTAGACCCCACAGAGGATCCTAGCTTTCCACCCTAAATTCTTAGCANCATCTTAGCCTTGGAGAATAGAGCTAGTGGAGTGTAACCACAGGTGATTATCACAGTGTCCCCCGACCTCCTGCCCTTCAGTGGGCTTCCTCCTACCTCAAAAGCAGACCCTATGTGTGTGTGTGTGTGTGTGTGTGTGTGTGTGTGTGTATGTGTGTGTATACAGTGGACTCTGAGAAGGGCCTGGCCCACACTGGTAACACAACAACGGCACCTATTGAAATCCTGGGCTGCGGGTACAGCACCTGTACCCCAGAGCTTTCAATTTTCTCTGGAGAGAAATGGATGGCAGAGCCTTCCTATCCTGGGCACAGCACCCCACAGGTTAGATAGCATTCCCAGGAGAGATCGAGGCCACCCTGTGTGACAAGAGGAAACACACAGTAGATGAGAGGCTCAAAGCCACATAAAGCCCTGGCCAGGACCCTGGTCAGCCCACTGGGCCCAGGCTAGGACAACTGAGCCTCAACTAACAGTGTGGAGCAGCAGCTTCATCCAAGGCCNCACTCAGGAGCTTGGAGAGGGACAGCAATGTCTACAGGAGGCCACAGACCTCCACTGATGGCTCTCAACTCTACCAGTTCACTACTGTGGCTTCGGCTTTCTTTACCACGACTCCACCCACCCGTCGGCCTNGGGCCTGGGTAGCAGCACACAGCAAAGCCCACTCCTGGAGTGGGGAGGGAGACAGCTCAGCTCCTATATCAGCTTGCTTCCTGAAGGGCCTCAGGAGCACATCCCAAGGGCCCTCTCTGGGATCCTCAAGGTTTCTGGCTTTTTCAAAACTAAGATCCAGGCTGTCTGAGTGCAGAGCATATCAAAGGCTGGCTGCCACTGACAAAAGCCAAATAACACCGGTAGTCAGTCACACCCCACACAGGCTCACAGATCTAGCCCCTGTCCTGAGAGGCTGTAATATCCCTACCCTAGACAATGCCAGGAGGGAAGGGAGAGGTGCCCAGAACAGACACACCTGACTGGCATTCACCACATCTGCCCTGGCCCAGAGGGAACTCTGGGNCTCACCCTAACCACAGCACTGCTTGGAGGACTGTATTTGGACTAGATGGGGATTTCAGGCGCTTCCCAGGGACTCCTTCACCAAGGCTGAAGGTCAGGAGCAGCTTCCTGTGGAGACCCCCACACTCCAGCCTTGCATACTTCCAGCGACTATTGTTCCCTGGAACAATGCTCCTGCTCTTTACACGCCTGGTAAGGGACGGGCCGGAAAGCCCAGTAGACTCCTCTCCCATCAGCACTTGCCAGCCAGGCTGAAGCCTGGGAAAGCCAGAGGCTCAACAGTCACTACCCACACAGAAGGCCTAGGCCCAAGAAGCAGAGATCTAGGGCAGGACACAGGNCCATGACAGACACTGGGCAAGTGTGGGGCAAGGACCCCACAGGTGCAGAAGGGGCCCACTCTTTCACCTTTTGTGCTCTCTGTATACGGGCATGCCAATGCCCAGGTGCCCCAAGTGTCACACCATATCCAGCCCTGCTCTGAGTGAAGTCCTTGCCTTCCCCTTTTCTACCCCTCCCAAACAGCATGGCTCCAGCTATGGGACATCTGTAGCTAGGAAAGAAATCTACCCCCACCCCCCACATGCAGCAGGACCCCCTAGGGTGAGGTGCACCAACAAACATTCTTGCAGACTGGGAAGCTGAGTAAGACAAGAGGGCCCACGTTGAACCCCCCACGCTCCTTGCAAGCCCTAGCCCCAAACTCTCCCAAGTTCCAGCTCTGCCTTGTCTAAGGCATGGCCTGAGGAGGGGTCACTTACCCGGAGGGGAGTCCCGGGCCCGCTGACCAACTTCCATGCCTGTCGTTTGAGCTCCACGAGCTTCGTGTGGCAGTGGCGGCACCAACCGCCCCCACCAGCCGAGTGGCCCTGTTCTGCGCTGGCCCCGGCGCCCTCCGGAGCAGGGCGGCTGCTGCATGGGTCTTGATCGAGCCCGGCGGGCAACCTCTTGCGCGGAGATACCTCAAGCGGCTGGGGCTCTCGAGCCGGGCCACACTCAGCTACCTGCGGGGGGTGGGGGTGGGGGAGAAAGAACAGTAAACCCAAGCCTTCGGGTAGCTCCACTGCAGGACTCCACGCGGCCGACTCCAGACCCAGGCGCTCACGCCCCTAAAGCCACGC
>LZPO01089558.1:669290-680545 GCA_001675575.1 Neotoma lepida
CTGCCTGCACCAGCTCTGCCTGCACCAGCTCTGCCTGCACCAGCTCTGCCTGCACCAGTTCTGCCTGCACCAGCTCTGCCTGCACCAGCTCACTTGGGCATCACGGGGCAGCCACTGCCAGAGGCTGCTTTCCTGTGTGTTACACTTGTGCTGGCCCAACATCTAGGGAAACTGTGTGCACGTTAAATGTACTCCTGAATCCAGGTTCCTAAGGGTGGGGGGGTATGGCTTGCCCCCGAGTCAGCGGGCACATCAGAGCCTCAGGAGAACCCATCACAGCACAGGAGCCCACTGGAGAGCAGCCCCAACTGAGAGCGCACTTTGCAACCTTGGCATGCCCTGAAGGAGAACAGATATCTTTGGAGAGAATAGCCCAAAGGTAGAAGTAGACATTTNTGTTCTTTGGGTGCGAAGGAGGACTTTCACTCTTGGCAAATAGAATAGCAGGAACATGGTTTAGCCTCCCAAGAAAAGTAACTTAAACACTGGCAGAGTGTGTGCATGACATTGGCTAAGGAGCACACCACGAGAGTCATCACTGAAGGATGGGGGCTAAGGAGGTAGCTCTCGCACCTACTCCAAGTTCTTGCATGAAGAGAGCTTACAGGCCTCAACTCCCAAAGGGAAAACCCAAGAGGGGGGTCACATTGTTTGTGCATAGGGGTGACATGCTATCAGAGCACAGCACAAAAGTCTAGCTCCTGGTTCCTGGGGATTGAACCAAGCCTGCCACACATACTTCTGAGTACAGATCTGCAGAGCGCAGGACCAGGGCTCAGCACAGAGTCTCTTGAAAGGACTCCAGGAAGGCTGCCCACATGGAGCAGACGCCAACACCCACATTCACAACAGGATGCTTTGCAGGAGTGAAACTGTAGAGTGACCCGAATACCACTACTGAGGAATGTAGAAGCAGAGGATAGTATAGGCCGGCTGAGGGTACAGCTCAGGGATGGCATGAGCAAGCCTTTTGTCCCATCCCCAGTACCCACATGAAAGAAGGGGGTGAGAGAGAGAGAGAAGAATAAAAGATTAGTGGCACCTCCACACAGTGGGCTATTAGTCTCACTTATAAAGGAAAGGAATTAGCAAGGTGGATGTGGTGGCACACACCTGTATTCCCAGCACTCAGGAGGCAGAGGCAGGAGGATCTCTGAGTTTGAGGTCAGCCTCACCTACATAGTGAGTTCCAGGACAGCCAGGGCTACATAGTGAAACCCTGTCTCAAACAAAACCAAACCAAAAATGGGGCTGGTGAGATGGCTCAGTGGGTAAAGGTACTCGCTGCCAAGACTAATAATGTGAGTTCGATCTCCAGGAACTACTTGGAAGAGAGAAACAACTCCTGCAGGTTGTGATCTCCACATACCTACCCCCCCNCACACACACATACACAGACACAGACAAATAAAAATGTAATAATTTTAAGCATTAATTACCATAGTCAAGATCACAAGCAAATTCCTCTCACCCTTCGAAAGATACAATCTGCCTTTCTTGTCCCCTATGTTCCTCCCAAACTCCCCTGTAATTTTTGTTGGAAGGTTTTTAACTGCAAATTCGGGCTGGAGAGATGCAGAGAACTGACTTCTCTTCCAGAGGTCCCAGGTTCAATTCNCAGCACCCACATGGCCACTAACAACTGTCTGTAATTCCAGTTCCAAGGAGACTTCAAGGGATTGAAAGAGCTCTGTTTGCCTCTTCTGGCCTCTGTGGGCCCTGCATTCATGTGGTACACAGACTGTACATGCAGGCAAAAGCCATACACATAAAATAAAAAGCAATGAATCTTAAAAAAATTTTAACTGAAGTTTCTAAATTTTTATTAAATATAGGACTATCCAGGTTTTCCATTTTTTTGTTTTGCTAGTATGTATGGGTATTATATATCTTATACATGTATATATACATTTTTCAAAACAAAGTCTCAATATGTAGCGCTTACCGGCCTGGAGCTCCCTGCCTGTATCCTCCTGCTTTGCCTCCTGAGTCTGAGTATGCACACCATACCTGGCTCAATAGTTTATAAAATAAAACGGTCACATTTGTATTCTCTCTCTCTCTCTCTCTCTCTCTCTCTCTCTCTCTCTCACACACACACACACACACACACACACACACACACGCGCGCGCACCTTCATCAGTCTGGCTAGAGGTTTATTTTTCTTTATTATTTTTTGTTTATATGATGTTTATGTGTCTGTATGAGTGAATGCCCTCAGAGTGCCCTGTACAGGCAGGCACTCATCCAGCCCAGGCCTCCTTCAGGTTACTTGTTCAGGAAGATCTGGCTTGGAATGCTGAGCTATATCCTGGGCTATTCTGGGGACAAGAGGCTTGAGACACCTCCAAAGCCCAGCATTGGACCTCCTGGAGCTGGAGTAACAGTGTGAGCCACCATGTGGGTGCTGGGAGCTGAATCCAGATCCTCTGGAAGAGCAGCAAGTGCTCTTAACCACCGAGCCTTCTCTCTAGTCCTGAGGCTTATTTATTTTGGATTTTTTGAGACAGGGTCTTACTATGTAGCTCTGGCTCTCCTGGAAGACACTATGTACACCAGGCTGGCCTCAAAACTCAGAGATCTGCCTGCCCCAACCTCCTGAGTGCTGGGATTAAAGGCATATGCCACTCTGCCCAGCTACATTTTATTTTTTGAGACATATTATCTAACCCAGGACTAGGTACCAATGGCTGGGGATAGCCCACAACTTACAGTGGTTCAACTTAAGACTTTGCAATGTTGTGGTGGGTTAATTAGGGTACTAGATGCATTTTCAACCTACAATATTTTTAGTTTACAGTGAGTTTACTGGGGCAGAGCCCAATCATACGCTTAGCATCTGTAGGTCAGTTGGGTTGGGTTAGTTGGTGCATTTCCCAAATNATTTACATCCTTATGATTTCTGTCTAGTTGTTCTGAATAGAGGAGACGTGCTTTTCTGCCACCCCACCGAGGATCCCATCAGGCCTGCTTCCAAGGACGCCTTCCACCTCGTTCTTGCCTCTGCCTACAGTTTTCAGAACTCCAGTTGGAAAGCCCTGGAGCCTTCCCTCCTGAGTGGACAGAACCGTCCCCAGCTTTGGCTTTTTTCCTTATCATTCTCCACTGTGAACTATGAATAGACTTCCAAGGAGCCCCGAGGAGGCATTCACCCAGCCCTGTTCAGGAAGCTCGGACTTGGATGCCCAGGGCAGCTGTGTCATGGGCTCCTCTGGGGACAAAAGGCCCAGCAGCGCAGGGAGGGCTCTTCCTCCCCCCCCCCAGTTGCAATCCTCTCTCCCTGCTGAGGCCTGTTGCTCGATACTGGTTCTCAGCCTGGGGCATTCACTACAATCACCTGGGAACCGGCCATCCTGGTTCAGGAGCCTAGACCTCTGCTCTTCTTCATTAGCCCTCCAGGTGAGTCAGCTACCCAAGCCTGAGAACCCAGCTAGCATACTGGCTTAGCAGCTTTAATGGAGACCAGAATAACAGCAACTTTATAAACACAGGTGTGTGTCTCCCGTGGGAAAGCCAGGTGGTAGGGGAGGTGGTCTGAGTGGTTAGGGTGGTGTGTTCTATGAGCTGGTCCAGGGTAGAACTCACAATCTTCCCAGTGTGCTCAGGACAGGGAGAGTTCCCAGATCATGTGATCTTCAGTGCTAAACCAGGAGGTACCAGGCAAACCTTTAAGGCCTGGTTATTCTCCAGGGAAGGCTGTGCTGGGCCCCAGGATGTGGCCAGTACTGTCCTAGTTTTACTCAGGGGCAGTGAAGGCAGTAGATAAGGACATTAGAGCCACCTTGGTTCACACCCCCTGCAATACACCTGTGTTCACACCTCTGATCACACTCACACTATATAGTCTAGGGACAGAGGGGGAAAGCCAACCTGTGAGGGGCCGATAACAGTAGGAGCTCCATCACCAACAGCAATGAATTCCGGGCACTCCTGGGAAGCTGTGTGTAAGGGACAGGAGCACCAGAAGTCTACATATGGTCTCTGCAGAGGAGGAGCTGCTTGCCCTCCTAGTAGTCCCAGCATGGTGCTACCTGGGGCCTTCCATGGATCCCCTAAAGCCCCAGCTACAAGGTGCCGCTCCAGTGAGCCCAGCAAAGGTCTTTCCACCATGAAGCAATGTTTGTCCACAAAGCTGNAGCTCCACCAGTGTGTGCCCTCGGGGGGATCGGTTGCATTGTGGTCCGTCCAGCCAGCCCCACTCCTCTGAGAGGATGTGGGAATTCCAGGGCATAAGNGTGTTGATGAGGTCTCTCGCTTGTAGGAGGTAGAGCTGGGTTTGGACACACCCACACCCATAACCAGCCCTACCTGATCCTGCGCCTAGGGCAGGGAGTGGGATAGGGGATAGGAGATCTTTTTCCAACCCCTCAGCTCACCCTCTTCCAGAACCAGGTCTCCAAGACTAGTCTCCAGCCTGGAATGGGCAGAAACCAACTGAGATCTCAATAAAGGGGCAGGAAAAGCAGGCCGCAGTGCCTGGAATTCTGGTCCCTGAAACCACACCCCGGCTCTGGGCAGCTCAGCTCAGACTCCTGAGAGGGCGTCTGGCCCAGCAGCCTGGCTCAAGACAGTCAGAAGCCACAGAGGTGCTCCCCCCACCCCACACCCTCAGCCAGGAAAAAGCTGGCAGAAAGCAGAGGCAGAGCCTGGGGCAAGAGTTGTCCCTCCCCCACAAAGTGGCCCCACTCTTTTCTCCTCTGGAGTTAGAAGGGAAAAGGTGGTCAGGATGCCGCAAGAGGCCTCGCAAACAGGCCTGGATGAAGAGCCTCAAGGACACAGGGATGCTTTCGAATATGTTTATTTATTTATTATCAATCTCCAATATACATATTTAAAGCAAGTTAAAAGATTCAGAACTACAGACCGGGGACCCTCAACATGTCAACCTCTGCCCTAGTGGCCAAGGGTGGTGCAGCTCGCATAGGGAGAACATGGCATAGAAAGAAACCCTCATGGAGTTAGGCAGCGGAGTGCCTGGGAGGCCCTCTGGTTCCTAGGGGCACCCTGGGTTGTCCCACATACCAGCTCTCTAGCAGCTTGAGGTATTCACAGTGGCACTTCCTGGACAACAGACAAGATGCTGACCCAAGGTGAATGCTGGGGGGCGGGGGGGGGCACACGACACCACTCCCTGACTCCTCGCCTGTCTGATGTACAGCCCTCCAGTTACTTGCCTGGTGTGTGCTCACATCACCTGCAAAGAAAGGATACCCCTCCAATGTGCAGTTGGGGCACGGGGACTCATCCAGCGGGAAATGCTCTAACCAGCCTCAAATCCACCCTAGGCTGCCCNGAGGCTCCCGTATGATAGCCAAGGAGGCTGGAACAGGAGGGGGCCTTCCTTCTTCCGGGTGCTGCTAGGCTGTCAGCTCAAGGGTCTCCAGGCAGTCCATTCCTTCCCACACAGTCCCATCTGACAGGCCCTGACCACCCAAGGTAAAAATGTCAAGCACACTTTGCTCAGGGCCACCTAATGTTTCACTTAGAACTCTCCCATGGGNGCACTCCCAACTAACAGAGGCGCCTGAGAGAGACCCCAAAAGGTCACTCTGGCCCGACTCTACATCAGGGCCTATCTCCACCACTCTTCANGTTTCGTCTCCAGCCCACGTCTGGCCCTGGAGGTCGTCCACTCACGCTGCCCACAATCACGGCATCCCTGCCCCGCCCTAGAGAAGGGAAGGCTCTCGCAGTAGAATTCGCCGCTCAGTAACAAGCTTGCTGGGAGCTTAGCAGCCTTAGCCCCAGCCACCGCTCCCAGGAAGCCCTGGAGCACANAGTGCTCCTTGACCCCGAGGCCTGAGGCCAGCTCCCGCCCGGGATTCGCTGGCTACGCACAAGGGTGGATCTGGAGAGAGGGAAGGAGACGCCTGCGCCTCTCGACACGGCACGTGTCAGCAGCNTGGGCCAAAGACCAGGCTACTGTGGACGTGGGTCAAGGGCCAGTGTGCGTCCGGGATCGTTGCTCCGCACCCCAGCCAGCCCGCGAGCCTGCACCGGTCTCCATGGCCGGGCGCTGCCCCCCTCCGTCCCCCAAGCAGACCTTGGCCGTCGTGGGCCGCCCCGTCGTTGTTGTCGTTGCAGCCGTGCGTGCCGGGTCTAGTGGTCCTAAACATTTCACAATTGCGCTACAGAACTGTTGAACTGTTAAGAACCACTGGACCCGGCGCGCATGCAGACAGAAGCTCTGCGTGGCCGGGAGCTCCAAGGCCACAGGTCCGCGCCCTCCCACGACCTGGCCTCCGTGGCCCAGCGGCACTCCGTGCGGCGGCGGCCGGCGTGGCTGCGCCTTTTATGCCGTTAACGGCCGCCCCGCTCGGCGCCGGAACGCGCCAGCCGCGCTGGCCCGACCGGTTTTTCCAGGCTCGCGGGTCGCACGGCGGGTCGGCCCGAGGCCCCAGGACCCGCTCCGCGTGCCCGCGCGGGGGTGGCCCTGACTCACCGGCCGCACCCGGCGCCCAGCTTGGCGCACCTGGCCGGGGTCGGTGCAGGGGCCGCACCCGCTGGAACCCGGAACACCGGGTTTGCAAAGCTCGCCAAGGGGCCACGCCGGCAGGGCACGCACCGAGCCTCGCGGGGGCGGGACCGGACACGCCCGCACCGCGGACTCGCTTCAAAGAGAACTCCGTGGGAGGGGAAGGAGGGAACAAAGAGAAAGTGAAACTGGGTGGGGGGGCTGCGGTGAGTTTCTGCTTCCCAGACTTGGGCCTCTCGGGCAGTCGGAGGGGGCGGCGCGAGCCTAGTCTAGGTCCTTCCGCCAGCCACCCCTCAGGGACCTTGTCCCCAACCCAGAGGGCCCCGTGTGCTCCGCACCTGCGGGCGCCCTGTGTTCTTAGGCACTGAGCCCACCAGGGTTCGATTCCAGTGCAGCGCGCTGTAAGGACAGTGAGTGGNGAGCGATTGGAGGTGATGGTCCAATTCCTTCCCTCAAAACTTAAGCCCCTGAGGACCAGCAAGAGGTTGTCATAATTTATTCATGTCCATCCCAGCCAGCCCAGGGGACACTAGAGCCCTCCGTGCCGGATGCCACAGACTGGGCCCAGTCAAGAGGCAGCCACTGGGCTGTGAGGGACTCCCTGGACTCTTCAGTGATGCACTATCGTTTTAACTTTTGCATTCAACCTGTAGAGTGAATAGTGAAGGTTTTTGTGTTTCATTTTGCAATTGNGTCAACAGCCTCAGAGAGGAGCAGTGACTAGGTTCCACAGCCCTGGGCAGTCCGTAAGTCTGGTTGAATTGTGGAGTCAGAGGGGACCAGCATGGAGGACTAGGGAATGACTAAGAAGAGGCATGCAGGAGTCGTGCCTCACCAGGCACACATACTTAGACTGGAAGTCATCTCTTGTTCTCAGTGAGAAATCCTGAGACAGCAAGACAGGAAAAACAAACAAAACCTTCACAAGCAACCTAGCCTGAGTGGGCTCCCTTCCCTCAGCAAAGGTGGGCACTATGCTTCNGAGGGGACTTTGGGGAGGCAGGTGACAACTGCAGACCCCTATGGATCTCTTGCAACAGGAAATGCTGCAGCTAGAAGGGGAAACCTTGCAAGAGATCACCTGGATATGATGAGAGAGGTGGGGGTGGCCTGGAGGGCTCTCAACTGGGGAGTCTGATTATAGAACAGAGAATGCTGGGAAAACATAGAAGGTNTGATGAAAGGGAGATGTTCCCTAGAGATAACCCTGGCACTCAGAGGAGTTGAAGCCTCCCTANAGGGAAATTACCAGTGTGAAAAACAGCAGTAAGCCCTGCCTGCTGGGGGCAGGGCTCTGCCCTCCTCCCACTCGTGAGGAGGGCCATAGAGTTCCACACCTTATCCAAACAGGAATCTGGTCTTAGGACAGTCAGAGTCACCTCAGCTCTGCAGCTGCCAACATGGGACCCCAGTGTTCCTGGAGCGGCTCTGTCCCTTCCTCATCTGGAAGATGGAAGGNTGACCCAGTACTCTTCTTTGGGGCCTGGAAGGAACCTGTGAGGACCCCAAAGTGTTGAACCATACNTGAATCATGGCCTCTATCTATATAACCTATCCGTGACCCTCAGAGGAACGGACTCATGGAGTATCTGCCTTCCTCCCATGGCTTCCGGACAGTCAGTACCTGTGAAGCCAGCCCAGGGTTTGTTGTGAAGGTGGATTCTTTCACCGTTGAGGAGAGGTCCCTGGCTGCCAGTCCTAGTAGGAGTCCTTATGACCTGCCCAACTGCTTAAGCTCCCTGACCCTTGTTGCCCCATCTCTGCAGAACCTGAGAGAGCAATGTGGGGGAAAGCCTCAGTCAGACTTCCCCAGCTTGCAGGTCAGCATCTGCTGGGGCGGGTGGGGGGGTGTCCAGCAGAATGAGAGAAGGGAGCCACCTAGGCTTGCACAATCTACTGAGTGTGGTGTACCCTAAGGAATGGCTCTCCCAGTCCCTTGGGAGAAAAGTGCCTGCTATTTGTGGACATCAGGCTGAGCTCACCCTCCATACCTTCCTCAGGATGTCTGACAGCCTCACCACCCTGCCCTGGACCCTGGAAGTCTCAGCCCACAGGTGATATCAGGACTTCTGGCGCTCATGCCCTGTGGCCCCTCTCCACCCACTCATCAAGGATTCATTGAGGTGTGGGGCAAAGGCTTCTGGGCCCTGCTGTGCTCAGGTGGTGTTACCAGGTTGTGCAAGGGCTGAGCACACCTGTCTGGGTGAGGAGCTGGGAGGCTGCCAGGGCAGCGTCTGCTGGGGCCTGGGAACCAGGCTGAGGAGCCTAAGGCGTGGGTAGGGGAGTCTCAGCCTGGCTCACCCAAATGCCAAGGGCCAGCTCTCGGGGCCTACCCACCATCTTCAGGGTGCACATTCATGGGGGCCTGGGTTCTTTCTTGTCTAGGGGCCCANAGGACAAATGAGCACCCTCATGCAGGAACAAGGTAGAGGAGACTTGAGGCTCTTTGCTTCCGTCAAGGAGTGAGGGCTGTATGTGACAGATTAGTTGGCTGGTGTCTCACCCCTGAGGAATTAGCCTGGGGTGGGCCCTGTCCCTGCTAGATATTTAAAATTTGTACTGAGGACTGAGCAGGAACCCACTTCTTAAAGTAAGTCCCATTGTGCCTTAGCTAAGACCTGCAGTTGCCCACCTGTATCAGGATGCCTACTTGCCCATCCAGGATCCTTGCCTTCCCTGTAGGCAGCCCAGGACACAGATGGTAGCAAGTTGGGAACTGGAAATGCCCCATGCTTGGGGGCTCTCTGCCAGAAATGCCAAGGGTTCCTGTCCCTCCCCTTTAGCCTGGCAGAGGTGAATTTGCCCTAGATGAGAAGAATCAGGACATGTAGATGGGGCAGAAGCTGCCTGAGGGGATGGGAGTGGGACAGGGCTTACTCAGGGCTCCCCATATCACCCTATCCTACCATGGTTGGCTAGCCTCAGGATGACTGCTTATGTGGACTACTGTCTGCTGTGGAGACGGCTCTCTGCCCCACAGCCTGGGGCCTCCTCCGTGCATGGCTACATAGTCACAGCCCACAGAGCCATCCAGGCCAAGCAGCAGCCATCCCCACAACTTTATTGACATTCTGCTCAGCAAAGACCTCCAGATTTTGTCTTGCCAACAGGCCAGGAAGCAGTTTAGCAGAATCGGCTGCTATGTGCCTGAGGTTCCTTGGGCAGTAAGGAACACCTCATGCAGCAGGATGGCAGGTTGAGAGCCAAGGAGGACTTCCCGGAAACAAGGTCTGCGGAGGATGTACAGAGGTCCATGTACAGAGAATGTGTCTGGAGGCAGGGCTCCCCCTACTCCACCCCAGNTGCTCTGTGTATGGAGTTCAGCCATTCCCAGGAGATGGGGGTAGCCCTGCCAGTCTCAAAACTCCAGAACCACCAAATAATTCGATGGGAATGGATGTCAACTGGGGGCCTAGGCCCTCCCAGTCACCCAGCCCAAGACTGGGTAAGGGTGAAGGTCTGCATGAAGCCCCAGCAGCTTAGATCTCCATCAGACTATGCTCCTTCAGGGCCCCACAGAAGGCTCTGGACAACGCATCTGTCCACCTCCACTCCCTCAGGCTGTCTGCAGAACCGGCTCTGGGATACCAGGGGCCAAGATCCAATTGCAGATGGATGGGAACTCACTGAGGGGATAGCAGCCCAGCCCAAGACTTAGTGGGCCTAGGGCTGGGCGCTGACGGTGTCCTTAAAGCTCTGGAGCAGGGCCACCACATCTGCATTCCCAGCTGCTTCAGCCTGTAGGGGAGAGAGATCTGTGGGGGCTGCCTGGACTTCAGCACCCAGAAGCCCCAAAGCCCCGCCTACCAGGACTGATGCCCCACCCCCACCCTGGGGACTGATAGGACACACCCCATGGGTTGGGTTGATTCTGAAGAAAATATGTCCCTAGGAGGAATGGGCAGCTCCTGGTCCAGGATCTGAGGACCTTTAGGAGGTNTCCAGAATAGGGTACAAGAGGTAGGCACTCACTACTTGCAGGGCACAATGTCCNTCGTAGTCCAGCCGTTCTAGGTCAGCCCCAGCCTGCCACCATGCCCTCAGGCCTTCACTGTCTGCCCTGGATGCCAGCCTGAGGGGGGCAAGGAGGCAGAGGGAAGCTGTCAGAACCTGCTGGGCATCTCAGCTGCCTACCTTCTGTATGTGCTCCTCCCGGTGCCCTGGGCACTCTTACAAAGACTGCCCTAAACAGCTGATCCAGCAGCACCCAGCCCCGAGGCAGGAGTCCCAGCCGCAGGCGGCCTGGAGTCTGGTTTCACCTATGGGGTGTGACTGTGACTCAGGTCAAGGGCACGAGCTCACACACACACACACACACACACACACACACACACACACACACACACACACACACACACGCATCTGGGAGCATGCACATACCCACCCCCACTGTCAGTTTCACATTTCACAACACAGGCTTTGTGACGTGTCTGGCCTGTCTCAAAATAGAAGGAAATACCGACAGCCAGTAGCTACAGAAGGGAATCTAGGAGGTGTAGGGTCCAAGGTAGCCCTGGACCCCAGTAGGCTGTAGGAGCATTCTGGCTGGGGAAAAACTACGGGGGCCTCTCTCCCTCTAGAGGAAGGTTGGGGTGGACAGCCTTGTCCTCAGACAATGTTTCACTCTCCCATGCTCTGTATTTCCACTCTGAGACCAGGCCCTACCCTGGGTAAGCTGGGGATAGAAGAGACTCAAGTGTCCCTATGACTCCTTCCTGTTCAGGAAGCCACAGCCCCCAGGTGGCACTGTATAATTTCTGGGGTGATCATACTGGAAGT
>LZPO01089558.1:681160-716171 GCA_001675575.1 Neotoma lepida
CCAGGCCACCTGGGTGTGGGCTTTCGCTCCTCAGACCCACCTGGCTGACCTGACCCTCCCAGCAGCCCCACTGCCTTCCTGAACCCNGAGACCACCACCCATAGATGGAGGTGCTCAGGCCATTACCTGCACAGTTCTGTTCCAATGTCCTCCAGCTCCTGGGGAGATAGGCAAGCCCCAGCGGCCCGCAGCAGCCCAATGACACCCTGATGCCTACCATGGAAAAAGTGATGATTGTCAGTGTAGCCTAGACCCTGCTGGCCTTATTCAGGCCTGGGGGTGGGGGGTGGGGCAGGGTCAAAAATGCCCATCCAGACACCCACAGCCTAATTCCAGACATGGACTATCCCTTGGTTTTTGCCCACACTAGGGTGCCATTTCAAGGTCCATGGCCTCTATTCACCCAAGGCACCTTCACAGGATGTCCAGGGCCAGAGGCTGTCCCAAGTCACAAGGTGCTAATTGGCTGGCTGAACAGCTCTTAGGCAAACTGCACACCCCGGTGGTCTCCCTGCCCAGCTGGGAACAGCACCCCAGAAGACAGTCTCCTACCTCAGCCAGTCAGCCCCCACTGGGTCACACATTTGAAGTGACCTCTCTGGTGAGGCCCAGGATAGGCTCTGGGGCAACCAAGTCAGTTGTGCCCCAACTCTGCCCTTGGATATAGGATGGGAATGAGTTATGGCAGACAAACATGAAGAGGGGGGTCTGGCGGGCCCTGAGCCATTTCCTGAGTCCATCAAGTTAAGCCAAACCTGGAGGGGGTGCTCCCTGCTGGGACAGGGGATTCAGTAGGGCTGAGGTACAGAGCCTGCCAGATCTGTTCTGAAAAAAAGAGGCTCAGCCTCACACCCCCACCCAGGGGTCTCACCAGGGAGGGTCCAGGACTGCACACTGCCATCTGATCTCCCTAAGCAGCTACGACACCCCTCCCTCCCTCAGCATCCCAGGGTCTGCAGCTGGGTGTTGCAAGGAACCCAGGAGAAGCTGATCTGGTGGAGACGACTCTGCAAGGCAGGTCTGTCCCACTGCCACGGCATGCCAAGCTGCCTCCACATGTACTGGCAGTAGAGGTCACAGGAGGAAGCAACCAGCACTGCATACATGCCCTCTGCACCTGACGCTGCTCTGCTCTCAGCTCGGGGATAGGGACACCAGTTGGGTCCCACAGTGTGGCTTAGCCATCCGGCATGAGACTGGAGAAGCTAGCAGACATGAGGGCACCCACAGGGCCCCATATCCTTTCCCTTGCAGGCTGTTGGGTAATGCGTAAACACCCACTCTCGTAGCATTTCCAGGGCAGGGCTTGTCCTGCCTGAGACTGTCAGGCAGAACTAACTGGAGGGGATGGTGAGTGGGCAGCATTCCCAATCATGCCGGACCATCCTTCCATACGGCGTGAGGGCCGGCCAGTCAGGGACCCTCCCCACAGGACACCTGTGCCTGCCATAGCCCCTCTGCTAGCTCTTTCTCTGGCAGATCTTGGTACACAGGGATGAGTGGGGGTCATCAGGAGCTTCTCACACTAGGTCAGTGGTATTCTTTCTAAGATGCTGCTAGCATCTTGAGGCCATCTCCTCCATGAAGTCTTTCCAGATTGCTCCACAGAAATAGTCCTCCCTCCCTGGCCCTGTTCATTTCCATCTGATCTTTGCTCACACCAAAAAAGNATCCTCTCTCCAACTACCCTGCCCACATACCGATAACCTGCAGTGCCCAGGCCCTCAGTACCTGCCCCTCACGGCCAGCAGGAGTGGGCTATGGCCGTCTTCGTTGTGGGCATTCACCTCGACACCCTTCTGCAGGAGCATGGTAACCACTGCGGCGTGGCCCCTCTGTGCAGCCACATGCAGTGGGGTTTGACCGCTGTAGTCCTTCAGGTTTAGGTCTCTGCCCTAGGGTGACACAAGGGCACACAACCTCAAAAAAGGGCTAGGCGAGGTCAGGTGGGCCACACAGAGGACTGGGGAGGGTGAAAGTGGGGTGAAAAGAGGGTGAAAGCCCCACCCACTTCCAGCGAGGCCCTCGGGCTAGTACGTAAGCCCACTGCCCAGTGTGGCTTAGGAGAGTCAGTGAGGCCCTGGGGAGAGCGTTCTACCCATGTGAGCAATGTCCCACCTGCTAGTTCTGTCCCTCAGTGGGGGACTCACCAGNTCCACAAAGGCCTGCAGAGTGTCTAGGTCGCCAGCATGAGCTGCAGCCAGGGCCAGGCTGGACATCAGGACATCCTGCNTGGCATCAGCCTCCTAATGGGAAAGCAATGGCAACATGGGCCACTGCCATGCTTTGAGGCCCTGAGTATTGACGGGGTAATAACAGACAGCGCCAGCAGTCCCCTGACTATGTGAACCCCATTTCCCCACACACTGGGGCAGGTGGTCTCACTACACGAGGAAAGCACCAGAACTGCCCCACTGGAGGGCTCTGGCAGGAGCCTCATGCCCACCCACAAGCCCATCTGTCCCCATGCCCTGGAAACAAAGACCAGGTCACNAGGCTGCCACTTGGTTCCCTCCATCTCCTGTCTAGGAGANCTGCAGTTGGCTCCCCAAATCTGTTTCATTTTCTGCCTCTGCTGCTGACAGGATGATAGTCAAGTCATTCCTTGAGGGAGCATGGGAAATGGTGTACTCTCCCACCCCCAAACACCCCCCAAAAGGGCCTGAGTGCNCAGGTGTAACATTCCTGGAAGGGCCACCGCCCTAGCACTCAGTTGCCCAGGGGCTCTCCAAGGCCCTAGAAGGCCTTCAAAGTGCCACTTTGTCCAGCGTCCATGGCTGGCTTAATCACAGCCTTGTGATCAGCTTATGGCNAGCTGGGCCCTAGAGGGATTAGGAACCTCACACAGCCACCCTAATGACAGGTCACCGCCCACAGCCAGCATGGAGCAATTAACCAGCTGGTTCATAAAGTAGCTTTTGGGGGGGCACATGCTGNGCTCCTGGGTCCTCAGCTGCCCTCCCCCAGGGTCTAAATACTCAAGTACTGAGGGCAGAGGGACGGGAGATTAGACCACATTCCAAGGTACAGGTGTGGGGCCTAGAACCCCCAGCTCAAAGTCCTGAAGAGACCCCAATCACCCCTGACTATTCAGCACCTAGNATAGACAGCATCCCCACCTTGCTTAGGCTCANCCGAGTCTGTGAGGTCCAAGCCAGGACTGACATGCCCCAACTACAGCAGCCCCTGCTGGTTGCCGTCAGCTCTTTTATCTCCACACAACAGAGNGGTCCCTTCCCCAACTCTGCCTATGATCCCTCCTCACCATCCACCCACACCTTCTTCCTGGTCCTTCTCCTGTGCCAGAGTGACAGTGGCAGTAGATGGTGGGTCCTGCCATCCCATGAGGGTGTTCAGGCCCTGCCACTCTCACACACTGCAGCCAGTACCTGACTGCCATTCAGACTGAGAAGCCATGCTACCCTGCGGCCCAACATGCCATCTTGCAGCAAGGAATCATCTGTTACAGGCAGCGTCATCTCCCCACGAAGATTCTTGGCCAGCAGCTAGAACAGGACATGAGACTGGTGGGCTTAGCNAGCACAGGACCAGGGAGTCCTGACCAGCTGAGAGAACCTGGATCCCTAGGGCAGGGAGACAGGCCTGCCACAGGNCTGACACTCCACTTCAGTGTCCCACCCATACAAGGGCTTAGTGTGACCCCACCAATCCCCAAAGAAGGCTAATGCTGCCCTCCCTCCCTACAAGTTCAGGGTTTTCTAAGGCCTCAACCAGGGTCTGCCAGCCTATGGGTCTGAGTCCCCCCTGGGAAGGAGGAAGNAGGACAGGATGTCAGGAGCAAGTGGCTGAACTGGTACTCAGAACCCAAGGCTCCCAAGAGAAGGCTAAGGGGGTAGCCTGGATGAAGTGGGTCAGCACTGGTCCTATCTTCCCACAGGGAATTTCTCTTCCACTTCCAAAACATAGACACAAATACTCCTTCCNGCCTTCCCAGGAGCCCTCGGNAGTCAGCAGGCATGCAATGTGCACACAGAAATGCTCTAAGACCCTATAATAGACCTTGTAATAGTTCCAAGGGTGTACACACCTTCTTCCGGTCATCCAGGCTCAGCCCCGGCTGGCCTAGCACATAGGACAGTTTGGCCAGGGCAGCCTCTGATGTCATGTCAAAGCCTGAGACAATGCCAGCTCCTGCCATGGCCTGTGGGAGGGACAAACAGGCCAGAAAAGGAGGCTGGTTCAGGGACCCCCCGCCCCCCGGCTAAGGAAGGGCAGAATCCAGATACACATACTATCACACTACCTTCCCCCGGGCCCATTCTCTTCCCCTACCATGCCAGATGCATAGTCCGAAGTCACAGCCCCCTGAAGGCAATGAGTACAGTTGACAATGATCAAGCCTTGTCCAGATGCCACCCGCAGCTCCTGCAGTAGGTCTGGGTTGGTGGGTCCATTCCCAGAGCCGAAGGTCTCCATGACCACACCTTTCAGTGGGGGTTGCAGGAAGGTCCGGACCTGTGTGGGTAGGGCACAGGTTGGGGGAGCTCTAGCCGGCAAGAGCAGAAGGGCTTGTCCTAGCTTCCCAACTGTCNGGCTGCCCTCTAAGGGTAGCCTGGCTCTCTTTGCCTATGGGGAGAGCTGGACCTTGATATCCCCCCTGCTCTCCTGCATTAGCCTGGAGAAGCAGGGCTCCTGACACTTGGAGGTCCTCAGACAGGGCCCAGACTCCCCCAGGCTGGACAACTCTATTCAAAGGACAGATGACAGTTTTGTGTCCACCCAGCATCTTGTGTAACAGGTAAGGGAGGCACCAGTCACCACAGGAACAGCTGGTCCTGGGAAGCTGATGATAGGAAGCAAGGGAGGGCCAAAACCATGACAAGAAGAGGCACAGATCCAGCAGTGGGTGAAGCAGGAGGAGTACAAACACGGGCCAGCCTGGGCTACATACTAAGACTCCATCTGAAAAGAAAACAGGAGCAGTAGAAAGCAGAGTCCTGAGGCCACTCCCACAGGTGTTCACAAGCATCCTCAAGTGTCCACACAAACAAGCCCACATTAGGCTCGGGTGCTCACCTTGCACCTCCAAGCGGGCTAGACTTCAGCCCAGGAAGAGCCGAGCCCAGCTGAGATAGAAAGGTGCCCAAATGGGACAGAAGGAGTGAGTCTATAGCACCAGGGAGCCCCAGGAGGCATGAGAGCATGGGAGCCATGGAGAGCAGGGGAGGGCAGCAGGTTCTAAAGTTTCCCTACCAGGGAGGCAGGAATCCCAGGGTAAAGGCGCAGCAGGCCCACGTCGCGCTCCATACTGCTGTGCACCACCAGATGGTCCTTCCGGCTGGCCTTCCGTACCAGCTCGCGGTTGACTGAGGACAGAGAGCAAGTGTCAAAGCTGCAGGGTCACAGGCAGCTGAGGCCCCAGCCAGCCTCCAGTCTTTCATGCCCACCCTCTGCCCATTCTTCCTCCAGGAATCAAATCCTTTCATCCCTGNTCCCCCTCAGGCCGATGCCAGGCTCCACGGCAAGCCCACGGTCTGGGAGGAGGTGTTAGGAGAAAGATCAATAGCCAAGCTGTGGTAATGCAGGTGGTGACAAGTGTGATGGGGCTGAGGGCTGAGGACCATGGCTGACAGGTGAGGGAGAAGGAAAACTCACAGGCAAGCCAGACTATGCTGAAGAAGGGTGTGTGCGCTAAGAGCAGCACTCCAAACAAAGGGACCGGCATGTGCTAAGGCTGGAGCAGCAGTCTGCTGGTCCCAGAGGAAGTCCAGGACGCATCCCCTGACAGACAGCCTAGCGGCTGCCTTCTTGCTGGATACTGGGGACCTCCTATGCCCACTGCCTACCAAGTAAATTAATTGATCTTCTCGACATACACCTTTAAGGAAAGCCTCCCTCTAATTCACCCCCAAACTCTGGGGGCCTAGTAGTGCCCCTCATCCCTCCTACACCCAGGCTGGGCAATGGCAGAATCCCAGGCCAGGGGAAAGCAGAGAGTGGTAGGAATTTGGGGTCATCATCCCTTGAACAGAGCCATCCAAGGGATCTTTCAGAGGAGTATCTTGTCCACAGGGTCAAAGGCCACTGTGAGGTCAACACCAAGGTACTAGCCGTGGGCAGGAACAGGCATGGCAAGCTATCCCTTGCACCTCATGAATCCTGGGTACACAGAAGCCTCCAGCCCANCAGAGATGGGATGTCAGTGACTTCCCTGTACTAAATGGCACCAGGGATCCTCTAGTTCAGTCCAGGAAAACTAAGTCCTGGAGAGGGAAATGGCCTCCCTTGAGGAACTATGCAGAGAAGCCAGGCACAGAGCCAGGACCAGACCATAGATCCAGAAACTTCCTCCAAGCCTGCCCACATGCTGTCCTCCTGACCNTGTGCGGGGCTCAGGGGTCATCAACTCAAGATGTCTGGCTGCTGTGTCTGCCAGCACAGTCACATGTGATAATCAATTGGACAATATTCNGGACACACACTGAAGGGTGAGGTATGAGGGAGGGAGGGGCAGGAGAGGGAGCAGGGTCCTCANCCAGGGAACTACCCACCCTTCCAGCTACAGCATCTATCAGCTGACACAATGGCAGCGTGAGATGTCCTTTAATTTAGGGCTGTGCATCTCAGCTGGGCCGACAGATAAGGCTGGGGGTGGGGGGGTAGTTGCCACCAGAAGAGTTATGGCTGCCGAGGAGGGTTGCAGAGAGACAAAGGACCACCCTATGGACAGCCACCCTCCTTATGAGCCAGGAAGTCTCTCCTTAGAATCTTTAAGTCCTTCCCATAAGNACTCTGGGGACTTANAGGGGAAGGCAGCAGTGACTCAACCTGGCTGCCTTCTCAGCCCTTTAATAGCTACTGCTGTGTTCCAGGCTGAGAGACCTAACCTGGTAGTCAAGTTCGCCCTTAGCCTGAGGGTCTGAGGTGGCCCGGCTGCTTCTGGGAGACAGGGGTCTCCCATGGACAGGGCACTTAGTTCCANATGTCTGTGTGTCAAAGGCATGGCGTAAGACCCCAAGCTAACAAGATCAAGGGGCACATTTACAGCAGGGGTGACCCNTCCCTCAGTCTCTGCTCTGGTGGGCTGGGAGGGCTTCCCAGCAGAGGCAGAGCTGAAGGAAGGAGCTAGCAGTAAGAACAAGGGGCAGGAGGGATGGCATAGATACATAGGAATGAGCAAGGCCAGCAAGACCTAGCCATCCCCAGTGCGCTGTGTCCCTTTGCCAGTGCAGAACAGACTGGGCAGCTATCGTCTCTGTCTTGTCTATCACCAGGGATGGCTCCCTGCTCCCCTCATGTCTTAGTAGCAGCAGCCTGTGGGAGGCCCACATCACAGAGATCATCAGGGCTCTGTCCTGGGGATAGCTGGCAGAAGCCCCAGTAGCCCTCCCCAGTCACGCCCTGAGCAGAACCCCAGATTTCTCAACATGAGATGTCAGAACCGGCTGGGCAGCCTGACAATAGCAAGAAGGCGAGGTGCAGGTTCCCACACACCCACACATGCAGGATGGTACAGCAGGATATTAGGCCGGCACTGGGGGCAAGCCTCAGCTCTGGGCTAGGGAAGCCACTACTGGGCTGGACTTGCAGCCCAGGTGTCCCAGCATGGCAGAGGCTTTTAGATTCAGAGTGAAGGCCTCTCTGCCCACAGGAGACGCTCCAACCCTGAGCCCGGATAAGGAGTGACTCAGGCTTAGAGAGCTTCAGGGCAGGGCCCATATTCACTGNTCCCCCTCCCTAGGCCACTAGTGCCACCACCCAGCATGGGCTAATAGCCAGACCACCACAAGCACCATCTAACACCGGCTCTCCCAACAAGGCTTCAACAGGTCCAGACCCCGGATGACAAGTGGACCTCTGCCACCCCAGAGTCCTTGGGGTGCAGGCTTGGGGTTGTTCACTGCCTAGAAGATTCTGGGTGAGTGGCAGGAAAGAGCATGCAGGTGGGAACCCAGATGAACTGAGCCCCTGGAGTTCTGTCCAGTGGGGGAAAGAGGAGGNTTTTAGGAAGTAGCCCTGCCCTCTCAAGGTTCTACTCCTCCTGAACCTGGAACAGCTTCTGATACACAGGAAGAGGACCAAGAACAGACACCTGCAGGTCCCAGCAGCGCTGTGTCCCACCCACAGGACCTGCTGTGCCCAGGCAGAAGCATGGTGTGGGTGAGAGTTGCCTCCGCCCTTCTAAGAGCTGGGACACTGCCAATCACCTTGTCAGACGAGAAGAGCTGCTTCAACTCTAGACCAGCAGCCTGACCTGATGTTGCCCACGGAGCCCAGCCCTACTAGGTGCAAGACTCCCAGATGGAAGCTCAGCCCTGGAGCCCAGTCCTACTAGGTGCAAGACTTCCAGCTGGCTCGGCCATGCCAGAGCCTCCCCAAGACAGGTCTTAGACTAGAACCCCACAGTCAGGGACCAGAACCTGGGCCTGCATCTCAGTTACTAGGCAGGTCTGGGTGCTCAAGAACCAGGCACCAGTGGGCGGCAGTGGTGCACCTGCCCCAGGATCAGTTCAAGCCTCCTCTACACCTGGATAGGACAGGCCGGAAGNACCAGGAGGCAGCTGCCCTGATTTCAGAGAGACAGTGGCTCTTAGGATATATATCCAAGATGGAAAGGCTGGAGACCACTAGAGTCAAGGCTTGACTGGCATCAGAGGCCACCCACACTTAGGGTAACTTAGGGTAAGGAGTTCCTAAGCCCCATGGAAGCTCCAGGGCAGGGACCCTCTGGGACTGACTCCTAAGAGCTATATTATACCACAAAAAACTAGGTTCTGAGGAGGACCAGTGTGTGCAGCAGAGCCACAGGCTGTCACAGATAGGAACTTCTCAACTGGGGGTCATGCGGTGGGACAGAACCCACAAGAGCCAGACCCCCCAGCTCTGAGCTTACATTCACCATGGAGGTTTCTCACCTCCACACAAGACCCCAGGGCCCCCCGTTCTCACTCTCAGCCAGCAAGCCCTGCTTTCAGACCCTCTTACTTGTGACATCTGCACCCACAGTGGCCAGAGGAGGGAGGTTGGGGGAGCAGAAGGCTGCAAATCTCCGAGCGTCCACCTTGGTTGTCCGATTGCCCCGAAAGAGCTGATTCTGGAAGAATAGGCAGACCTGTGGAGGGCAAGACAGCAACTCAGAGCTGGTCCCCTGACATCCTTCAGCTCTCCCCAACCCCACCATCAACACATCAAATCTTGAAGGTAACCAGCAGGCAGGGCCATTCTTGCCAAAACCCACCCAGTGAAGGCCCCCATCCTCTGGGGCCCTCAGAGCCTGGGCANTGAATGTACAGATGGCTGCGGGAGGCCCTGGCTGTCCAGCCAGCACTTCTCCATGGGTGCTGGTGATCTCAGAGCACATGGACAAGGAGCCAGTGTCTCCAGAGACTCCTCTGGGGTGAAAGAGATTGGGGGCNACCTTTGACCTGCCTGCTGCTCTTTCAGAATGCCTAACCCTAACACCACCAGGCTCTAGAGACTGCTAGAGACAAAGTGGCTCCCAAGTTGGCCTGTGAGGGACAGGCCTGTCTTTCTTCCTGCTCTGCCAGGTGAGACAGGGAGCCCAGGAGGAACACAATAAACGCCATACCCTAAGGCGTGCACAGCCCATCTTCATGGACTTATACATGTGTGTATAACACAAGTGTAGAATATTTACAGCATAAAACCTGGCCGCTGACAAGAATGTCGGGGGGGGGAGAGCTTTCCTTCCTTGGTTTTGTCAACTCCAGGTGAGGGACAAGTGTTTTAAAGACTGTTCCAACCTCTGGCCTATGGGTCCCAACGTTGCCATAACCACAAGCTTTCTGGCATTCACCATCCCACCCTCCACCCAGGCCATTCATGTAACCAGGCCAGATACCTCAGGAATGATGTACTGGCCAGCCATGAGCAGGGCCCCCAGCAGGTTCTCACGGCCATCGTTCCACAGTGCATGGATAGGTACCTGAGGAGAGGCCAGAGAGGTGGATGANGTCTGGGAAGCCAGGACATACCCAGCTCCCCAACTCTAGGCAAACCCCTAGGCCCAGGCAGGAAGAGGAGTTGAGGCAGGCATGGGCTAGGGAGAGTTCGCCGACTCCCAAGGCTGGTAACCACTGGCACTCCTTCCNACAGTGTCAAACTGTACTGGGCACCTTGACCTCTCCATCTGGCTTCCACAGGAATGAAGTGACCAGTAGGCACCCAGGTCCAGTTCTGGCCCCCAGTCCACATGGCTGCAAAGCCCAGCTCCCTCACTACCCCAAGAGCTGTAAGCCAGGCAGGGGGCCCAAGGTGGCAGCTGGGTGGGCTGCAGTGGAAAATCCTTCCTGAGGCATGCAGCGGCTTGTCCCTCCACTGCCTAAGTATATCACAGACCATGCCTGGAGTGGCTGAGCAGTGCCCAAAAGAACACAAGTGTGCAGGACTGCCGTAGGATATGCAGAGGCCAAGATCTTCAAGAGACTCTGGCTGAAGAATGGTCAGCCGGCTATCAGTGCAGAGCCTCTGGAGGGGGGCTCCTCCTATGGTGCACAACTGTGGGAGAACCTATCAACACTGGGCCTCAGTTTCCCCCTGGGAATAATAAAGGTCAGGGATGCTCTGTCACGGGCTGTCTCAGAGTAGGGCTATTGTACTGTGATTTTCTGGGAAACAGTAGAGACTGAGGCAGGGCAACTGAGCCACCACTCCCAACAGCACCTGACACTCTGGCAAGAGGTCTCCCATGAGGACAGCTGAGCCACCACGCCTGCCTGGTGGAGCTTCCCCCAAGTTATGCTCAAAGGGACCCAGATGCTGGACTCTTGTACCAAGATGCCTTGGTCTCTGCCCCACGAGGGATTCTGAAGGGCCTGGGTAGGTTGCTCTATTGGTCACCCATGAACAACAGACGCCCAAGTCAGCCTTTACTCAAACAGAGTCTTTTCCCACAGCATTCCATTGACCTTGGTTTGGGGGAAGGGGCACCAGATCAGGGCGGGAGATGTCATATGCGAGGGTTGCCAGGGACAGCATCAGAAAGAAAAGGAACAAGAGGGGGTGAGGGGGTCTCCCCACATACTGCTCTATGTGTGTCTACCATGCTGACTGTTAGGTGGTGGTGGTGGGTAGCCGACATGAAACCCAATAGAGAGAAGAGGAAGGGAAGAAAGCCCCAGGTGGCAGAGCTGTAAGAGGCAAGGCACTGGGTACTCTTAAGGCCTCAATGGACAAGACCTCCAGGAGCCCTTGGGTCCTAGTCTCAGGGATTGGTAGGAGCTCAGCAGGAGTGAAATGGCCAAGCAGGGCCACGACACCCTAACTGACAGTACACAGCATGCACGTGGCTGGAAACAGGTGTCCTGAGCAAGAAACCTGGGGCTGGCCAAGGCCTGGCTTGGTGGCCTCTGGAGTTCTCGGAGGACTGAGAACCGTAGAACATGTTACCTGGGCGCCGGTGAGGATGACAGGTTTCTGCAGGTTTTCCAGCATGAAGGAAAGCACTGAGGCAGCAAAGGCCATGGTGTCCGTGCCGTGGATGACCACAAAGCCCTGGTACTGTGTGTAGTGTCTCTGTTGGAAGGGATNAGCTCAGGGCGGACCAGGTCTCTCCACCACAGGCCTTCTCCTGGGAACATGGCTATAGGCAGATATCTCCTCACAGGCCATGAGAAAGAGGAAAAGGCCTGGGATGCTGGCAGAGGGCTTGGTGTGGTACTATTTCATCTCCCCCTGTAGGCCCTCTCTGGAAGGCTAGTCTCTGCCTGGAGTCCCCTGTAGCTTGCTTTAAAGAATGAGGGACTGTGGGTCCCAGGGACTCTGGACACTGCTAGGAATAGCTCTACAGACATCCAGCTGGTGCCTCCCAGGAGCAAACTGGCCATGCTGGACACTTCTACCCATCACTTCTTAGTGGCATGCTAGTCAAAGTTGTGGCTGCTAAGACAATAGTTCTGAGGGCTAAGAGGCTCCTGCCAGAACCTCTTACTGAAAGACAAAACAGAGGCNAGATGAAGTCTCATGGAGCAGTGTGCCCTCTGCTGGCCATATGAGGTACGGCTGCTTAGAGTCCCAGCTATGAAGAGCACCAGGCAGTCAGGTCAGTGCCAGGAAGACTTTCATGAGACAGAGATGTAGCCTACCCTGCTTCATGACAGAGGAGCACCATCTGGACCTAGCCTGGAGACCCTGTCAGTCACAAGTGAGGAAGACTTCCCCAGGCCACCACAACCTAGACTGGGAGTGCCCACTAATGGCCTAGTTTCTGAAACGGGCAGCTCACGGTTGTCGGCAGGGGCTATGACTGTACGTGACTGGGGCTGGTCGGAGAATGTGGAGCCCAGATTGCCCTATTCAGAGCTGGAGGGGCTCCTCAAGGGGGAAGTCAGAATAGCTGTGTCTGGGCCTGCACCTGGAGAAGAGGAAAGCTAGAGAGAAGGCATCTCCAGGGTAAAGCAGCTGCCCTTGATGCTAAACTACCAGTACCAGGCACTGCGATGGAGGTTCTGATGCCGAATCCACTGAGAGGCAGCTCTAAGGTTGGGATTTTGGGGGTGGGTCAGGCCCACAGAGCCAGTCAGCCCCCACATGTCCTACCTCAATACTAACTGGACAAGGTCAATAGNATGAGCAACCAGCCTCTACTTGTGTTACAGAAAGGGTCTCAGACTGTGCAGTGTGTGGCCCAGGACCCAGCACTTTCCTGAGGCTGCCCTGCAGGTTACTGTTAGGTCTCAGGTAGACAGACAGACTCTACCCCAAGCCCATAGTTACTCACTTGCCCAGTGCTTCTGCAGGGAGCCTGTCCAGCCCTCCAGTTGCACCCACATTCAGCCTCCTCCACACCTTACCCTTCCCATACCCCAGTTCCCCCTATACCCCAGCCCCTCCTACACCATAACCTCCCTCTGCCCACACACTATAGTCCCACCCTCCAGTCCAATCCAGTCTTCTGGCCCCACCCACACTCCACAGCCCCACCCATGGCACAGCCCTGCCACACTCCCACCCTCTACCTCTAGGGTTTGGGCAATCTGAACCCACTCAGTGATGGTCATGTCACTGGAGTCGAAGAGTGGCTGGCACTCCAGCACCGTGTAGAGGATCCTCTGGTCAGGACTGGCCGGGCTGCAGGAGGCAGAACCTGTCTCCCATTCTGCCTTTTTCCTGATCCAAAGTCCCACCTCCACTGCCCTCTCCAGCTGGGGTGTGGGCGGAGCTGTGGCATCCCGGATGGGGCTAAAGCATGGGTGGGGCTATGGAGTAGGGGGAGCTGGGATATGGGCGGGGCTATAGAGTAGGGGGCACTGGGATATGGATGGGGCTATGGCATCCTGGATGGGGCTAAAGCATGGGTGGGGCTATGGAGTTGAGGTGTGGTTGGGGCTGTGCCTGGCAAGGATTCCTCCCTCCCGGACCCCTTGTGGAAGGGACTTTGTGTTAAGTGTGGATAGGCTTCACCTCATAGGCAAGACTCACATCATGTGTACAAGCCCAGCCTCCCTTCCACCTNGAGTTCCCAGGGACAGAGACTGCAGGCATCTCCAAGAGGTAGACAGGCTGGCTATGAGCAATGCCATTCCCTACACCAGTTCAGACCAGCTCATGTAGAGCAGAGATCTACCCCACTCGGCCATGAAGGGTATAAGGTAGCTGGGGGCAGTGAGGATACACAAGACAGCCATGCTGAAGAGGGAGAGGCCACCTGGGTCAGCCCAGGCTCTTTTGATAGGTTTGGTACCCAGACAGGGGTATCCTCACCAAGCTTGTGAGAGCTTCCTCTACTCCTGCCCTTGCGGGCTCAGCTTAGTGGGGAGGAGAGGTGGCAGGGTAGACAGTGAGCTGAGTCCCAGGCANACTGCAGTGTACATGTCCACCTCCACTTCAAGGTGAAGGCCAATTCTAAAGTCCAGGAACTCAAGAAGTGTCAGAGATGGCTCATGCAAATGACTCACATGGAAGTCCCAGGACACCAGAGGCTGTGTGTGCCCTCTGGCCCTGGCAGGACCTGCTCACCCCTCAACCCCAGGACAGCTGCACACCATCCCTGCCTCGGAGCCCAAAAGAACGTGTACTCACGGCAGCACCAGTGTATCCTCAGGCAGGCGGTGGGCCTGGGCGTATTCTTCATCGTGGAACATGGGAAGCGTCCTCAGGACAGCAGCCAGGCCTCTCCCAGGTAGCAGCACTGCAGGCAGAGTCCAAGTGGAGTGTGGGCTCTAGACCAGGGCCGTGGCAAACTCCCACAGTCAAACACCCTTCCCTTCCTCCTGGGAGTCAGGCCCTGGACTGGGGCAGGGGCCAGGCNTTAGCTGGGCTGGACAAGACCCTTACAGACGTCACAGACTGGGAGGGCTGGGCCACAGCTGCCACTAAGACCCCTGGGAACTTATGTAGCAGTTTCATCTGGAAGCTTTGGCATCGTCCTCTGGAGCTGACTCCTGATTGAGTCCTAGTCTCAAACCCAGACAGTCCCAGAAGCGCTAAGCACCCCTCTACCCTGCCCTGCCTCTGCTTGTATCAAATATGTCTGTACACCGCACCAAGAGAGGTCCATGGGGTCAGGTCCTCTCCAGGATTTGACTGCCATGTACACTCACAATTCTACCCCCACCTGCCTATATGCGTTGTTGGCACTCCCCTGCCCCAGCTCTTCAAGGCCCAGCTTGAGGCAACCCCTCTAGGAAGCCATCTCTGGTGTCTAGGCCATAATACCCTTCCCATAAGCTCCTTGACCAGCTCAAATGCTCAGAGGGTATGGACTGTATACAACTCCTCCAATGTCCAGCTCAGGCCCCCTGTCCCTGTCCCCTAAACAGAAGAGCCATCACACAAGTGCTCCAACCCAGCCTGCAGCATTAGTAATCTCAGAAACCTGGATCTAAGGGAACACTGTGAATTCTGCTCTTAGGACACCCTAAAGGGCACTACTGTCTGGCAGAAAGCAAGTCCCAGGAAACAAGAGCGAAGTCCCAGCTGCNATGCTGCCCNCTGCTAGCTCTGTGACCTTGGGCAGATTGGGTAACCTCCTCAGGCAGTCACTCTACCAATCCCTGTGTGAGAGCCTCCCCTCATGCCTGGTCCTTGGGCACAGCAGGGAAGACAAAAAGGTCCCCCAGAGAAGCACATGAGACCTCAGGAGGCAGTGGTGTGTCAGTCCTGGGTGTCACCTGGTCACAGCCACAGCCTCTGCTGCCTAGACCTATCGCTGCATCACTACTGCCAAGACCCTGGTCCTTCGACAGCCTGCTCATCATTTCCCAGCACTGGATGGGNATACTGTGCCTGCTGCCAGAGGTTCTGCAGCCAAGCCCTGACTANGGGAATCAGTCTCACATGCTGCAGGCACAGNGACCTTTGACCACCAGGCTCATCCCCAACTATAACCCTATGCCCCATCTTCAAAGCCCAGGACCCCTTTGCCTCTTCTCTGATCATATCTGCAGAGTCCCTTTGCCATGAGGCCCCATACTTACTAGGGCTGTTGTAAGGACATGATACTCTGAGGACCCTGGGGAGGATCCCCTGTCTCGGTCAGGGTCAGCAGGGAGCAGGCTTTCCTTCCCCACACCACACCTGAATCAAGCTGCCAGTAACTCACCCCAGAACGTGCAGCTGATGGCGAGGNGCACCAAGGCAAGGGCTCGGCCCTGCGGCACCCCCTTAAGCAGCTTGCAGACCTACTGGCCTCAGAAGAGTACCAGACTCCAAACAGGTTTGATGCCTGCATCAACCTGATGCCACCAGCCATAGTAAGCATCCAACCTACCACCTAACCAGGGGCCTACCTTCCCCAAGTACTCCTGGCTACATCCTATTTCTTGGGGTAAGGAGAGAGCCACTTCAGCACTCCAGCCAATCCCAGGGCCCCCGCCAGCCTGTCTCCCCATAAGAGCATCACTCCCTTTCCCCCTATCCAGCTAGCCTGCAGCTCCAGCTGCTGCCTGCCAGCCTCTTACTGCTGCCGGCTAGACCTTGTTCTTGAGAACATGGTCACAAGTAAAACACAAATCAGATGTGCTTCCACGCCTGCCAGGTGCAGGTCAGGAGCCCTGCAAACTTGGAGCTGACAAATCTGTTCCCCACCACTGCATGGCCCCATGTCCAACAGGCATCTCCCTATCTCCAACATACCAGAGTTGGCACAGAGTCCCTAAAACTTATTGGGTATAGTTTGCTGTTGCTGTTGTTTGCTGCTGGAGCTGTCGCTTATGGAAATGTTACATGGACAGAGCTCAGAAAACAGATGAACCCTGTATGTTTGGTNAGCCCCACAGGCCTCCAAAGTCACCCCAGGTGTGACCAGGACATCAGCATGCCTCCACATTCAGGAGCCACCTAAGTCACCCAGCATCCTAGCCTAGAAACCTGTGCCATTTGTCTGTTGTGACAAAGTTATTGGATGTATGATTGTGTCAAATATCCTGTGAGGGAGAGATGATGCTAGATTTTCCAGGTGGCTCTAAAGGCCACCTGCATGTCCTTGTAAGAACAGGTAGGCAGGGGAGTGACGCCTACAGAAGAGGTCACCTGATGGACCCTGGCAGCCACCAGAAGGTGGGGGAGCAGGAAGACTTCTCTGTCAAGGCCTGAGACTTTAAACTTTGTCTCCAGAAAGAGGGACGGACCCTGAGGCTTTCAATGCTGGTTGGTTGGCAGCCTTGGGACACCAANACCTCTACTCTCCACTTGAGTTCCCCGACAGCAGATGGCACCGGAGTATCCATAGAAACCCGGCAGTCCACCTTCAGAGAAGGTGAGATGGGGGTGCATTTAGGTTAGGGGTTGATGGACACATCTGCAAGGCAAAGCTCTTTGTCCATGCTGCCTCTGACCATGGACAATGGCTCCCGGGGACACNTGGCACACTGTGCTGAGGTAAGAGTGAACTGGACTGAGGGGGTANGGACCCTTACAGCCCCACCTTAAAGGGTAGCACCTGGGAAGCATCAACACCAGCCAAGAGAAAGCTACACTACACTCTCCTATGCTTTTCTTTCTGGAGAGAAACCACAAACTTGTTATCATGTGACAAGGTGTGTGTGTGTGTGTGTGTGTGTGTGTGTGTGTGTGTGTGTGTGTGACAGAAACAGCCAAGAAGGACAGGAGACAGGAGCTGCCCAATAAGCCCATTTTTCTGGGTTCCATAGCAGTGTTTTAAATTAGAATTTGTTGTGATTTCTTTCAGTGTTCTAATACTGGCTTTCACTCCCAACTCTGATTTTGTAAGCTGCCTTCTTTTCCCATGGAGGGCATCCTCAAAGCATACAACCTCGGGGTGCTGAGTCCCACACTACCTGGGACCACCTCGTGGCCTGTGCAACTGCCACCCTGGGCATCATCCCAACTAACAAGACTCTATGGCTGAGGCCAACTGTGACCACTTGGCATGGGGCAACCTTGGCTACTCTGCAGAAGCTTACCCCCCCGCCCCTCACTGTGGTGGTTGCAAGGAATGGCTCCCAAGGGCAGCAGGCAAGAGGTACCCTAGATAACACAGGAAGTCCTTGGGTGCCCAGGTGTCACCGATGCACACCTGGTCTAGGCTTGGGGTCATTGGACACATGTTGTTTTTTGACTTGTGAAATTTCACAGAACCCTGAAAGGGGTGTTGAAGAGGTGAGCCATTCGGTCACCTCTGCCCTCTCTACCCTGGCAGGGCTCGTCACACAGTGTTGGGCACTGTTTACCAGCAGGCACACGAGCTGTTTCAACAGCGACAATCTAAACAGCTTCTCTGTAGCGGAAGCCACCACTCCCACTCACCAGGGGCCAGGACCCACATAAGCAGGGCCAAGCTGGTTAATCATTCATGCCAGTGGGGCCATCCAAGGCAGNCAGGGCCTGCAGCCCACAGTTCAGCAACCCCCACAGCAGGCCACACGGAGGGCTGGGGCATGCCTGAGCCTCAGGTTTCCAGCTTAGGTTTATCCCCAACTTGTCATGCCTTGGGTTCTGCTCCATTCCTGAAAACCTTTTCCTTTAGAAAATCCAGGTGCCAATTCACATCTGTGCATCTGCAGAACAGGTNGCTTCAGCCACACCTGAAGCAGACCCAAGGCTCCAAGTCCCGGCACTGGCTACTCAATCACATGAGCAGATCCTGTTAGGGGGTCATCAAAGGCCAGATCTCTTTTCCAGTTCTCCCTTGTCCTCGGGGGGACTAAGCCCAGGGCTCCCTAAGTTGTTCTGAAGAGAAAAAGGTCAGTGGCTGCAGGCTGTGGGGTCCCGTGAAGGCCTAGGCTGGCTTCTCTGGAAGCAGCTGGTCTGGAGAGCAGAGCCCTCAGCTTCGAGCTGGAAAATGCCGTCCTGGGAGCTGCCTGCATCTCTGCCAGGGGTCTGAAGGATCTGAGATCCTTGGGTGGGGTGCCTGCCACCCCGAAGAAGGGGCTTCTAGCGCAAGGTAGATGCCTGCCAGTCTCCATCGCTCCNCAGGCCTTGTAGACCCCAGAGCATGGAGCAGGCTCCTGAGGGTCTAGAAGATCTTTACACAGCTGAAGACCCACACCCCACTGCACTTGGGTCTGGGCCATCAGCATCTTTCACTTTCCTGACCCATCTTGCCCTTGCTGCTTCTTTAGAGAAACATAGCACACGCTGACCATACAGGGGAACATGGGGGGGGGGGCATGCGGCCCATTGTCACCACAGGTGGGACTGTGGTCAGAGTTCACTTGTCCCTTAGCTTAGGCCATTCCAGCTGAGTTCAACAGGACTGAAGCTGCCCGTATGTCAGGCCTAGGGGGCAAGCAACCAGAGGTGGGACAAGGCCGCAGAGCATGGGTCCCTCATTCCCCTCACACTGCTGCTCCTGGTCTGGCCACACTTTCTCCTGGGTCCAGCTGCCACTCCTTCCAGGAGCCTGTGTTCTCCAAGGGGCNCTCTCAGAGCAGTCCCCAACCCAACCCAACAGCATACACTGTACCCTGGGACCCACCGGCAGTAACGGACCCTCCAGGATTCAGCTCCTTAATGGGTGTTACTACTTTGTCCATCACACCAGTGAAGGCCAAGCACACTGGCCATGGTTCTACAAGCTAGCGGGCTGTCCTCAAGGGCGTTCACCAGGGTGCCCCAACCAGAGACAGCAGGATGTGTCAGAGGACAGTCTTCAAACAGCCTGGATGACCTTCACCCTAGTGCCTAAGCTCCTTGAGGACAGTCCAGCTTGGCCCTTACCTTGGGAAAACTAAGGGTTCTCTGAAGGAAGAGAGCAGGCAAGCAGCCCTGCCTGTATCCCTCCCCTAAGGAAGCAAGCACACCCTAAGGGCTTTCTTTCACGGGCTAGAGGGTGTGGAATGTTCCAGCATCCTTCCCAGCGCCCTAGGCACAGAACAGTCTTCCCAGCTCCCTCTTCTGCCCTTGTGTCCCGTGGCTTCAGGACACTTCAGGTCAGAAAGAGTTACCATGCCCCTTACCTCTTCCAGGGTCCGGGCTTCAGACTCCCAGCCACCGGAGGAAGCGTCCCCCCATCCCCCCAGCAAAATAGAAAGCCCTAGAGCTCCCAGTAGCCAGGCCCTGAAGCCATTCTGCCTAGGGCGTGGGTACACTGACTCACCACCGCCCTCGCTCCTCATGCCGATGGTGCCGCCAGTGTAGATGGCCAGCAGCCGCCGCTCAGGTCCGGTAGCNCGAGCCATGTCTAGGACAGCGGACTCCTCAGTGGGGACCCGGCCAAGGGCAAAGCAAGACTGGGAAGCGGTGGGGCCTTCAGGGTGGGGCTTACTGGAGGCCTGGGGCTCCTCTGGTTGGTGCGGGCTGAAATCCGAGGTAGGGGCTGGACCTCGGGGTGGAGGAGGAGTCGCCTTCAAAGTAGAGAGCGGGACACTTGTAGAGCGCAGGAAGGATGTCTGCTGGGGATGGGGCTGAACCCATAGGGGGTGGGGCCTCATGAATGGGGCGGGTTTTCTGGGTTTGCCTCACCTAGTTCAGAGGCCAATGACTTCCAGGCCATTCTCCTGCCCTGGCAGCCCCTACAATTCTGGGGTCCCAGCATTGCTTTCTAGACCCTTACACACACTCCCTGAGTTTCTTAGGGCCAGGCTGAGCTAGCCAATTTCACAGGAGACTAGCACTCACTTGTGATCTAGGGGTACCAGGAGGGCAGGGAACTACAGGTGCAGGCTCCCAAGAGTTGTTGAAACCCTGCTGTAGAGACAGCCCACCCACTATGCTCCTGGACTTGGAGCAGACCTAGCCCTTCAGAGGGAGCTGAACACTGTCCCCAGGAATGTCCCCCTCCTGACTGCCTTAGGCAGAGGTGAGGATATGTTCTGCCTATGAGAGTTCAAGACCGGAGCAGCAGCAGCAGGTTCAGATACTTCTGGAATCCCTTTGGGGGACATGACCTCTTACTGTGTCCTTGGTATTTCTCTGAATTTGGGCACCCNAATCTAACCCATGATAGCACCCCTGGAGACCCGACATACTGATCTGTCACCCAGGATGTGCCCCACCCTGTTAGCACACTGGCTTGGAGCAGGCCATCTCTGCTGATACCCAGCTCAGAAGTTAAACCCACGCAGGAACCAGGGTGACTCAACTGTTACAGCAGTGACCGCTCCACAGTTCTGCTCTCATTCCTCTGCATCCATTTCCTGCTGAGGCACTCTCTNACTCGGTCAGATGTCTTAAAGTTCCTGTTCTGGGGACATAGCTCTTGTCCTTCTTGAATTTGCCCTCCAGTGACAGGATAGCAATAGCTAAGATGCCGTGATGGGAACAGTGGCTGCTGTAAACAAGAGGACACAAAGAAGATGGTAATGCTTCCACAGGTAGCCAACGTCTCCATGAAGAACTGCCATGATGGAGGAGGGAGGGCAGAACACGGCAGAGGACAAACATGCCAGGCAGTGAGAGTAGGTACCCAGGGCTAAAGCTAGAAACAAGCATTGGTGGTGTTTTGTCAACTTGACACAAACTGGCGTCATTTGGGAAGAGGGACTCTCGACTGAGAAAATGCTTCCATAAGAGTGGCCTGTCGGGCATTTTATTGCTAGATTGATGTGGGAGGGCCCAGCCCACTGTGGGTGGTACCACTCGTCGACAGGTGGTTCTGGGTACCATAAGAAAGCAGGCTAAGCAAGCCNTGGGGAGCAAGCCTGTAAGCAGCTCCCCTCCACGGCTTCTGCTTCAGTTCCTGCCTCTAGGTCCCTGCCTGGAGTTCCTGCCCTGACTTCCTCTGATGATGGACTGAGTTGTGGAGCCGAATAAACCCTTTCCTCCTAAGTTACTTTTGGCCATGGTGTTTATCATAGTAATGGAAACTCTAACTAAGGCACATGGTGTCCACATAATGTCCACACCAGTGAGGCAGGAGCACTCAGAGAAGGGCTAAGAAGGGATATTAGGGGACACTCTAGATCCTTAGTGTGATTGANCTCTGCTACTGTTTGGGGAGGCAGATGCAAGAATGTGTAGAGGGTGGGTGGCTCTCAGGCAGTCACTGCAAGTAGGTTGAGGACCTTTGTAGTTGAGAGGGATGTGAGCAGTGAGTGTGTCAGGAATGTGTGCTGAAGCTTGGAGTGTGAGGAAAGAATCAACACTGGCTCTTTTGTTCTCCACACTGTGACAAAAGACTAAAGAACATCAACTTATTAATCAGTATGGTATAACCCAGCACTTGGGAAGCTGAGGACAGAAGATTACAAATTCAAGACCAGGCTAAGCTACAAAATGAGACCCTGTCTCAACAAAACCCGACTGGNCGTGGTGTTACACGTGTATACCTTTAATCTCAGCACTGGGGTGTGGTATGGGGGCAGAGGCAGGCTGATCTCTGGGAATTCAAGGTCAGCCTGGTCTACAAAGTGAGTTCCAGGATAGCCAGGGCTACACAGGGAGACCCTGTCTCAAACAAAGAAAAGAAAGACTGAGTGAGATAACTTGGAGGGTAAACTGGCTTGCCATGCCACACAAGCCTGAGGACCTGAGACTGATCCCTGAAAACCACATCAAAGGCTAAAAGCAGATGTGGTGGTATGTATCTGCAGACCTAGCAATTCCAACACTGACACTGGAGATGGAGACGGAAGAAGACAGAGGGCCAGTTATCCTGGAGTACACAGCATGGCAGAAACAAGAGAAGCCCTGCCTCAACAAGATGGAAACAAGAACCAACCCCTGAACGTTGTTCTCTGACCTCCACACTCATGCTGTGGTGCACGTGTGTAAGCTTACTTACTGGGCCCAGAGTCACCTGATACGGCCGCTAGAAATGAAATCAGACCAGGTTAGAGGGGCCATCGCATAACTGAGGCTGTGACAATTTTATTGAGAGCAATAAGACTTTTTTATATCTTTATCAGAAACAGAATATAATGGCAATTGCCAGGCTCAATACACTTGTAGTATTGGATACAGTGAAGTTTACAAGTCATACAGGGTTAATATCTAAGATACTAACACACAAGATTAATATCTAAGACCAATTGTTCTATCAAGTTTCCATGCTTCCTTGACTACTAAGGGAACTTACAGAGAAACACAGAGGCCTGAATGCTTCACTGATGCCTGAGGGAGTGCATCTGTCTCTCAGGAACTGGAAGACACATCGTGCCCCAGGAGCCATGGACTCTAGCGTGAAAAATCTATGACTACATGCCTCCCAAGGCAGCTAGGCCAAGCCACCTCCATGGTTCCCTGCACATGTGAGCACACACAAGCCTCATAATAATAAGTAAGAGATGAATTAAAACATTTAATGAGCTGGGCATAGGGGCNCACGCCTTTAATCCCAGCACTCGGGAGACAGAGGCAGGCAGAGCTCTGTGAGTTCAAGGCCAGCCTGGTCTACAGAGTGAGTTCCAGGATAGCCAGGGCTGTTACACAGAGAGACCCTGTCTCAAAAGAAAAGAAAAGAAAAAAACAAAAAAACAAAAAATTTTGATGAAAGCAAACACAGAAGGAGAGGGTTATTTTGATCCACAGTGTCATAAGCTTTGGTCTGTGGTTGGCTAGGGAGTCCTTGCTTGTGTCAAGGCAGAACATCATGGTGTGATGTCTAAGAGAGNAGGTCTGTTTGCCTCATGACAGCCTATAAGGAGAGACATACAAGGAGTCATGGTCCCAATATCCCCCTCAAGGACACAGCCATCATGAGGAAGCCCCTCCCACTTNGCCCTACCCATTGACTATCCCTCAATCTCCCACTAGCTCCAGGGGCAAGAGCTAAGCCATCAACACNTGTGCTTTTGGGAGGCACTGCAGGTCCTGACATTGTAGCTCCCAGCTTCTGAGCTGGGCTGTCTCAAGACAAGCTTGTTGCTGAGCTGACAAAACTAAGGCAGTTAATGACTGTGTTAGTTTATTCTCTGTCACTGTAAAAAACACCCAAGGAAGTCACCTTAAAGGAGGACATGTTTGTCTGGGCTCACGGTTTCCAAGATTTCAGCCCGTGGTCAGCGGGATAAGGTCAAACACCACAACAGGGAGCATTGTGGGTACAAAGTTTCTCAAATCCTGTTGGCCCAAAATGGGGGAGGCACAGGGGCACTGGGGTAGAGCAAACACATGTGTGGTGTTTTGTTTTCTTGTGGTATTGGTACGGGGCATACTAGGTACCTACTGAATAAGTGCTCTATTGTGGAGCCACACCCCTACAGCCCACCCCAGAGAATGTTTATAATAAAGCCCCTTCTTCCAAACCCATCCCCTGTGAACCCACAAATGCAGCCATTTATTCTCAAAGTTAGCGCTCTTGGGATCCAGTCACCTCAAATGCCCCATCTCTGAATCCTTGTTGGAGACTAAACCCTCAGCCCTGCCCACCTCGCTCCCTCTGTCCCTGCCCACTTCGGTTTTACACTCACTTCTCCAGAGCATAGTCCTCAAGCTGCAGCCCTTGACCCAGCAGCAATACTTGGAGTTTGTGGAAATGGCAGGCGCTCAGGCCTCTTTGGCCTCTTGACTCAGGGACTCTTGATGAAGCCCAGCAACCCACACCATGGCACACCCTCCAGAGGCCACTGACGCAAACCCAGATGAAGAGCCACGGTTCTAGCCCAGGGGCTAGCACACNATGGCTCACAGGGAAAAGCTGTCACCCTCTTTAAATAGAAGATAGCTTTCCCAGGCTGGCCGGGCCCACCGTGAAGGGGCAAGCCAGGCTCCAGGAACATTGCAGCTGGCTTTCCAGCAGTGACACAGTTGCAGAAAATCTGTCCCCAACTGAGTTCTTGTTCCACCCTTCTCCAAGAATGCAGTAGGCAGAGAGAGATTACAAACAGGAGCTGTTTTATAATCAGTCAGGATAAACTGTAAATGAGAGAAAACAAAGGGCTACACTGAATTAAAATGAAGCAGGTTTGAGCTCCCGGTAGCCACAGGATGCAAGCTGAGGGCTGAATCAACTCTCAGAAGTGTTGTAGCTCGAAGTTCTCTGAGGCCGTGGGATGCCAGGCAGGAGCCATCCACTGCACTGCAGCTCTGCAGCTCTGGGAAGTGTCACACTGAAGCTCTCAGGGGGCTTCTGGTGCCAACCAAGGGCCAGTCCTCACAGAGCAAGCCTGNGGGGCTGAGAAGCCTTTCAGCTCTCCCAGGCCTCAGGAGCAGCAGGTCTCTGAAATGATGGGTAGTCTCCATGTCTGGAGACTGGAAACTGCCACAGGAATGAATTCCTGTCCATANGTGAAGTGTGGTGTCTCAGAGGCCGTGGCCGGAAAGAGTCCCCTCTATCTGCGGTCACTGGTCAAGCCTGAAAGCTAGCTCCAGGCAGCAGCCTTAGGCACCAGGGTCCTNTCTCCAGTGAGTCCAGAAGGCACGTCAGTTGTCACTTTCTCCTCCGTGGAATTCACCCTGCACACCAAAGCAGGAACTTACAGGGCACGAGGTGGTGCCAGGTGGACCNGGCTGGGTTCTGACTTAAATACAGGCACACAAGTAGAGCCCACCAAAAGTTGCTACAAGTTCACAGCCAGGTCTCTGCTGATGCTTAACTTGTAAAATTGTTTCATCTGGGAGGGCGCTGCAGGCCCCCCTGCCACTGCCTCACTTTGTCTAGGCAGCACTTCTTTGTTTGTTTCGAGGATGCTCCTGCCCTAACCACTGTAATCAGTGTCCAATTTCAGAGCTGGGCCTGAAGCTGTCCAAAGACTCCAAGAATGCTTTGTATAGGGATACCTACCCCAGTGGCAGCAGATGGGCAGGAAGAAGCACAGGGGGCCTCCTGCACCACTGCATGCCCTCCCAGGGCAGGCCACTGTCCAGGAGGTGTCATTCCACCTTAAGGCCAGGGGACCTCACAGCTGTGGTGAGCTGTACCACGCAGATGAAGGAAGGCTCCACGAGGTACATAATGACATCACATGCTTGCACTCTTCCACTCCTGTTGGTGCAGAGAAGTCCTTGGCACAGCCCTCACCAAGCATATGTATGGTCCTCCAAACTGTGGCTGTCTCTCTTGCCCTCCATTGTGGCAGCCTCTGTGGTGACTACCAGGTATTCTGTGAGCCCCAGAGGAATGCTGCTCCATGGACCCTTGAGATGGTGCTGAAGCAGATGCTTAGTGCCTATTGGGCAGGTGAGGGAACAGAGGCACACACAGACCACGTGGAATCATGAATAGAGGCAGGGACGCGTGGGTGGCCCAGTTTCCAGGGGCTGACAGGGGAGTGGGCAAGGCCACAAGTACAAAAGAAGAGGGAAGCCACCTGAAGCACAGGCGTGGGGGGGGGGTACAGGACTGAGAGATCTAGGTGTGGGGAGGGTTTGGGGCCCAGGGAGACCTGAGCATCCTCCAGGGAGACCTGAGCATCCTGAAAGTCTGGTGGGGAGGGGCCATGGTGAACCTGCACAGCAGGTTCCCAGCTCTGCAGCACAGACCTCAGCTCATCCTTTGGAGGTGTGATGGAGGTACAGATCTGTAGAGGGAGGTGCCCTCACGTTGGGATGGCCCACTCACCAGGAGGAGGAAAGTGGGTGGACAGAGGCCACTGACTCAGCTGCCCCTTGTGACATGGGTACTCTGAGATGTCAAATACAGCAGTATACAGCCACTGATACAGGTGGGTCAGGCATGGGTTCCAGCTTCATCTGAAGGTCGGTGTGGTCTTCTGTGAATCACTGTCTCTTCAACAATGAACAGTCTCAGAGAAAACAGCAAATGCAGCCCCTGCCCCACAGTCCCGCAGCCCCGCAGCCCTGCAGCAGCAGAACTCAACAGTTCTAGGGGCCACAGGGGTGTCACAGCACCCACACACCACTCAGTAAGGCGGAGAAGTCTCCAGCAGTAGTCTACAAAAGACATTCTCATGGAAAAATAAACCCAATTTCAGCCCCCACATGGATGCTAGCACAAGGGTTTACAAACCCAAGAGTAAATNCTGAAGTTACACAGTTTCCAAAAGAAAACAAAGAAGGGCTTGTTTGTGGCCTGTTGTCTTAGAGAGTCNACTCCAGGCACCAGCTACAAAAATTCAAACTCAACAAAACAAGCCATCAAAACACCAGGCTTCTACTCACTAAAAACACCACTAAGCCTGGGCTACATAGTGAGATGTAGGCCAGCTTGGGCTACATAGAGAGACCCTACCTCAAATTTTAAAAAGGAAAAAAGAAAACACACACACAAAAAAAAAATCAGGCAGAAGAAAAAAGGGGCGGGGGGAGGCTGGAGCTGCCGAGATGGCTCAGTGGTTAAGAGCACTTGTTGCTCCTACAGAGATCTGGGTTCAGTTTCCAGAACCCTCATCAGGTATCTCACAGCCATCTGTAACTCAGCTCCAAGGAATCTGGTGCCCACTTCTGGCCTCCGTGAGTACTGGATACATGTAGTGTACATGCATATACTCAGTAACATGCACATACACACGATAAATAAACTTATCCTTTTTTTAAAAAATGAATTAGCCATATACAAAACCTAATTCAAAGTACACTGAAGATCTAAACACAAGACAAATTGAAAAGGCTCTTAGGAGAGCATAGAAGAACAGCATGACTTGGAGGTTATGTTCGACCTGGGCCTAACACCGAAAGCATCAGCTAAAAGCTAGCAGAGAAGACAGGTGGCTTACCGAGTTCCAGGAAGATCTACAGAGGCTCCCTCTGCTAAGGAGTGACCCTCCAGGCACACAGAATCTAAACCTCAGATAATCCAACTTAAAAACAGAAGTCTCCAAAAGTGACCCACAGGTGTCAGCAAGCTCATGAAGAGAGGCTCAACACCATTAATCATTACTGAGATGCTAATTACAACAGGACATGAGTTCCAGTCACAGAACCCACAAAACGATGGAAGAAGAGAACTCCCAAGTGCGCACTGTGGCATGAAAAACCTCAAGCAGATAACGCCTCACACCCCACCCCACCCTGGGATAGGTACCATAAAACAATGAAACAGAAAGAACATAAACAAAGAAAAGGAAACAAAGCCTGATGTGGGGAATTTGGGACACCCTGCACTGTGGGTGGAACCGCAATGCAGAGGGNNCTGTGGGAGGGAGGCTGCCTGNGTGGATCCACAGCTGGACCCATAGCCATGCAGCACCGTTACCAAGAGCTGGAGCAAGAAGCACCACATGCTCCCGTGGCCTGGACACAGGAAAGGAAGGAGATCCTGTCCTGTGACACANNGATGAACTCCTAGGACAGAGTCAAGAGAAATAAGCCAGTCACAGAGACACACGGGAGCCCGTTCCTTGAGACACCCAGATATGCTGGAGCGTGAATCTGCAGTGAACAGTGTAGGCACGTGTGGCCTCTGGGAGGTGCTGTGGTGGCTCCACCCTCATAGAGATAAATGCCACCACACAGGGACTTCACTGAGGGNGTTTGGTTCCTTTGCTCTCTTGNCACACAGAGATACTATATTCAAGGCACCATCTTGGATGCAGAGAACTAACTGGTCCTCACAAAATACCAGGCCTTGAGCCTTCCAGTCTCAGAGAAGTAAGTTTTTCTTCTTTATAAATTATCCAGTCTCAGGTCTTCTGTTACAGCAGCACAGGATGGGCTGATGTGCTAGCAGAGTCAAACAGCAGAAGCAGGAAACGGAATGTTGGTTTCCAGGCTGGGAGGAGGAGATTGTTCAACAGGTTCAGAGTTTGGGGCTAGAGCGAGAGTTCAGCGGGTGAATGAAGTGCTGGATGCACAATCGTGAGCACAGAGCTCAGCACTTGTGAGAACGCCAGGCGGAGCGGCAGGAGCCCACCACTGGCCAAAGACGGACCCCAGGGCCTCACTGGCTAGCAGCTCCAGCCAACAGTGAGCTTCAGGGTCAGTGTCTCAAAACCTAACATGGAACACAGCGGAGGAAGTCAACTGATGCCAGCCTCTGGCCTCCACACGCACATGCCCAGACAAGCACACTCTCACACTCACACACACACAAGAACACNTGCAACAGTCCCATGTATGTGTACACTTGCTCAACATGACTGATGTTATACTTAATAATTACAGTCAAGCTGGGGATGGCTTGGCCAACAAAGTACTTGTAAAACAAGAACCTCAGTTCAGTCCCAGTCAATGCAACTTAAGATCCAAGGGTGATGGTACGTGTACGTTTCTAATCCCGATGTGGAGAAGCAGTCGGGCAGTCCTGGAGTTTGCTGGCCAGCCTACTGAGCCAACTAGGCAAGTTCAAGACCGAAGAAGCCTTGTCTCAAGAAACCAGATGGCAGCACCTAGGGAATGACACTCGAGATTGTTCTCTGACCTCCACAATCACACAAACACACATGCTGCAATTGCACCTTCACACATAGGTGTACCTGCACACACACACACACACACACACACACACACACAGAGGCATGTGCACCTTCACACACATACCTGTACCTGCATACATACACACACACACACACACACACACACACTGATGTGCACCTTCACATATATACATGTACTTGCACACACACACAAATAGTTACTGTGGTAACTTTCATGTTTTGTAGTTTTTCACACAATTTTTAAAAAATGAATAGGCAATATCAGAAAAAGTAAAAATGCCCACAAATCATGTATCTAATAGGTATTGAACTGTGAATAAATAACTCCCACAACTCAATAAATACCAGGTGTGGTGGCCCACATCGGCAACCCCATCACTCAAGAATCTGAGGCAGAATGACCACAAGTTCCAGGGTAGCCCGGGCTGCATAGTGAGATCCTATGTCAAACCAACCCCNAAGTGTGGCACAGGACTTGACAAACACTGCAGNAAGGAAGGGACAGGTAAATACAAATGAAGAACACGGAAGTAGCTGGGCACCGTGGTGCACACCTGTTATCCCAAAACTTGGAAGGCTGAGGTAGGAAGATGGCTGAAGGGCAGCCCGGCCCACAAAGTAAATTCCAGGCCAACCTCAGCCACTCTTCAAAACCCAGTCTCAGGAGAAGACAAGACAAAAAGAGCAGGAAGAGATGTGAGCAGTGACTGAGGACAACACCCACAGGCCACCAAAGGTGTCTTCAGACAGACTGTAGCTGAGGCCCTAGGGAAGGACTGGCTGGTGGGAACCAGGTACCACTAAGGCACGCAATCAGCACGCAACCCTCCTGCGGACCCTCCAAGGTCCTCTGGGGCATGCGGAGAGAGAATGGTGGGCTCCAGCTCTGCCACACTGTGGGCAGCAGAAGTGTCACCCTGAGCTGACAGAAGCTTTGCAACACTTAGGGAGGTGGTGGCTTTTGATGATCTTAAACTCCCTCTGCTCCAAGATCCAGTAACCNCGCAACTTCAGGCACTTATCCAGGAGAAGTGGAGATGTGTCCACAGAGACTTGTTTCAGCAGTCGTGCTCATGATAGACACAGTGTAGGAGGAGGTCAATCACACGTCTGGAGGAAATGGATGGAGAGACGCTGGCATACTTACGCAATAGAAGAACAAACAGTGACTTGCACAATAACACGATAAACCCAAAAAATCATTGTTGAGGGAAAGCAGCTTGGCCCCAAGGTCCACNGGCAGGATCTGCCTCATGTGGACTCCGACACTTTTACTCAGACTCTTCTCAGCAGAGTGGCCACACAGGGCCACACGGATTCTGAGGTCTACAAGCAGCTGTGGGAACAGTAACACCCTGCCGCCCAGTGGAGGAGGTACAGCAGGCGCCATCCACAGTGTAGACGTGCAGGCTCCCCAAGTGTGATGTACACCTTGGATAGCTGCAGTTGGGGCAAAGAATCTCTGGTGTAGAAGTTGTGCAAAGAAAAGAAAGATGGAAGGAAGAAAGGAGGGAGGGAGGAGAAGAGGGAGGGAGGCAAGGAGGGTGGCCACTGTGACAGTGAGTACTGTCAACTTGACAGGATCTAGAATCCTTGGTGAGACAAACATTTGGGCATGTCTGTGAAGGAGTTTCCAGCTAGGGNTAGTCAAGGGAGGAGGCTCTACTCTAAATGTGAGTGGTACCATGTGGGTCGCAGACTGAACAGAACCAGGACAGCAAGCTGGGCACCAGCGTTCATCGCCTCTGCTTCCTGACTGTGGATATAGTGTGACCTCAAGCTCTTTTACTGGNTGTTTTGTCCCAACAATGAGAAAAATGATACAAGTATCAATGCTGGAATTGTGTTGATTTCAATTCAGTTGAAACTGAAGTTGTATTGCTCACACTGGCTGTTTCATGTTATATTAGCCCTGGTGGTTAGCTTGAATTGTCAACTTGACACAACCTTGGAAGAGAGACTCAGTGAGGGACTGTCCACATTGGGTTGTTTTGTGGGCATGTCTGGGGATTAATTAATTGATGTGGGAAGACCCAGCCCACTGTGGGTGGCACGATTCTCCAGGCAGATGGAGTGGAGACACCAGGCTGAGCACTGCAAGCAAGCAGGTGAGCGTGTCTGCACTCACTCCTCTCTGCTCTTCACTGTGGACACAATGTGACTCGCTACCTGAAGTTCCTGCCTTGACTTCCCCACAACCATGGACTCTGATCTGGAATTACAAACTGGAATAATCCCCTTTCTCCCACAAATTGCTTTTTGTCAGTGTATTTATCATAGCAACAGAAACGAAGCCACTAAGCAAGCAATAATACCAAACAAAAGTAGCCAGACCCCCTGAGTTCTGTATAAATATGTGGCCAGGGCTAGAGGCAACGCCCAGTGGTTAGAGAACTGGCTGTTCTTCCACAGGACCCAGGTTCAGTTCCTAGTACCCACACGGCACCTCACAGCTGTCTGTAAGCCCATTGCCAGGGGATTTAGAGCCCTGTCTTGGTCTTTGAGCGCACCAAATGGACATGTGACGCACAGATATACATGCAGGCAAAATAAACATAAACAGACAAAAATCCTGCTCCCATGGGGTTGCAGGTCCGCCCCTACACTCAAGGGATGTCCCTGACAATCGGTGTCTGAGGTGCTGGCTGCCTGCAGTGCTGGGAGGCATGCACAAGGTGGCAGTGCTGNCCAAGCTGAGTGACAGGGAGTCCTTCCCTATACTCAGAAGCAGCTCGTTGGGAAACAGTCTTCCAGGGGAGAACATCGTGTATGCCATGGCATGCCACCTCTTAATTGCAGGTCTTCAAGAGCACAGTGTAATTCCAGACTCCTCGGAAGCCTTCTAATGTTACACTATTAGGTTAACATGGCATTTTCTTTTGGGAATTCAAATAATAAGATAGCAAATAGCACACCTAAAAGCAGGCACTGTCTCCTGCCCCTTCCTCCCTATGGAGTGTGACTGCCTGGCCTCTGCAGTGAGGCTCCAGACGGGCACAAGTCCTGTCTGGCTTTGGTAGCCCACTCTGTGGAGAGACAAATACCTAATACATGCNNGCACGAANGGACTCTGCTGCCTGCCTGCCCTGCCCTTCTGTGCCTTAAAGGCAGAGACGTAGCACACAAAACAGCGGCTTCCCATGTCTTCAGGTGTGTGCATTGTGTTCTCTGCTCATATTCACCCCTAGTTGCCCTCTCGTCTCCCCTGCCCCGACTCCTCAGAGACCACTTCCTCCCTGCAAATAAGCAGTCCCTGCTCCGCTTTCATGCCTTCCATGCAGGTCCGTGTTTTAAAAACCGCAGATTCTGCNCACTGGAGAAAGCAGATGGCGTGTGTCTTTCCGAGCCTTGCTTGTTTTCCTCAGTAGGAGGATCTCCCAGTTCATCCATTTTTCCAGGGGGAAAAACAAAGCTCAATTTTATTCTTTACAATTGAGGAAATCCCCATTGTGTGTGCACACCAAATTCCCTTATCAGCTCGTGCAAACGGGCATCTGGGCTGATTCAGTATCTCGGCTACCGTGAATACTATCACGACAGACATTGTGCAGGTACCTACATTATGTTAACTTGAAATTCCTGGGGTAAGATGGAAACTCAAGGTAGGTTTTTTTTATTTGATTTTATTTTTGAGACAGAGTCTCTCTATGTAGACCAGGTTGGCCTTGAATGCACANAGAGCCACCTGCCTTTGCCTCTTGAGTGCTGGGATTATAGGTGTTACCACTGTGTCTGGCCTGGAATCTCAATGTCACTTAATATATATATTATATACATGTGTATATAACATATACATAATATATAAAGAGAAATAGATAAATAATAATTACCATTTCCCTCTTTCCCTCTCCTTCCTCTAGTCCTTCCCATGCACTCTCTTCACTTGCTTTCAAATCTTTGGCTTCTTTTTTCTTTAGTTGTTGCTATAAATACGTATGTATGCATGCATGCATGCATTCCTAAATATATAAGCACAGCCTGCGCAGTTGTATGTTTTCAGGGCTGGCCATGTGGTATTGGATAACCACTTGTGCTCTTCCCTAAATAAGGACAAAACAAACAGACGAACAGACGCGCTAACATGGAAGAGGGGAAGCTCACGAGGCCTCAACCTGGAAGAACTACAGGCGACTCAGGAATGCTGAGAGCGGGAGAAATAGTCCTTTCCCAGGGATGAGCACAGCAATTTCATTTTAATCTGTGTGTCCCTGAGGGCTCAGGATGTTGCACACGTTATATATGTAATGACTTTTTGTACTTCTTTGACGACTGTCTGTTCATTTGTCCTCAACTGACTGGTGTGTGTGTGTGTGTGTGTGTGTGTGTGTGTGTGTGTGTGTGTGTGTGTGTGTGTGTGTGTGTGTTTATGTGTTCAGTTCTCTATGTAGCCTAGTTATTGATTGCTAGCTGTTTAGCTGGCAAAGGTTTTCTCCCAACCTGTCTCCTTGTTCTTGTTTTCTTTGCTGTACAAAAGAATTTGAGGTTTTGTCTAATCCCAGTTTCCAATCCTTGCTGTTATTCCTGAGACTCTGGGGTCCCTATCAGAAGTCTTAGCCTACGCCTCCATCTTTAAGTGTTTTCTCCCGTCGGAATTTTGGGTCTTACACTAAGGTCTTTGATGCATTTTAAATTGACTTTTATAGAGAGTAAGAGAGTACCCACACGTGGATACTCAGTTTGCTCAGCACCATTTGAGGAAGAGGCCGTCTTTGCTTGAATGCAGGTTTGGGGTACCTGTTAACCACAGGTGGCTGCAGCTGCGTGGGCTTCATGTCCTCTCTTCTGTCTCTCAGTCTGTCTGGTTTTTCGGCTAGCATGATGCCAGCTTCCGTATCATAGCTCTGTGATATAATTTGAGATGAGATGGGTGCCGCTCCCAGCATTACTCTTTTGTCCGGGCTGCTTTGGCCATCCAGGGTCTTCTGCATGCCCCTTGGCTTTATTCCTGTGGAGAAAGGCACTGGGGCCTTGACAGAGTTGCACTGAATATGTAGATTGTTTTGGTAATGTGGTCATCTTTTGGCAGCTGTGAGGTCTTTTAAGTACAGAATCATATCATCCTTGCAGAGGCCCAATTTGATTTCTCTCCTATTTTGGTCCCCTGGTTTCTTCCCCTTGCTTTATTTCCCTGGTTATGAGAAANAGCTTATATTGAATAAGAGTGGGGAGCGTGGGCACCCTGTCTCCTTCCTGACTGCAGGCAATGCTTTCTGCCTCCCCGTTTAATACAATAACTGTAGGGTTGCTGTATACAGCCTTTATTATGTTGAGGTATCATGCTTTTATTTCTAGTTTCCTCAGGATCCTTGTCATGAAAGATGTTGAGCTTTGTTAAAGGTCTCTTCTGTAGTTTTTGAAATGATCATGTGATCAGTTCTGTCCCTAGCTCATTCGTGTTAAATTACATTTATTGATGTATGTTGTTGAACCATCCTTGCATCCCCAGAATGAAGACAACTTGTGGTGTATGTTATTTTAATGTGCCATTAAATTTGGATTCCAAGTATTTTGCTGAGTTTTTTTTCCTATTTTTAAAAATGATTTATTTATTTTTATGTGTATGTGTGTTTTGCCTGCAGGTATGTCTGAGTATCATGTGTGCTTGTGCCTGAAGAGTCCAGAGAGGGCATCAGATTCCCAGAAACTGAAGTTACTAGATAGTTGTAACTTGTGTGGGTTACATGTGTGTAACAGGTGTGAGTGCTGGGAATTGAACCCGGGGCCTCTGGAAGAGCAGCCAGTGCTCTTAACCTCTGAGCCATCTCTCTAGCCCCTTATTGAGAATGTCTGTGTATTTATCAAGGAAATTGGTCTACAGCTTCCTTTTTTTGCTGTACCTTTATCTGGTTTGGGGATGACACTGGCTTTGTGGAGTAGGTTGGTAGTGCTTTTCTGTTTAATGGCCTGGTTTGTGGGGTTTGGGTGACAATTCTTTAAAAACCTGATAGAAGTTAGCAGTGATCTGTCTGGTCCTGGCCTCTCCTATACCAGGAGACTTTTTTATTACTGCATCAGTATCATTCATTTTAGATCTGCTGAAGTTGTTTATAGTCTCTTGATTAAATTTTGGTAAGTCATACATGCCCAAGGCTTTATCCATTTCTTTTAGATTTCCCGGGTTTTAAATATATATGTTTAAAACATATCCCTTGAAGAACTTCATATTTCATGGATATGTTTTAATGCTCCCTTTTCATATTGTTTGGGTCTTCTCTGTAATTTGATTGGTTGAGCTAATGGCGTGGTGATCTTGTTTGTATTTTCAAAGAATTCACTCTGATTCCTTTGCACTGTCCTCATAGTCTCTCTCATCAGTTTCTGCCTCCATCTCCAGTACTTCGTTCTCCCTAGAGGCTTGGGCATTGGCTGGTTCATGGCTTCCTAAGCCCTTGAGGTGGGTCACTGAGTTCTGATTT
>LZPO01089558.1:727597-749910 GCA_001675575.1 Neotoma lepida
TTTGTTTGTTTTTGACCTGGTGAGCTGCACTAGAGTTGTTTACAGAAGCACAGCACCTTACCAGTGGGCACACCTTACCAGTGGGCACACCTTACCAGTGGGCACACCTTACCAGTGGGCACACCTTACCAGTGGGCACACCTTACCAGTGGGCACACCACTGAAGCAACTGTCTCTCCATCCCACCCTCTCATCAACCACCAACTTTGTAAAAACTTCAGCAAGGGGTAAGGAAAGATTTTTTTTTTCAAAATACACCATTAAAAATACAAAGGCAAGTCACACATGCAAAACACACACACACACACACACACACACACACGCACACACACACACACATACACACACACACCTTGCAAAGAACTTGTACCTAGCATATCTAACAAACTCAAACTCATATAAGCCAATCCTGTTCTAAAAATAGGGGAAGACTTGAAACTGATACTTGACAAGAAAAAATACACACAAAACAACAACAAAACACATAAAAAGACGTACAATGCCAGTGCTCACCAGGCAAATGTTACCTGAAATCACAGTGACACACTGCCACTCAGGATTTTTACCAGGGACTAAAACTCCAAGACTTCCAATACCAACTATTGTAAAGGATTTAGAGCAATGAAAAGCCCACGCATTACAAGTATAAATGAAAATGGCACTGCCACTTTGGGAAGCATCTAAGATATTTCAGTAAAAGGTAAAATGCACACTTACCTCATGAGCCAGCAATCCTACCCTATGGTATTCACCCAAGAGGAGTAAATATATCTCTACAAAGATTAGTATGTACAAAGCTTAGCAATTATTTGTAGCTACTAACTAAAACCTGAAAGCCACTCAAGTAGCCATGGAGAGTGCGGGCGCATGCATTCAGNGCAGTGCTCAGCTGTGCCCAGAGCGACTAGGCACAGCAAGGATGGATCTTGCAATCTTGCTGGATGCAGACATCCAGACACAGAGTCCAGGACTAGTGCAGACAAGACTTGATTTGTAGCAGGNGTGCTTTATGAGTGACACTGATAGTTTTGGTTGTTGCAGCTGGAGAGGACTTTTGCCNAACACTCTGTGGAACACAGCGTGGCCCTGACTCAATCTGTTTTTAGTTGCAGATAACACAGTACTTCAAGCTGGATATGTGATAAAGAAAAGAGCTTAATTTGGGCTCACTGTCCTGGTCCGAGGTCAGAACGGAGGGGCCCATCTGGTGATGGGCTTGCTGATAGTGTCCTGGGGTGGTTCAGGTTATCACACAGCNAGACCAAGTGTGTGCGCATGTGTATGTGGACATACATGCATCCTGGTCTCTTCCTCTTCTTATAAAGCCACACGGATTCAATAATGGGATGATGATTTTATCTAATCTTGGTCACCTCCCCAAAGTCCCCAAAGTCCCAGCTCTAAACAGCAGGTCCCCCAGGCAGAGGTGGTAGGTGACCACAGAGCTGCACAAGAAAACTTCCTCTGTGATGGGAATATTTGCTATCTTAGCCACAGTAGCGGTTTCAAAGAGTTGACATTTGTCAAAACTCAAGCTGCAATATTTAAATAGGGTCTCATTTATCATATGCAAATTTTGTCTAAATAACTTTAATTTACATGGTGCTGGAGAGATGGCTCAGTGGTTAGGAACACCAGCTGTCGAGGCTTCAATCACACTCACATGGTGGCTCACAAGAATAAAACAGTAATAAAAAGATCAGTTTACAAATAAAACAGGGGATGTGGTGGTATACCCAAAGTCCCAGAACTCAGGAGGCTGGAGCAGAAGGATCTTTTGAGTCCACAAGTTGGAGACCAGAAGAGCACTAGAAATAAGAGAGATTTCTAGTAAACTCAAACCAAGACACACTCTTTGAGAAGAAATNAAGGATGCACAAGTCTAACTACATGAAAAAATAAAGTTCTAAAAAGAAACCCCTTTCTTAACCGTGCAGACAGGTCTTGGCAGTTGGGCAGTCCCAGTTGCTAGTGGGAGTGTGTGTGAGCCACCATGACCTCTGTGGGGTTGGCAGCCTCCACCAGCAATTATTTCATGATAATGTTGTTGGGTCCGAGATCCCGAAACAACCCAAGCAGGCACAAGAGTTTACACAAAGCAAGATTTCATTGACTTGGACAGTAGAAAGTGACTGGTCAGGGACAGCAGCGCAGACTTNGGAGCTGACTGTGTCCCCAAACCTTCATTTCAGCAAGTATTTAAGCAGAAAACCCACAAACATCTGTGCCAGTCTACACTTACATTACACCAATCAGGACTTANGGATTAGGAACTTTCCCTATGTGGTTCATCTTTGTGAACCAATACAGAATGTAAGTTTTACAGTCTAACCAATCAGGTCTATCAGTTCTTTGTGGTTATGAACAGCCATTATGTTTTAGGGAACCAAAGATATTATTTAAGGAGGAAGTTGGCCGACTACTGGAAAGTCCCCAGCTCCCCCAGGGCCTGGGAACTTGAACTTNNTTTCACCCTACATTTAAAATGGAGTCTGAAAACAAAATGGCAGCACTTAGGACAAGTTTCTGCTGCTTGTTCCCAACAACTCACACTTGAGTTCAGTGATTCCAACTCTATGATAATGATATACATACGAAGTGACAGGCCTACAAGGCTCTCCACTGCGGCACTATATGACAGTGAGGCATCGCCCAATAATGACGTCCTTAAAAAGGTCAAGACAACTCTATGTAGACATCTGGAAGTATGGCATGCTCAAATGTTAAATGGGAGAACTAAGGCAAAGACCNTGGTACACAGTCAACCACACTTGGAGATAAGCTCAACCTATGTCCATCTGTCGATGGGGATACAAAAGATGCTGGCTAGATCCTTCTGGGATGGGGGCACTGACCACTGTGATGAATGCTGTCAGCTCCAGGGGCACTGGAATNACTCNGGAGATGGGCTTCTGTACATGCTGTGGAGGACTATCTTGATTTTGGTGACTGATGCGGGAAAATNGCTCTTAATTGTGTGTGGGTACCATTTCCTGGGCAGGGGATCCTGGACTGTGTAAGTGGAGAAAGAGAACTAAGCCACATGCATCCATCCCTTTTGCTTCCTGATAGTGGATACACTGTGACCAGCTGCTTCAGAGATGTGTATAAGAGACAGATCCTGGACTGTGTAAGTGGAGAAAGAGAACTAAGCCACATGCATCCATCCCTTTTGCTTCCTGATAGTGGATACACTGTGACCAGCTGCTTCAGGGTCCCATTGCTTTGGTTTCCCAGCCATGATGGACTGTCTATCCCTTGATCTGTGAGTTAATATATAAATCCTTTTTCCCCCAAAGCTGCTTTTGTCAAAGTATTTTACCAAAGCAACACAAAAGNAAACTAGGACCCTAACATATCACTACAATTGTGGGGCTCACACAACCAAAGCCAATTCTTGTGGCTCCAGAGGCCCAAAGTACTCCCTAAGGCGTCATAGAGCTAGGTCTATGATGGCCTCTAGTGGCTCATAGTGCTCATGTCTACATCTTCATGGGTCCCTTATAAGGACACTTAGTCATCAGCTAAACCATAAACCCAGGATGACCTAGAGGTCCTTAACTTAATCACATCAACACACACCCTTTCCTAAATCACATTTACAAAGGACAAAGGGATTGTAGGGCACAGTGATGCATGGGGACACTGTTTAGCTCACTGCACCAGTGACACTGAGGACTCTCCTGACTTCTTGTAGTTGCCTACTCCAGCATCCTGCTGCTCTACCTGGATATTCCTGCTGGGCACCAGCAGCTCCTCGGGGGTGTTGTGCAAAGATACAGCATTCTGTACCCCACACAGCAGCTGCATTCTCAACAGGTCATTCAGGCCATCTGCACATGATCCAGACTCCCTCCATGCAGGGCCAGGCTCCAGTCTGGAGTTTGTACATTTGATTGAGTTCTTGGTTGCAGCCTGACTCCTTCCTCACTCTACATTTCTGCCTGTCTNCAAGAAGTCACATGTTCAGGACTGTTCAATGTGGACTACGTGACCCAAAGCCTGAGTCAGAGTGCTGTCCACTTTCCCCATCTTCTGCAATCTGGGTTGATGACCCCAACATTGCCTAATTCATCTGCTATGGGGTGTACACAGCACAATGAGCTCTCCCAGGACGCAGAAACAGGATGCACTCTGCTCAGCACTTGTCTCCTGGATCCCCAACACTGCCTGGAACACAGCAAGTGGCCAACGAGTGCTTGCTGGAGGGATATGCAGACAGAAGCAGTGGCCACCTCTGAAAAACACTGGGCTAGAGACAAGAAAGAAAGCAAAGCTTTCACCGTATGCTACTTTTCAAGGTTCTTTTTATCATGTAAATGTACTACTAAGATNTCAATTGTTTTAAAATATNTGAGTAGGGAATTTTACAAGTGAAACAAAAGCAGTTACCTTCTACATTAAAGTCNTAAGTTCACTGTGCAATTGAACGGTATTACTTGGATTTTTACAGAAAATGAATTGCTATTTACAAAATCAGTGTCCTTGGGTAGGATGAGCCATTTTTAGTCTAAAATGTTGGTGGGTGNGTGATGGGGATGTTATTCTGTNTGCTGTGAATATGTGTTGCTCTGATTGGTTGATAAAGCTGTTTGGCCAATGGTGAGGCAGAATAAGGTTAGGNNGGACATTCTAACTAGGGAGAGAGGAGAAGAAAGCAGAGCTGGGCAGANGCCATCCCACCNTNCAGNGAGNNGCATGTAATGGCACACAGGTAAAGNCACNGAACNNGTGGCGACANAGATTTATAGAAATGGGTTAATTTAAGATGTAAGAGCTAGCTAGTGAGANGCCTNCCACAGCCATNGTTTAAAAANAATATAAGCCTCTGTGTGTTTACTTGGGTCTGAGNNGCCACGGGAGCCGGGNGGAACTGGACAAAANTTTCCCCTACNGNTGGGAAGGGTGCAGAGTGTGTAGAGGAGCGGAGCCACATCCACTCCTCAGCAATGACCAAAGGAAACCACAAACAAGCAGAATGATCAGGCTACTTGGGATGGTGGCAATGGTGGCAACTGCAGAAAAACTTCAAGATGGAAGCATGGACGTCTGTTGTATGTTTTTGCCTATTGGTACCACTAGAGATTTATCCATTTCCTAAGCATGACTAGGAAGCAAGCAGGTATCCATGTCTGCTGTGTCCTGTGCTGCTGACCTGGTAGCCAGTGTGCACACCACTCAACCATCCACCCCAAGCAGGCAGCAGTGGCCCTGTGATCCTTCACAACCATGTCTCTGTGGTCCCCCTCTTCAAGGCTGAACAAAGCTGGTCAGGACGGCAAAGGATTGTGCATTGCTAGCTCAGGACTGCCACCTGCTGCCAATGGCTGGGAAGCATAATCCCAGGATCCCTGTTGGACAGAGGAATGAGGCAGACGCTGTGCTGTTCAGGGTGATCAGCCCTGGAGGATGGTGTGCATCCGGGTGACTCTGGTAACAAGTGGGGCCCATCCTGGTGCAGGCATCTGACTGAGCCACCAGTGTTATGGACACTCCCCTAGATATAGCATTTCTTACTCAGCAGGTGTCAGAGCACACAGGCCTCTTTCTCACCTTTTCTCACAAGCTCCTACTGTCCACACAGACAGGCTTCTGCTCCTTCATCTGATGTCCACCTCAGAGTAGGAGTCAGCAGAGCACAGGAGCACTAAACCCATGGCCTGATGCTCAATGATTGGTCTTTGTGTAGGCCTGGCTGTCCTGGAACTCAGAGAGATCCACCTGCCTCTGCCTCCTAAGGTCTAGGATTAAAGGCGTGTGCCACCACCGCCTGGCTTGGACAAAATAATCTTAATGTTTTTGTTCTAATCAACATATTAATGGGTTCCAGTGTCATTTCTCATGCTTGGGTCAAATCCAGTCTCCCTAATACTTTCTTGCTCTCCTACCCTCCCCACTTCTACCTGCTTTGAATTTCTTTTCTACTTTCAGGCCTTTGCCCCCCCAATTCTAAGTCTCTACATGTGGGAACATGTAATGTTTGTCTTCGTATCTGGCTTATTTTGCTTAACATGGTGATCCCTGGCTCTGTTCAGTTCCTGCAGAGGATGTGATCTCAGTCTCATGACTAGAATGCTGTTGTGTATACATACTGTATTTTCTTATAATTCGCTGGTGACAGGTAGGTACCTGGTTGAGTCCTTGTCTTGACTATTACGAATAGTGTCACAATAAACAAGGGCAGCTCTCTCTGTGGTGTGGAGCGTGAAGTTCCTTCAGGGATATATCCAGGGGGTACTGCTGGGTCATTCAACAGTTCAACATTCAGCTTTTTGGGGAATGTTCATCTGTCTGCATCGTGGTCTTACTACTTCACATTCGTAACAGTATACAAGGGTTCCTTTTCCTCAATAACCTCACCATTGTTAAAAAAAATAGCTAATCTGGATAGAGATGAAATCTCAATGTAGTTGTTTGGTTTTATGATTTTTCTTGGAGATAGGACTTCACTCTGTAGCCCAGGCTAGTCTTGAACTTGTTGCAATCCTCCTGCCTCAGCCTCTCATGTGCTGGGCTTCCAGGAGTGAGCCACCAGGCTCACTATGAGGCCTCATTGTGTAGACCTGGGAGGCCTTGACTTGCGTCCCTCCTCCCTCACTCTTCCACATGCTGGAATTACACAATGTCAGGTCCTAAGGTTTGAAACTCCATTTTCACACATTCTGGTGGTTAGATAAAAGGCAGCATTCCTTGGGAATTTGTGAGGTCACTTCCTCTCTACCAAAAGGAGCCATTTCCCTTCTCACTGGCAGAAGGGACAAATGGCTACCTGTGGTGCCTATTAGCACATCAAAGCACACGCTGGCCTCCAAGTTCCCTCAGTATCACAAGTACACGGTCCACATTTCTGAGTTCCCGCCGGCATCTTAGCCCTTGTCACCTCCTCCCCTACCCTGACCTTCTCTAGCTCAGGAGCTTCTCTCTCCTCTCCCAGCTATTCCTTCTCCTTAGAACCCTGTTTCAGCAAAGCTCACTTGTCTCCTTTTCTGGCCTGCTCCTCTGGTGGCCAGGTTCAGTCTACTACTTTCTCTCTCTGCTCTGGACTCTCCCAGATGCCCCTGGCTATTCTCTTTCTCACACCTACAATAAAAACCTTCCCCTTAACCACACCATGGAGCATCCATGGCATCAGTTTGTACACACAGCATATGCTGCTTCAGTGCAGTCTTGGCTGATGGCAAAAGACGGACATTTTTATGCAGTGGGGGGTTATCTGTATTTCCTCTTTTGAGAAATGTCTGTCCAGGCCCTTAGGCCACGTTAGGTTATTTTTCTCACCAAGTTCTTTGTATATTCTGCATATTAACTGTCAGGTAAATAGCTGTTGCCAGGGCTGCCTGTCCTTTGCTATACAGCACTCTTAACTCTGGTGCAGTTCATCCGTCAGTTCCTGTTCTTAGGTCCTCAAGTGTGGAATCCTCGTCAGCCNGTCTACAACACTCTCGTGGAGTGTTTCTTCTCTCAATGCCAGGTCTTGCTTTAATGTCTTTCCCCCACTTGATCTATGTACAGGTGAGAGATGGGTATTTTCAATCTTTTTGTGTGAATATTCAGTGTTCCCAGCCACAGTTATTGAAAAAGCTATCTTTTCTCCATTGTGTGTTTTTTTGGTATCCTTATCAAAACCTGAGTGAGGAAGAGTGGGCTTCTGAGCCCTCTATTTTCTTCCGTTGGTCTATGTGTCTGCTATTATGTCAACACCATGCTGTTTTGTTAACTATGCCTCTGTAGTTTATTTTAAAACCGTATGATGACAGACCTCCAGCACTGCTTCTGTTTTGCTTGGTTATTAGGGGTCTTCTGAGCTTCCAAGTCAATTTTATGTTTTTCTTAGTTCTATAAATGCTTTTGGTGTATTGATGGGGATTGCATCCAATCTGGCAATTTTATGGTAATGTTATCATATTTTCTTTTCTTAACTCATGAACATGGGAGATGGAAACCTTTCCATCTTCTTGTGCCTACAGTTTTATTCAATATTTTATAATTTTCATTAAGATAAAGATGAGGTTTATCCCTAAGGTTTTGTTTTTCATTTGAGTGTCTCACTATGTAGGCCAGGCTGGCCTTGATCTCAAGCTCCCCTTGTCCCCAGTCTCCTGAATGCTGGGATTAGAGGCCTAGGTTCTTTTTGGTCTTTTGTTTTTTGTCTTCAGACTACTGTGAATAGGGTTTTCATTTCTTTTTTCTTCTCAGGCTGATAACTGACCTGAAAAGCTGTTATTGTATGTTGTACGCTGCTCTTTTGCTGAACTCATTAGTTCTAATGCCTTGGTGGAGTCTTTCAAATAGAATCATCTGAACACAGGAATAGTTTGACTTCCTTTCCTGACTCTGTTCTTCCCTTGAATTTTACAGAAAAAAATCTGAGGAGTATTGGTATTAGCTCTTCATACTTGGTGTGAGATTCACCAGTGAACCCCAAATTTTGCTGGAGACTTTAGTACTGGTTTGCCATATCCTGCACGGCATGGTCCTGGGAACTTGCTGGACCCAGGACAGCTCAGGCAGGCTGTGCTTGCTCAGTGGGCAGTCTCCACAGGAGTGAATTCTCCNGGTATAAAAATCCAGAGGAAGCTATGGTTAATAGCTGAAGGTCTCTCACAGTTGTTCCCGGGGAAGGTTTTGCCATTTCTCTGAGCTTCACCATTCCCATGGGTCTTAGGCATTGGGGTCCTTGACATGGCTGTGCCCATGTTAACAACACACATTCACACAACTTCATCCATTCCCTACACTGCTTCAAACGCATGGCTTGTTAGTGATCTGCTTAGGTTTTTAATAATATCCTCTTGGTTCAATTTTGGTAGGTCATGTGTCTAGAAATTTGTATTCCTTCTCTATTTTTCAGTTTGCTGGAAAGAATTTTTCAAAATGTTCCATAATGTTCATCTAGATTTCAGTAGTACCTGTTGTGATGTCCTCTCATTGCCAATTTTACTTACCAAGTCATCTCTTTTAGAAAAGATGTACGTGTATGAGTATTTTGCCTACATGGATGTATGATTGGTGCTCACAGAGGCCAGAAGAGGGCATCAGGTCCTCTGGAACTAGAGTTATAGACAGTTGTAAGCTACCATGAGGATGTTGAGAACCAAACCAGGGTCCTTTGAAAGAGCAACCAGTGCTAACTACTTGAGAGCTCTCTCCAGCCCCAGGATTTTGGTTACAGTGTGTGTGTACACAACATACCATGGAACACACGCGGGGGTTGAAGGACAACTTGAAGTTCTCCCCTGTGGATTCTGGGAATTGAAATCAGATCATCAGACTTGGTAGCTACAGCTATCTTTCTAGTCCCCCAAGATTTACTTTTTAAATATAGCCATGCAGAGCTATAACCTTTCCTCTTGTACTGATTTTGCTGTATCCCACAGGGTTCTGGAATATTATGTTTCTATTTTCATCTGATTCTAGTCATTTTTCAACTCCATACCCAATTTCTTCAATGACATACTGTTTTTCAAAAGTATACTATTCAGTCTCCATGTATTGTAGAATTTTGTAGGTTCTCTTTCTGTTGACTTCTAATTTAATTCATTAGATCTGGTAAGATACAAAAAAACATTTTTTTTTAACTGATGTGTATCTGTGGAGGAATGTCCACAGGGAGATGTCAGATGCCCTGAGCTAGAGTTATAGTTGGTTGTGAGCTATCCAACGTGGGTTCTGGAAACCAAACCCTGGTCATCTGCAGGAACAGTGCATGCTCTTAACCACTAAGTCATCCTTCCAGCCCCACAACAGCAAGAAACTTCTAATTTGTTGTTGTTAAATGCTAGCTTTATATCGTTGGAAAAATATCCATGATCTGATGAAAAGAATGCATATTTTGTAACTCTTAGATGGAACAGTCTGTAGATGTCTACAGTGTAACCCTGACCCTCTGCAATTTCATTGTGTGGATAACATATCTATTAGTGACCATGGGCTAATGAAGTCACCTGCTGTTACTGTTCAGGGCCATCTCTTCCTTTGTGGCCAATAGTTTGCTTCATTAAATCTGGTTCTCAGAGGTTCAGTGCAAATATATTTACACCTGTTGTGCATTCTTGGTGGGGGCTTATTATGATGTGACTTTTGTCTCTTCTAATTTCCTTTATGCTTACGGGATATGAGTATTTGCTTTCAAATTCCATTTGTTTGGAATATCATTTTATACTCTTTCACTTCCAGTCTGTCTGTGGTTTCAACAGTGAGGTATCTTTTGAAAATCTTATTTTGTGTGTGTGACATGTGAGTGAAGTTGCATATATATTGTGGCCCATGTGGAGGTTAGAGGACAACTTTCAGGAGTCAGTTTTCTCCCTCTATCATGGGTCCCATGGATTAAACTCAGGTCATCAGGTTTACAAGGCCAAGTACTCTTACACACCACACCCACCTCACCCTGGAGCCATCTCATCCACTTGACAGTGAGGGTCCTTCAAATAGCACATTATTGTTATCTTTTAAGTGGAGAATTAAGAACATTCACGTTGGGGTTAAGGTGCATTTCCTAACATTTTGCTACCTATGGCCACTTTCAGTCATCTGTTTCTTTCTCTTTTATTCACCACAGAGGTTTGATGGCTTACTGAGTTAATGGTTTCCTAATCCATGCTTGCCTACTTTTCTAAGTGGTTTTCTTTCTTATATTCTCATGATTATACTTATCTTGCTCTCTCTTCTAGGTATAGAATTCCTTTAATATCTTTTGTGATGCTGGTTTGTGACTATGAATTCCCCTGGTTTATTTTTTTTCCTGGGAGGTCTTTATTTATCCTTTGATCTGGAAGGCCAGCCTTACTGGACACAGTAGCTTCTGTGTTGGCAGCAGTTTTCAGGACTTAAAATACATTGCTCCACNCTTTCCCAGTCTTTGCAGTTTCTGCTGAGAAACCTGTTTATTCCACTGGGTTTGCCTTTATATGCAACTCAGTATTTCTCTTGTATTTCTAAATATTCTCTTATATTTTTGAAAGTTTAACTATGATGTATTGTTCTTTTTTCTTGCCATGTCTATTTGAAGTCCTAAATGCCCCGTTACCTGGATATCTACATCTTCCCCAACATTCAGGAAATTTTCTATTATTTTACCAAATGGGTTTTCTAATGCCTTTAAGCCTATAGCTCTTTGCCCCTCCTATTCTATATATGTTTAGTCTTTCAGTGATGTCTCAAGGGTCATGCATGCTGTTCATTCTTATTATAATCTGAATGTTGAGGTTTCACCAGCTTTGTCTTCCAGCCTTGACATCCATTCTTCTGCTTGCTCTGGCCTGTTGGTAAGGCTTTCCACAAGCTTCTCACTGACTAAGTTTGTCATGTTCAAGCATTTACTTGACTTTTTCCAGACTCTTTAATTGCTCTCTCATATCCTAATTCATTTAGCTATTTTCTTTTTTGGTTTTTTTAGACAGGGTTTGTCTGTCTAATAGATATGGCTGTCTTGGAACTAGCTTTGTGTTACTGGGTCCTAACAGCTCCCTTGGGAGAGGGGGTTGGAAGGTGTGGTGTCAATGACACAGACACCAGGAGTCAGGTGAAAGGCAAACAGCAGACTTGTTTATTCAGTAATGGGGAAAGCCTTATATACCCTTCTCCCAGCACCCAGGCTGCGTCCCAACCTGGTGACATTGTATGGTCACCCCTCACTGGCTAGGCATGATCAGGACCTCTCACAGCAATCTGGTGACATTGTGTGGTCGCCCCTCATTGGCTAGGCACCAACAGGACCTCTGACAGTGTCTGATCCATTGATGTTGCATGGTTGCCCCTCATTGGTTGGGCACGATCAGGACCTCTGACAGCACTTGTTGCTAGGCCCTCTGGCAGATTCCAGGTTGATTCATAAGGAAGTATGTTATATACATGCCTTGGCAACTGGTTTGAGCCTTAACTTCCTGCAGCTTTGTAGACTGGGCTGGTCTTGAACTCAGAGAGATCCACCTACCTCTGCCTCCCAAGTGCTGGGATTAAAGGCAAGGCCACCACTACCTGGCTCATTTAGCTGTTTTTATCAGCTTCTAAAATCTTGTATATTATTAAAGGACCAGCCTTAGTAATACACTTCCCAGGGCCCTGGAAGAGAAACTATGAAATGGCGAGAATTATTTTCAGGAAAAGAATCTAAGTACACCGAGTTCTTTTGTCTGTCTACTTCATTCCTCTGGGATAAAATCCNATCTACACAGCTTACAGTTCTGTACTCAAGCCTAGTTCCTTTTTTTGCCTGATTTCTCTCTACCTGTATCTGCTGTCCCCTCTAAGTTCTATCTTAATTCTCTCTTCTTAGCTCTGCCTCATCTTGGTCCTTCTTGTTCTTATCCATCTCATTCTTCCCCATCTAGCTCTTCCTCATCTCCCATGGCTTCCTCAAGTTCTCTAGTCCTCTCTTCCTCTCTGTCCTTATACCTCTAAGTTCTTCATTCTCAGGTTCTTCCTCCTTAGTCTCTGAGCTATACTGTTATAAACCCAAGCAATAGCAATCCTCTGCCTGAGCGAGGTCACCAGGCTTGAATTCTAACGGGGTCATAAAAGCAGATAAGAATTTTCCTCTGGCAGTGACCATCAGGCTTTCTTTTACAACCCAAAATAGGAGTGGTAAAAGAGGAGGTCAACTGAGTGCTAATGACCAGTTAGTATATCAAAAAGGGGATTNATGTGCTCAACCCACATTCCTAGAAATGGTTAGGTAAGAAGTTAGGGGTCTATAAAGTTCGTAAGGCAGTATTAGGGTCTCAGCACAAGAAATTGCACAAGAAATAAAGCTATCCACCTGACCTAGGAAACAGGCATCGTTTCGTTTGGCCTTGGATGCTTATAGGTATTTGGATAAGTACACTATTAGAACTTCTTGGAAGCACACATAGCATTACAAGAAAATCACTGTAGGAACCAGCTAATATATATACAAAAGCTAAAATATCACCTAGACTTCTTAAGCCATGGCTTGACCTTTGGAAAAGTCCTTGACTTTTCCAAGTAGTAGCTTTTGTGATAGTAGCTGAATTCCATTACATTTTCCTGCAGCTTGCAGCACAAAAATAAATTTTAATAAAAATTTTCTTCTGAATTCTTGTCCAGCATATCATTTTGATATCTTTGAAATCATATACTAGAGAACTATGAATGTTCAAAGGATTCATATTGCTTTTTTCCATACCTGTTTCTATGCTGAGATCTGTACATGTCCAGGATTGCAATCTCCCTCAATGTTACNGAAAGATCTTCTTGAGGAGCCATCTGCTCTTGAGGGTGCACTCGTTTTAGTGTGATTTCTCTATGACTTCTGTGACTGTGTTAGGTTGTGGTACAATTATACCATGTCAGAGCCTTTGTGATGTACTTTCTCCATAGGTCTCGCAAAGTAGAGAACCTCTGAAAATTCATGAAGGTGGGTTCTAGGTGTCAGATTATTGGGGCGTACCATCTTTGGCTACTCTTCTAGTCTTGTCAGCAATGTGTGGTCTGAAAGGGTATGGAAGCAACTTATGCATGCTAAGGTCTGTCTAGGTGCAGAGACCACAAGCATTATTCCTCTCTACTGTTGCTATGAGGGTGAATGATGAGAAGCAGGACTTCATGCNCCCTGACCATGCCTTGTTGGGGCCAGGCTGTGAGATGGCTGCTATCATCTCCATTATTCTTCAAGTGGAAGTACCAATGTTTGAATGGGACCAGGTCATGGCTATGCAGTTTCTCTCCACCTGTCAGAAAGTGTAGCTCAGTGGCAAAGCATGCAAAACACCTGAGGCCCAAGGCTTGCTCCCAGCACTACCCAGGTTGTAGCAACAACCACGATACCTAAGAAATACAATGGCCACCAAATACAATCACCACAATATAACAAAAGAAAGGGGGCAAAAATAACTAGATGAACTGAAATGTTAATACAAGTAGAAAATCGTAAAGTGGGGGGAATGAAGAATATTCAATTACAGAACAGAAAAAAGGGAAATAGAAAAGTATTAGGATAAAAGAAGGCTAGAGCGATTGCTCAGTGGGTAAAGGCACTTGCTATCAAGACTGACATCCTGAGTTCCAGTCCCAGAACCCACATGGTGGAAGGAATTGACTTCCACAAGTGCCCTGTGGCACATGTACATGCATACACAAAACAATGTAAAAAATTGTAAAAGGGAAAAATAAATTATATATATACATACAAACAAGGCAGGCATTACCAAAAAGGTCTTAATTTTAAAGTTTCCTTGCCAAGGAGGCTGACAGGTCACCATGTCTTCTTTGTGTGACCNTCTGAGCTACACACTAGCTGGGGACAATGCAGGCTGCAGTTTACTCACTTGTCCCTCTTTGCTTTGTGGCACTTGCTAGGAACCAATGAGTGACAGGGGGTCCTGCTCACCAGTGTAAGTGTGTTAGTCATTCCACTGACAGGTTTACTCAGGTGTTAGCACTGCATATACCAAGAAAGGGTTGACACCAGTCACTGCACNTGAGGACAGTCTCTGGTACACTGTGTGATGACACAGAGTTGTAGCCATCTGCACTGAGCTTCCCAAGCTGAAGATCCTAACAGGGAAGCAGTTTTCATTTACTGTGTTCCAGGCTGGCTTCCTACTACATGAAGTTCTCTCAGGCTTTATTTCAGTGTCTCTCCTGGAACAACAAACTGTTTCTCAAGGCAGAACTGGCTGGTTCAGATACTTGCTGTAGGTTCCCTGGAGACAAGAAAATACCCTTGACTTCCAAGGCAGCAGGCCACCATCACTGCTAGTGTGTGCTGGGAAGTAAGGATGGTGCTCTGACTAGCGCAGGCTGTGCAGGCTCCAGATCTGCTCAGACTACTTCTGGACCCTGGTGCTGGTTGCACTCTAGCTCTCTGACCTCCACCTCAGTTCTTCGCAGTGCAGTCAGTACCAGGCTACACTATCTCACCATCCTGTTACACTATCTCACCATCCTGTTACACTATCATCTCACCATCCTGTTACACTATCATCTCACCATCCTGTTACATTATCTCACCATCCTGTTACACTATCATCTCACCATGCTGTTACACTATCATCTCACCATGCTGTTACACTATCATCTCACCATCCTGTTACACTATCTCATCATCCTGTTACACTATCTCACCATCCTGTTACAGTATCTCACCATCCTGTTACACTACCCAGACTATCTTCTCAAGTCTCCCTGTACAGTTGAACACCAGCATTCCCCCAATCACTTCCATGAGTGGTTCTTGGCAGTTTGGTGGGTTGATTTTGGCTTTTTGTTCTTAGGCAAGAACTTGCTAAGGCTGTCCTTAAACTCCCTCTCCTGCCTCCTGCCTCAGTTCAAGTGCTATAATTACAGCATGGACCACCACAGCTGGTTCTCTCAATTTGTTTTTCTTCTGTGTCACAGAAAATAGCGAGATGTTGTTATAATTTTGTGTTTTGACAAATAAAGCTTGCTTGGAGTCAGAGGGTGGAGCTAGCCACTAGCTAACCATCGAGATTTGGAGGACTGTAGAGAGAGGGGCAGGAAGTGGTAAGGCGGGGCTGAGACAGGATCTCTCTTGGCCCTTTTGGTCAGAGGAACAGAAGAGGTAGGAAGTCACTGGTGGCTGTTCCCCTGCTTCTCTGATCTTTCAAGTTTTTACCCCAATATCTGACTCCTGGTGTTTTTATTGATCAGATTTATGCCAAAATCTCTGTGCCATGTCAGAAGAACCACCTGATATGGGACAGAAGAAAAACAAAAATTAAGGGGACTATTGTATTGCCACTAATCTCATAATTCTTTGGTTTTGACTCTTTAAAACTTTCCTTAAGGTATAAATATCTCCAAATTTATAAAATTTTTATATATATATTTAAACTTTTTACCATGATATTAATGGTCATATAGAGTACTAACTAATTCTAGAAAAAGGCTTCATGTAGCTTCCTGTACATGATTTTGGGTTTGAGTCTCTATTAGATAACTATGAATTAAGTTTTTGTACTTTGGACGTATATAACAAACTATGGTCCTTTAACCTCTTTGAGATCTGCTGCTATGACATTCAAAATGTTTAAGTTTTCTGCAGTGAACCGTGACCATGCCTAACAGCGATCTCTGAAGTCTCCAGAAGGAGGATAGGGCCCCACAATGACAATTTCCACCCGGACTATGGTAACACCACTAAGCTGACACACACCACCTAAAAATTGGCTTTGGACTACAAACTGCTCAAGACAATTTCAAGGTGGCTAGCTGAGATAGTCCAGCCTCACAGACTACTCTAGCCAGGACTTGAGATAAGCCCTGCACTTTCCCATTACAGAGACTGAACAACAAATGATACAGCTAGCTCTCCTAGGACTTGAAAATTATCCCATTTTTTTTCAGGGTCCCTTAGAGATGTCATCACTCCCAGACAGCAGGAAGCAATTTTAAGAACATGACACCCACATTCCTAAGAGGTGAGGTGAGTGGTTTTTGGTCATTCAGTAGGTTATAGATATTTGTCATCATTTAGGGGGGTTGGTTACAAGTTGTTATTGGTAATGGTCAAGAAAAAAGCTGAACAAAGACAATTAGATTCAGGGATCTCATTCTAATAAGAAAAAGGAGGGGTATAGAAATAGGATAAAAGGGTAGGTTATTGAATCTACTTTTAAACCAAAAAAAAGCAACTACTAGTCTTAAATATTTTACATTGATATGGATTTTTGTATATTGATACAAATTTAAAGTTATTTTGTTAACATGCTGTACATACGCTTTTACTCTTGTTTAAGGTATTGTACCTGTACAGCTCATTTAACAATGTAATGTAAATTTCTAGTCCTTGAAAGTTATTATTACAAACTATTTAGAATAATAAAGAAATGCAGGTTAGTAGTTACCTATTACAATCAAACTTGTGGTCATGTTAGGTATGTTTTCAAGGTCAAACAGAGATATAGTTTAGATAGACAGGTGGTCTTCAAACACTTCAGAGACCTACAGAATATGGCATTGAAGATGTTATAACATAAAGTTCATTTTTTTTTATGACGATGAAACATGTCTGCTCTTGGCAGCATAAATCTACTCAGAGAAGATGATGGGCATTGAAGAAACTCCATATGGAATTTACTTTCTTTTTGGCAAAAGTTAGTCACTAGACAAGAAACTGCCCTTGCTTTGGCTGCTGACAGTATGCTGTCCAAATTGGACAAGCAGGACACACAAAAAAGTGACTGCCTAACCTTGCCAAGACAAGGTGGGACAGTCTTTCAAAAAATCCTGCTTCACAGAAAAGTCTGTCAGATATTCTAGGCCTCCAGGCTCAAGATGGATACCCCAACATTACAGAAGAACCTTGGTTGACTGTCCAGGTAGCCAGCTGTTTCTGTCATTTCTTAGTTTTGGAAGTTGTTTGCTCTGTACTTCCTGTTTACTCAGGTAATATTATATCCTCAGATCTCTGATAGAGTTGAAGACTAGATTGTTACAGTTACAGTTTTCCTTGTTAACAAATTCAGAAAAGAAATTCACAAAAGAGGTGTAAAATGTATAAAGTTGAGAGGCATATAAAGATAGTTTTGAGTTGGTAATGCAAGTTAGGATAGAAAGAGAATTAGGTACAACACTTTGGACTCACCAAGATAGGATAGATAATGGAGTATTTTCTCTGAATTTGTCAAATGCTATGGACTTGTTATGTACTTATATATATATATAGTTTTTTCTATGTTAGTTAAATCCTTTGTTTTTATTTAGACAAAAAGGGGGAAATGTGTGATATTTTGTTTGTGTTCTGACACAGCTTGCCTGGAGATCAAAGGGCAGAGCTAGCCACTAGTTAACCATAGAGGTTTGGAGGACTATAGAGAGAGGGACAGGAAGTGGTAAGGTGGGGCTGAGACAAGATCTCAGCCCTTTTGGTAGGAAGTGACTGTGGCTGCTCCCCTGATTCTCTGATCTTTCAGGTTTTTACCCCGATATCTGACTGCTGGTTTTTATTGATAAATTAGATTTACACATCATCAATAGATGCTTCTAATGAACACTGGCGTCTTTCAAGAGTTGGGTTTTTAAAGATATCTATTATCTCTTCACCAGCTTTATAAACTAAAATCTTTTCATCAGAATGAAATACATAATTGTGGTGGTTTGAATAAGAATGGCCTCCATAGGCTCATATATTTGAATGCTTAGTCACCAGGGAGTGGTACTATTTGAGAAGGATTAGAGGGTTAGGAGGCNTGTCCTTATAAGAAGCGTGTCACTGGGGATGGGCTCTGAGGTTTCATAAGCCCATGTCAGACCCAGTCTTGCTCTCTGCCTGCAGATCAGGATATAGCTCTTTCTCAGCTACGTCTCTGGCAACATACCTACCATACCTGTTGCCATGCTCTCCTCCATGATAATAATAGACTAAGCCTCTGAAACTTGTAAGCCAGCCCCAATTAAATGCTTTTTCTTATAGGAGTTACCATGGTCATGGTGTCTCTTCACAGCAATAGAACACTAAGACAATAATAATGTCCTCTGACCAAAAACTATCAGAAACAGAAACAGTGTCTAATGCTTTTATTGTTTCATCAGATTCGCCAGTTGCCAGGTCACATCTCTAATTTCCAAAACACAGACCAAGAGGTTTAACTACAAGTCCTAATTATACAAAACTGAAGTTATACCAAAACCACATATTTTTCATGAGAAAAAAAATCAGAAAATGCCACATGGTTTTTAAACATAAACACACACACATATTTTGAGGTGGGGGTGTCCATGTGTGCCTCATGGTAAGCCATCAGTCTGGATCTCTCCTGCACCCCAGGCTAAGCCTGTGACAGGACAGGTATACAAGCACATTCTAGAACCTCATCTCCTGGGACTGGCTACCCACATTTACCCTCATACATTTAAAGCAGAATACAGCTTTTTCCAAACAAAATCTTCTTTCAGAACTTTTCCCAAAGTATTTAATACCATGACATCATTTCTAGAAAGGACTAGACTTTCCAATTTTTCCCACCAAAACAGAAACACCACTCTCCACTCTGAGCAAAGGCAGGTGTGGATAGGGGACAGCTGCAGGGGAGCCTTGAGCAGACCTCTGCCACTACCCACAGGGCGCCTGGGTATCAGCCAGTCAGGGGCTGAGCAGGACAGGCCTGTGAAGCTGGTACAGGAAAGTGTTCTTCCCTCGGCCACCTTCCCGGTCAGCCTGCTCCATGACCAGCTTTGGATCCACCTGAGCGGGCAGAGAAGAGGACCAAGTCAGGCTCTAGATGAGACCTGTCTAGATACCAAGTTAATAAAATTATGTGCACATGGATGTGGGACAAGGAAGACAGAAAAGTGTTTTTTCCATTTTACAAAACTATTTGCAGATGTTTCTCCACTTTCATAATTCACACTACATATCTGATCATCTATTTTAATTGGCATCATGAGGTTTTCAACTCCATTTATCTGTGCATGCATGTGCCAGAGCACATGGGTGAGGGTCAGAGGACACCTGGGACAGCTGGTTCTCTCCTTCCACCATGTGGTTCCAAGGCGTCATCAAGCTAAACCATTTTGTTGGCCCTGATCAAACATTTTTAAACTGATGTTTAACAATAGGGTATAGGTAACCTTTACTGAGACCTCCCACACACTCTGTCTATGTGGGAGAGGGGACTGTGGTATACTTATTTAAAACACAACCTTTTCTAAAGCACACTGACTTTCAGATACAACTCTACTTTCAATTGCTTCCTATTATTGTGCCAACTTAATGGACCCTGCTTGACAAGCTTGGGGCTGCATGCAGAAGTCTGCAATGACAGCTGGTGCAGTGACAGCCCTGAAGAATCCAGANAGAAGCCACGCNGGGGAACATGGAGAGGCAGAATGTGTCAAAGTGGGAAAATTTTGGCCTCAGGGTGGAAACAAAACATCCTGAGGGGCACAGTGTGACCAAAGGACAAGGCAAGCCCTGCCCAGCTGATGACTTGAAAAAGCATCCCTGGCTCTAGAGCTGAAGCTGAGGACTCCCCTCTGCTCTCTCCTCTCAAACAACTCATTCTGCCTTCTAAGCCTTGCAGAGAAGAGCTGTTAAGGAGATGAAGGGGCCACACATGCTGCACAGTTGACTTGTGCTCTGTGCTGGTCTGTAGTGGGATAGCATCAGGAGGTGCGGACTCTGGGGGACTAGGGCTAGACGAAGGGGAACATTGGGGTTAGCACCCTTGTAAAAGACATCAGAGAGCTCACTGGTGCTCTGTTTATGCCATGGGAGCACAGAGCAAGAAGGCAGCCATCCTCAGACGCACCAGATTCAACCCTGTAGCACGCCACCTCAGCAATCCGGTCCCCAGAAGTGAGGTATGTCAGGGGTTCTAAGCCAGTCTCCTGCTATTGCTTTAACAGCCTGGCAGATGCACAACACCCAGCAGCCACCAAAACTAAGGCACGTGGCGGGGATGACAAAGCCGTGGCGGGAATGACAAAGCCNTCTTCAACAACTACTAGGTGCTGAGCAGGAGCTCAGACTTGCCTTTCCCAAGGCCTGCCTCCTCCAGAGGTTACACAGAGGATGGCACTCAGAAGTGGCCGTCTACTCTGCCTCGAGGTTCTTGCTGTCCTGGGTCTGAGCCCATGCCCACCCCGTTATCTTTCCCTTACTCCAGCAGCAGGCTACTGCTCCAGGCAACCAGCTCCCACATACCTGGTTCCACTCGTAGGGTTTTTCATGCCATTTAGGAATAATCTTCTCTCGAGGCTTCAACCGACAGAAGAAGCTACAATTTAAAAAAAGAAAATCAAAGGTTTTGCAGCTGGCTGGTTTTGCTTGTAGCTGAGGTTGGTCTCAGCTTTACTATATAGTCCAGGCTGGTCTCCAACTTCTGAGCCCCTGCCTCAGTCTCCTGAGCTGGGATTAGAGGCATGCACCACATCCAGCAAATCATTTTAACTATTCATTAGCATTAAAAAACAGCAGGGTGATCTTTCTAAAAATATGTATGTGTGTTTAAAGTCTACAAATATCCCAGAATTAGAACAATAGGCTTTCAAAGTGTCAAAATTTATATAGTTATGATAATATTTTAATGTATAATTCATTTAAAAGTGAAGAAATAGGACACAACAGACTTTAGGGAGATTATTATATACATTACCTAAAATTTCCAAATTTTCAACAAGAATTAGATGACATGCCAATCAGGAGACAAGAGCATGTGACTCCATTCAGGAAAAAGGAGCAGGGACAGAGCCTCAGTGAGCAGATGCAGACGAGGGTCAGTACACAAGACTTCAAAGCAGCCATGACAGATACACACCCAGAATTACAGCAAACTACACTGAAAGACTTCAAATATGATGGCAATAAAATTGAAAACTATAATATTGGAGAAAAAAACAATAAATTAACCTTGAAATGGAAAACTATATAAAAATAGAAATTCTATAAGCAATAAGTAAAGTAATTAAAATGGAAATTCCCCAGATGTTATTTTTATAAGATCAAATATGATGTGAAAAGATGNTGAAGGCCAGTGAGGAAAAGACTGAGGAAAANTGATCAGCTGTGTGAAGGGGCCACTGCTCAAAGACTGTGTGCAATGCATGTATACAAAAGAGATGTAAATGTGATGTCTTCATGAGGAGAAACAGGGTAGAGCTGAAGGCTCATCCCTAAACAGGACATCTATACCACTACCTTCTATGGCTCAGAAAACATTTTGGAAGAGGGAAGAGAAAGAATGTCTGAGCGGGAAAAGAGAAGAGCTGTGAAATGCTATCTGTGGCAGTTGACTGTACTGGGTCTGCACAAGACTAGGCCTGTCAACAGTCAATCATGATCTTGGAGGGGTCACTGGGCCCTACTTCTCTAGGGCAGCCACTGTTTTTAGTTGTGTACTCAAAGGTGAGCCTACCAGGCTACAATGGAGAGTTTTAAATGTTTAGTCACACAAACAGCCCTGGTTAAAATCACTGGGTCACAAAACAAAGAGGCATAAATATGGGCTAAAGGGGCAGGGTGGGTGACTGCAGTGGTACAGAAGAGGGGATGGTGACAGTAAACAGAATATACTAGATATTTGTATGAAACTGTCGATGAAGAAACTTAAGTGATTAAAAAATAGATTAATAAANTTTTTAAAAGCAATTAGGTTACAAGTGGAATAGAAAGATACACCATGAAAATACCAGCCCAAGGGAGCAGGAGTAGCTATGTTAGCACCAGACAAAAGAGACCTTAAAACACGACTACTGCTAGAGATGAAAGGAGATATTTTATAACAACGATAATGAACTTGCACGTAGGAAATCCTGAAAAACCTACTAAAACTAACCAGTCGTGTTAAGAAGATCACAGATAAGAGACCCATGTATAATCATTTTCTATA
>LZPO01089558.1:751418-769434 GCA_001675575.1 Neotoma lepida
CACAGCACCTACACACACACACCATGCCACACTCACACCACAGCACCTACACACACACACCATGTCACACACAGTCCAGGCATACAGTTTAGGCCGTGATTATTCTGGACCCTTCAGTGTATAAGTGTGCCAGACCCAACACTATTCTTGGACAGGCAAGTTGGCTAGAAGACTGTGGCCAGCACTGACTTCCTTAGCAAGGTTCATGAATGGACACTGGGGAGTAACAAAGATTGTGGGACTGTGCTGATGGTTTATGTGTGTGTGCTGGGTGGTTTTATATCAACTTGACACAAGCTAGAGTTCTCTTCAAGGAGGGAAGCTCAANTAAGAAAATGTCTCCATTAGATCTGGCTGTAGGGCATTTTCTTAATTAGTGACTAATGCGGGGGAGGGGCACTGCGGGTGGTGCCATCCCTGAGGTGTTGGTCCTGGTGTTCAGTAAGAAAGAAGCCTGAGACACAGGCCACTCCAGTTAGGGAAACAAGTAGGCAAATTGCAATTCTTAACATCCATGCCGTAAACACAGGGCACCCAAGCTTGTAAACACTTCAACAGCATAAATCACGTATTAACCTCACACACCGATAGTGGGAGACTTCAATACCCCCACTTTCACCAATAGACTGGTCATCCACACAAAACTAAACAGAGAAATGCTGGAGCTAATTGAAATTATAAACCAAAAGGACTAACAGATGGCTACAGAAAAGTTCAACCAAACACAAAAGAATACACCCTTCTTCTTAGCACGTCATGGAACTGTTTCCAAAANTGACCACATACTCAAACACAAAGCAAGTCTCAACAGATACAAGATTCTGTCTGATCACCATGGATTAAAACTAGGTATCTTCATGTGCAGTGTGACTCACTGTGTCACATTACAGCTTCCATGATGAGATTTTTAATTTTTTCCTTTTTTTCTCTTAAATTTTGTTTTATTGGGGGAGGGATGCAGGAGCAGAGGGCAGATGCAAAGGGACGGGGAAATGAATGGGATCAAGAAACATGTTGTAAAAGACACAGAATAAATTTTTAAAATATGCCAGAGACATTCAATAATCTTAAAACAAAACTGGGTATCAACAACAATAGAAAACTTACAAACTCATGGAAACTGAACAACTCTCTACTGAATGAAAAATGGGTCAAGACAGAAATTAAGAAAAATAAGACTTTCTAGAATTGAATGAAAATGAACACACAACATATCCACAATGAAAGCAGTGCTAAGAGGCGAGTTCACAGCTCTGTCTACATAAAACAATTGGAGAGATCTCATTCCACCGAATTGGAAAATCTAAAAGAAATGGATAATTTTCTAGATACATAAAATTTACTAAAGTTAAATCAAGATCGGATAAACAAACAGACCTATTTCACCCCTAGTGAAATAAAAGCAGTCATTAAGTCTTCAACCAAAAAATCCCAGAGACATATGGTTTTAGAGCAGAATTCTATCAGACTTTCAAAGAGTTAATGTCAAATTATTCCTCAAAGTAAAAACAGAAGGGACATTGCCCATTTCATTTTAAAAGCCACACTTACCCTGAACCCTAACAACCTAAAGACCCAATAAAGAGAATTACAGACCAGTTTTCCTTATGAACATAGATGTAAAAATATTCAATAAAATACTTGCAAACCGAATCCAAGAACACATCAGAAAGATCATTCATCATGATTAAGTTTCATCCCACAGAGGGATAGATCAACATAGTTATATCAATAAATGTAATCCACCATATAAAACTGAAAGCAAAAACCACATGATCATCTCATCAGATGCAGAAAAGGCCTTTGACAAAATGCAACAAATCTTCATGATAAAAGTCTTGGAGAGATTAGGAATATAGGGACATATCTCAAAGTAATAAAAGCAGTTTACAGCAAGCCAACAGCCAACATCAACTTAAGTAGAAAGAAACTCAAAGCAATTCCACTAAAATCAGAACAAGACAAGGCTGTCCACTCTCTCCATATCTATTCAATATAGTATTGAAATTCTATATAGTATTGAAATTCTAGCTAGAGCAATAAGACCACTGAAGGTTTCGAAAGGATACAAATTGGAAAGGAAGAAGTCAAAATATCATTATTTGCAGATGATATGTAATAGTATACATAAGCAACTCTAAAAATTCCACTGGGAACTCCTATAGCTAATAAACACTTTCAGCAAAGTAGCTGTATACAAAATAAACTCACAAAAATCAGTAGACCTCCTACAGACAAATGACAAATGGGCTGAGAGAGAAATCAGGGAAACAAGACCTTTCACAATAGCCTCAAATAATATAAACTGAGTAACTCCAACCAAGCATGTGAAAGACCTGTATGATAAGAACTTCAAGTCACTGACAAAAGAAATTGAAGAAGATATCAGAAGATGGAAAAATGTCTCATGCTCGTGGATCAGTAGGAATAACCAAAAATGGCCATCCTACCAAAAGTAACCTACATTAATGCAATTCCCATAAAAATAACAATACAATTCTTCATAGGTGTTGAAAAGACAATTTTCAGCTTCATGTGGAAACACAAAAAATACCAGGATAGCTAAAACAATCCTGAATAATCAAAGAACTGATGGAGAAATCACCATCCCTAATTTCAAGCTTTGCTACAAAGCTGTAGTAATAAAAATTGTATGGTATTGTCCCCCCACCCCCCAAAAATTAGACAAATTGATCAGAGAAATAAAATTAAAGACCCAGATATATATCTACATACCCATGGACACCTGATCTTTGATAAGAAGCCAGAAATACACACTAGGGGAAAAAAAGCATCTTCAACACTTGGTACTGGTCAAACTGGACAGCTGCATGTAGAAGAATCCAAATAGGTCCATACTTATCACCCTGCACAAAACCCAACTCCAAATAGATCAAAGACCTCAACCAAAACCAGACAGATATACTGAAGTAGACAGAAGAGAAAGTGGGCAATAGCCTTGAACTCACTGGCATAGGAAAAGACTTTCTGAACAGAACACCATTAGCACAGGTGCTAAGATCAACAATCAATAAATGGGACCTCATGAAACTGAGATGCCTCCACAGCAAAGGACACCATCATTCAGACAAAGAAGAAGCCTACAGATTGGGAAAAGATGTTTACCAACTACACATATGATAGAAGACTGATATCCAAAATACATAAAGAGCTCAAAAAACTAGATAACAAGACAACAACCCATTTTAAAAATGGGGTACAGATCTAAACAGAGCATTCTCAATACAAGAAACCCAAGTGACTAAGAAACACTTAAAGAAATGTTCAACATCCTTGGTCATCAGGGAAATGCAAATCAAAACTACTTTGAGATTACACCTTACACCTGTCAGAACGGCCAAGATCAATAAAGGAAATGACAGCTCAAGCTGGCAAAGATGTGGAGTAAGAGGAACACTCCTCTATTGCTAGTGGGAGTGCAAACTTGTATGGCCACTATGGAAATCAGTGTGGTGGTTCCTCAGGCAGATGGGAATCAATCTACCTCAAGATTCAGCTATACCACTCTTGAGAGTATACCCAAAGGATGCTTCATCATACTACAGAGACACTTGCTCAACAATGCTCATTGCTGCTCTATTCATAATAGCCAGAAACTGGAAACAGCCTAGATGTCGCTTAACCAGAAGAACATGTAAAGAAAATGTGGTACATTTACACAATGGTATATTACTCAATTATTGAAAAAAAAACGACATCATGAAATTTGCAGGCAAATGGATGGAAGTAGAAAAAAAGTCATCCTGAGTGAAGTATCCCAGACCAAGAAAGATAAATATGGTATGTAGTTGCTTATATGTGGATATTAGCTGGTAAGGCAACAATAACCAAGCAACAATCCACAGAACCACAGAGGACAGNGTAAGANACTGGAGGGAACAGACACATCTTGTTAGGAAAGGGAAATACAAATAGATNCGGATGGAAGTGGGACACAGAATGGGAGGATCAAGCAGGCAGGGACAGGAGAAGGGTTGTGGGAGNGGACATGAANAGAGACAGCTAAAATTAAGAGGCATTTGAAGGGTAGTATGGAAACCTAGTACAGTAGGAACTTCTTAAAATATATACATATATGAAAGGAATATAAATGAAATCACCAAATAATGGGGGAGACAGAATCCCAACTGGCCATCTCTTGTCATGCAAAGAAGTTTCCAGGACCAGGATTGGGTGACATCTAATTGAGTTGTTGGCCAAAGGGGCCCCAGGGGAATCTCCAAACAACCCAGGCTGTTGTCCAGACTATAGGTTGCTCTCTGCAAACTGACAAAGGCCCCACTGCTGAACACAACACCTATACTGAATATGGAGAAGCTGAGCTGGTGCCTACACAGATCCTTTACCCCTGTGTTCCAGCGTCTTTGGTACAGGAAGGTACTCCATATGCTATCCAAAGAGTAACAAACACAGAGCCAGTCACAAACCCTTTATCTACAATGGCGTCCTGCCTGCAAGATGTGCTAGGGCAATGGTACAAAGCTTGTGGGAAGAACCAACCAATAACTTATTTGACTTAAGCCCACTCCACAAGATGTAATCCATACCCAACACTGCTTGGGTGGGTGACCAAACACTTGAGACTAGATAACCCAATGTCCTAGGGGAAAACCAAATAACACTGGCCTAAAAAGGGGGGAAATGAAGTGATCAAGTAATTCCTAATGATATTCTGCTATACTCATAGATCAGTGCCTTGCTGTGCCATCATCAGAGAAGCTTCCTCCTGCAGCAGATGAACAAATACAGAGACCCACAGCTAGGCATTACACAGAGAGCAAGAGACCTTGGAACACTCAGCCCTAAATGGGATATCTCCATCAAGTCCCTCCCCTCAGAGCTCAGGGACCCCTCAGAAGAGGAGGTGGAAAGAGTGTAAGAGCCAGAGAAGNAGGAGGACATTAAAAAAGACCTATCAACATGAGCAAAGCTCGTATGAACTCACAGAGACTGACGCTGCATGCTGGGGGTGACAGTGCCATAAGGAGGCCACAGAGATCACTGATATTCACTGTTCATGACCAGGATGCTGGCCCCATGGGCATATATATGTAATTTATGTATATAATTTATGTATATTAAACCTCAATTCAAGCTTGAGAGAGAGAATACGAAAACTAGATGGTATGGTGGCACATTCCTATAATCCCAGCACTTGGGAGGCAGAGGCAGCCCACTGAGGACACCAATGGATATACCCTTTGTCCTCTGAACTCTGGTTGGGAATGGAGCTGCCAGTGAGAGATGAAAGGTGCAAGGGAGGGATGGTCAAAGGACCACCCAGATTCCAAGGCACAGACTCCACTTCTTTCCCCTGGGCCCCAATGTGTAACTAGTGATGGGATACAGCACTACTCTTCAGTCCATGTGCCCTGCCCTGCTACATAAATAATCTCTTTACCATGGTTTCCTGAATGGTTACATGGATGATAGATGATTATGCTGCCTTGCCCAAATCCCAGACATACAGATATGATACCCAGTGCCTCCAGAGGTGCCTCAGCACTGGAATCCCACTTGAGTAACTTATCTGTCACATCTCCTAAGTGATTTAGAACATCCACATATCAAAATGACTAAATACACACACACACACACACACACACACACACACACACACACACACGATGTATATTGTCTAATATACCTTTAACAGTATGTCACCATATAACTTACCCTAGAAGTTTCTGACGTGCATTCTCCTGTAACTGTGCAATTCTTTCAGGCCCAAGATACTTGGATCCATTTGGTCCATCACATACTAGCTTGTTGATAGCAGCCCTGAGAATATTAATCTGTAAAGGAACAGTGACAGACTATGTGGCTACACAGAGCTGTATTTCACCCCACAGTAAATAGGTCACAGCATTCAAAGCTGTGTTCTGTAACTAGCATCAGTCAACAGTTTACAGAATTAGTAAAACAACAGAAATAACATCGATGAANGAACAGGTCCCATAAGCCCATATCCAATCTCTCTTACATTTGTTACAGCTGAGAAACCAACTCTGGAACATTGCTATTTCTCCTCCATGAACTTACCGTGTCTTCTCCGGTACAGGATGGCTTCCCAGCCTTTTCTTGCTTTACAAGTCTTTAGCAATTTGGAAGTGTTCTGGTTGGGAATTTTGTAGCATGCTCCCTGATTTGAGGTTGTCATTGTCCAGAGGAGAGACACTATCTTCTCCTCACACTCCATAGGTCTGCCTGCACCATGGGATGTGGCTGTGACAGCTCTGCAGGGCTTCTTGGTTGTAAAATACCTCCCCTTCCCTACTCCTGGTTCATTAAGCCTTACCTGTCCTCAGAGATCGCATGACCCACCTGAACTCCCAGTAACTTTATAAAAGCTAACTTTTTTTCTCCCACTGAGTTATTCAATCATTTGTTTATCTAACTAGACACATGGGTATTTTATATTCTGGGTTATAATCCAATATATTTACTGTGTTGCTCAACACAGTTGCAGTTCTGCCCACTGGCAGCTTTCCCTCTAGCTGGTTCATATATCTTTGGATGCATCCTATCCCTGTGTANTTCATATGCATCTTCCTTTATGGTACTGTAGGATGCTCTGAGTACCTACATTTCCTACTCCCTTCCTAGAGGAAGAAGTTTCTTCAAGGAGACNTAGCTCCCAACCTGCGTAATCCCATTAGAAAACACATGCTGAGTGTCAACTATGCTCTTTGCCTCAGAGGAGCTACGTCTTGGCAGCCCTCCCAGAGCTGGACATTACATATGGATAGGAGGCCATTTTCACACAGACCTGTAACTGTTTCTGCACCTACTGGCCCTTCAAGTATTAACTAATCATGAGTCCACACTGGCATCTCTGGCTCTAATCCAGTACTACAGGAGTCATACTAGCCTTTCTTGCTTACTTTTAATTCCCCTTTACTAACAACCATGGTTCCCAAATCCATTCCCTTATATAGTCACCCCAATAATATGGACAATGGCTTCAGACCCGCTGACTTGTGCCTCCCTAATCCCCAAAACTACCAACTACGTGTTCATGTGGAGCTTCCTTTTCCTCTCTCTTTTCCCCAAGCTCTTTTTCTTTTTACTCCTTCAACACAAGTATGTGTGACATTTCCAACAGTTATGCCTACTGTCCCTTTCCACACATGTATCCCATTCTCAGAGCCCTGATACCATGTGGTGTGCAAGTCATATATTAAAACCCACTATTTAGGGACACTTAGAGGTGGGCAAATGCATAACTGTGTCCTCTACCTTCATCTCTTTTAACTTCAAGTTCCTAGATGCTCCCAGGGCCATTTATTCACTTCCCTATCTCCTGGCAATCACTTATCTGCTTCCTGTACAGAATGTCTTCCTAACAGGTTCACACAGACACACCCCAATTCCTGCAGTAATTGCTTCTAAGATTTATTCATACTCTTGTATGAATCATTCATTCCTTTTTACTGCCAAATACTGTTCTGTTGTATTACCACAGCTACTGTATACATTCCCTTGTCAAAAGCTATCATTAACAGCAGCAGTTATGAATGTCTGCTGACACACACATAGGCTCCCTGTGAACACACATTCTCACATCTTTCAGCTGTCTTTTGAGTCTGATAAAAATAAAAAATGTTTTTTCTGTTTTTGTTTTCATATTNCCTTATTCTAGTGACTCATGTCTGTGTACATATTATAAAATTTCAAAACTGATCCTTCTCTAAAAATACCCTGAGAAATGCCACTTAGAAGCTCCCTGGTATAGCTGACCAGCTACATGAGGGCAGGGAAGGAAGGAGTCATGCCGTCCTAACTCCTGGAGCAGGAGCAGAGAGGCTGCTCAGTGCCCTGGGGTGGACTTACTGGGTCACATGGTACAGGTTTAGTCTGGAAAGAGACCTGTCCTCCAAGGGCAACCCCTCTGCAGCCCACGTAGAGAACCAAGGCTTCTTGCTGGTCCTTGCCTCCCCAGTCCCTGTCAGCATTGAGGACTGGGGTGTGCAGTCTGGCTGTGAGGCTGTCTGCATTTTCTTCATGACACGTGGGCTGCACGGCTTCCCGTGTGTTCATTCCCATCATATGTTCTGTTGGTGTTTTATTAGTGAATAAAAGAGTTGCTAATATATTGTGGATACANTCAGGCATATAATAAATATGCAACTTTTCTTCATGGTCTTGCAAGGATCTGCAAAACCAATTTTTCCTTCATAGACAGAACCTCTGGTATACATCACAGACTTGTGCCAAACCCAAATTTACACGTGGGCCCTATTTGTTTCTAGAACGCTTATTTTCCATTTTGCAATTGAGTCTGTGATCAAAAGAATACTTTTAAGAGCAGTAGGGGCTCTTTCCAACCCAGCCATCCCTCCAGTTCTCGGCAGTCTCTTCTTGTGACGGCACAGTTGCTATTCAACAGTCGCTGTGCTCCTGCTGCTCTAGGAGTAAGGACGGTGTGACTCAGGGACTCCTTCCTTCATGTCCTCATGTAGCTGGTCAGCTATAGCAGGGAGCGTCTGAGAAGGAAAGGGACTCCAGAGTGGCATTTCTCGAGGTAATTTTAGAGAAGGCTCATCTTTCGGGTTTTTCATAAAATGCAAAAAGACATGAATTACTAGAATAAGGAAATATGAAAACAACAAAAAAAGAAAAACAATGAACATTTTTCATAAGCATCTACCCACTTGCCTGGCACACTCTAACAGCTGAACCTGGCTGCACAGGCACACCCAAGCTGGTCTGGTGAAGCGACAGACCCACTGGTGGCTGTTCTCCAGGGAAATGGCACCCAGCCTGCTACAGCAATGCCATGTAGGGTAGGATTCATTTCTTTATCTCCCTATGTGTACTAGCAAGGACGGGATCATACTGAGGTCTACGCACCAGGAGACAGCAAAAGAGAGAGTGGAGGCCATCAAGAACAGCACAGCACAACAGGGCCAGATAAGGAGCAGTCCTTCNGCACACTGGCACCCTGGGAAGCAGGCAAGCATATCTCCACGTAAAGCACTATGGCAGACACTAAGTCACACAGGTATAAAAGCAAGCAGGAGTGGATTGCTCTCCACACTTACCTCAACGATGTCCTCCACATCGAAGCACACATCAAAGGCCAGCTCAATGTCGTGCTCTGGCAGTATGGGGGCCTCCGTAGTTGAATTCCATCCCAAACCACAAAGGACCCCAGTATAGCATTTTCCATCACGGCCAACTCTGAAGGGCATTTAGAGGAGTTAGGCTACACCATTGTTTCAAGGTCAGATACGTGACAAATAAAGTCACCTGGTGTTTTTCTAGCACCAGTATTGTAACTAAATTATGTGATTCCTCAGTTTTTACACAGAAATACAGACTAAATATCACTATAAGGATATAAGTTAAATATTCAGATTAACACAANGTTGGGTGTCTTATACACATTTTTAAAATTTTATGTTGTGTATGGGTGTTTTATCTACATGTATGTACGTGTACTACATGCATGTCTGGTGCCCTCAGAAGCCAGAAGAGGGTGTTGGAGTTACAGATGGTTGTGAGCTGCCATGTGGGTGCTGAGAACCTCTGGAAGAGCAGCCTGTGCTCTTAACCACTGAGTCATCTCTCCAGCCCTTAATGCTGGGTTTTTAATTCTCTCTGGAGCAGATGTAGTAATAAGAAATCTCCTTTATCAACCTAATAAAAGTGAGAGGGAATCCTGCATGTAAGTAAACTTAAGGCTGAAAACTAGAATTCAGACTTACAGATTAGGTTTTAAGTTATTTGCTTTGTAAAACAGTCAGAAAAATGTTTCTTAGGTCCAGCAGGTGACTCTGAATAACCGGAGTTCAATCCCAGGGACCCACACGACAGAAGGAGAGAACAAACTCCTACAAATTTTCCACTGACCTCCATGTGCACACTATGGCACACATATGCAAAATACATATAAATGCAGTAAAACGGGCTGGAGAGGTGGCTCAGAGGTTAAGAGCATCACTGCTCTTGCGAAGGACCTGAGTCCAGTTCCTGTCACTCACATGGTGGCTCGAAACAATCTGTAACTCCAGATCTTACTCACCTCTTCTTCTGACCTTGTCTGGCACCAGGCATGCATACAGTGTATGTGCATGTGTACACACATTAACATGCATGTGGGCAAAAACATTCATATAAATAATAGAAAATAAATAAATCTAAAATATTTTTCTTAAATGCAATAAAAATTAAAAATATTTCCTTAAATTCTAAATTCTTCTACATTATTAATATAAGTTATTATTATTTCAATTTATACAAACCCTTTTTATAAAATTATAAGACACCAGTTTTATTAGATCATCATGGCACCTCACCCTGGTTGCTCGCATGTAGTAACACACACATCTCAGCTTCTTTTTTTTTGAGACAAGGCCTTGCCCAACAGTCCAGACCAGTGTTGAACTGGCTGGCCCTGAACTTACAATCCCCCTGAGTCAGCCTCTCAACACTTATGCTTTACAGGTATATGTCATCAAACCTGGATTCTGCTTCATTTATGTTTCAATAGATAAAAGTAATGCAAGCAGTACAGTGTGATTTGAGTCCTAAGTCCCCCTCCAAAGATCACTGGTAAAGTTTTAGTCTGCTGCCTGTAGTCCCACAGGGAGGAGGTTGGGTCTAGGAGAAATCCAGGTCTCTGAAAGCATGTTCTTGGAGAGTACTAGGACCCTGGCCCCTCTTTTCTCTCTCTCCCTCATGACTGCCTTGGGTGGCTTTGCTCTGCCACATGTCCTATCCTAATTTTCTGCCTTACCACAGGCCCCAGACCACAGTCATGTGCATGTGGGCTGAAGCCTATGATACTGTGAGCTTAAACCAACCTTCCATCCTCTAAGTTGTTCTTCTCAGGCATATTGCCAATGTCCTATGTCAACTTGAAATAGTCTTAATGTCAACTTGAAAGGAGAGAACCTCAATTGAGAAAATANCTCCCTAAGATGCAGCTGTAGGGCATTTTCTTAATTAGTGATCAATGGGGAGGGTCCAGCCCATTGTGGGTGGTTCCACCCCTGGGTGGGTGGTCACGGGTTCTGTAAGAAAGCAGGCTAAGCAAGCCATGGGGAGCAAGCAGGTAAGCAGCATCCTCTGTGGTCTCTGCCATCAGCTCCTGCCTCCAGGGACTGCCCTGTTTTGAGTTCCTGTCTTGACTTCCTGTCATAATGAACTATGATGTGGAAGCATCAGCGGAACAAACCCTTTCCTCCCCAAGTTGCTTTGGTCATGGTGTTTCATCACATCAGTTGTAACCCTAAGACAGTGACCGAAGTTAACAGTGCCTCANTCCACACAGAGGATGCTGTGAAGCCCATAATGCTGACACGAAACCTAACAGAGTGACTTTCTCATCACACAGGTTCCTGGACTCAAGTCTCTGTGGAAAGCCATGTTGGATATCTGCACAAGAGCCACGATCTACTGAGTAGCACATGTCTTTACTTCCTAGTTCCCATGGGAAGAGAGGCTGACAGCACTCCTCACTGACAATTAGCCACCAAAAAGCCTGTAGACAACAGGATGCCACTTTTATTTATTATTCTATGTTTCTAACTTCATGTCATATTTCTTTTGCCTAGTTTAATTTAGTTCCCTGTAACACTGCCTGCACCTTTACAAACATCTGAGTTGCTCTTTAAATAAGTCAAAACACAAGAACAGATGTCCCTCTCCTTCCAGCAGGCCCACAACCTAACAAGCCTGTCTATGTGATCACTTTTCTTGTCACTGGGACAGACACCTAACAGAAGCACCCTAAGTGATGGGGTTTGTTCTGGTTCAGTTTCAGGGGAGTTCTAGTCCACCATGGTGGGAAGATGGGGTAGAGCTACAGCTGCTGGTTCACACTGCAGCAGGCAGGAAGCAGAGAAAGCAGGCAAGAACTGAAGTTCGTAAGTCTTTCCAGGCCTGTGATCTTACTGCTACCATCGAGGCCTCAAGTCCCAAAGGCTCCACCGCCTCCCGGGACAGTGCCGTCCACGCGTGTGGGACTCACCCCAGACTCAAACCACAACAGCATCCAAGTCAAAAATACCCAAAGTGGAAAATGCATTGTTTACACTCGGCCTTCTGAATACCACAGCACACTGACGTGCTGGCCACGACACTCAGGACCATCATGCTACTACAGTAGCCTGGAGCTTGCTGGCATCTCTAACCAGAGAACCTGAACAAGTGTTACTTTGGCATCACCACAAAACTAAAACTTAAGAAGTCAAACTCTCCTAAGTCAGAGGTCATGAACGATCACACTGAAGCAAGAGAAAACTGGACCAATACAGGATGGGTTACAGACCTACTCCTCTGTGGATGCTTCCCTTTGCCCCACCTACATTCTGACTGTGCGAAGCCTGCATACAGACAAAATGGAGATCCACACCTACCTTAACTCCATCACTGGTGCAAACAGCATGCTTAGGAGAGCTGGGAGGCCTGGGATGTGAGGCATCAGGGAAGTCTCTCTCAGGAGCATGGTAGACCCTGCCACACAGTAGACAGCCAGCATCAGACCTGCATCACACACTGCTTAGGGTGTGACAGGGTAGAGCTCCTGCTAACCCTTCCTAATCCAGTTGGCTCATCTTCTGCTGAGTCTGGCCACTTAAGTCCCCTCCAAGGAACATATGTGCTGTCTTTGGCTTCCACACATCCTACAGATAGACTTGTGGACACGCTTAGGCACTTATCCCTCAAGGGAGTTACTCATTTAGTTGCTGTTTTCTTTACTACCTTGTTAGCCTATCTTATCAGGATTTCCTACAGCCAAGAATGTTGCAGACAATCATGGAGAAATAAGAATCATTTAATTCCCACATCCTTGTATAAAACAAAAAGTAGTAATATTTCATTTCTTAAATTTGCATTAGCTATTGCACTCAGGAACTAGCTTAATGAATTTTGGAGATATGGTTTAGTGGTTAAGAGTGCTTACTGTTCTGGCAGAGGACCCAGATTGACTTCCCAGCACCTACAATAGCTGAACAGTGTAATACATAAGCATAAATTCACCCACTAATTACAAGTTAAACTGCTCTAAGTGATGAAGTCAAGGAAAAGGAGAAAGTACACAGATAGCAGAAGTCATCTCGTTACCAGTCTCGTTAACTGAGAGTGACGCTGCAACCAGCATCCTCTGGTGCAGGTCAGCAGGGCTGTCACTGATGACGACGGAGTTGATGCTCTCCTTCTCAATCCACACACATCTGGGAAGAAGCAGCAGGGCACAAGCTGTTGCCCCACTGTCCAGGTGATGGAGCATGCCAGCCTGTAAGTGAACCTCAGAAAGATGGCTGCACAGGCAAATGCCATGACCCACACACAGGCCCCAGGCCCCTCCTTGTGTCAGTTTTCACCCTTCCTTTAGGTACCATCCATCCCAGAGATCTCAAACCTGNTTCTGTACCCTTGCTCTTTCAGACCCCATAGCCCCTGAAGCTACTGCCTGCCTTCCAGGTGAGTGGGCGGTGTGGCCCATGCATCTGCCCCACCTCCCCACTTCCTCTGAGCAGACATGGGCAGCAGCTCTAAGACATCGTCAAGCTTCTTGTCTGTCATCACTGCATCTAACTTTGTCCCACTTCTGAAAGAGCTCATGAGGCTGCTGGTGTCTACATCTCTTCTCCAGCTTCAGGTTACACTGGGAACCAGCCTCACAGGCCTGCTCTCACCAAGAATTGAGTGTATTCTTCACAGACATTATTGTGCATGCAAGCTTCCTGGAGACAGGACCTGGGCACCTGCCCTGTTAACAGGACACCTACTGCTAGTCCTCAGAGAAGCCAGCGTTCACCTAGAGTGGTCCTTATAAAATGCACAACATTAAAGCTTTTCAACTGTTTGGATATTGCTGAAATGAGATATGACACTTGCCTATCTGTCACCTAGTCTACAGCCCCTCCTCCCACCCAATTCTCCAGTTGTTCTTAACTTACCTTACTCAAAGTTCTCACAAATGCAAACTCTCAAATTTAGGCCTACACACTGTCACTAGAACCACCCCCTCAACCCTCACCCTCTGTCCCCTACACCATACATAGCAAATACCTTGTGGCCTTTGGGATTCAGAAGGCTCTAGAAAACCTCAAGTATGGGCTTCCAAGTGTAGCCAGGACCCCAAATGCTTCTATGTACCCAAGGTCCCTGACAAGACCCCTGTCACCCTGTGCACTGTCACTAGTTTTCTGTCACCATTCAACCTACAGTATTATTGAAGATGACAACCGCATTCTGTTTACCACGGTTTCCCAGATCAAAACTGCTTCCAGAAAACAGGTCACTCAGCAGTCCCAGCACAGCGGGATTTCACCCCCTACTGGGTGACAGCTACAATCACAATAGAAGAAACTCAAAACTTCTACTGTAGCACTGTTTTCACTGCCTCAGATCTGACAGAGGAGGATGACAGAGAGGGCTGAAACTTCTTGCAGCTTACCTACAAAGTCAAGTTAGTTTCTGATGAGGTCTACAGATAAAGAAATAAAAATATTTCATAGGAAAATTAATTCAATCATACCTGAATTTGGATATTCTGGTCAGACTATGACACTTCAGCTCATACGGGTTAAAAGGGCCATGGAGAACAACCTGCATATACAAAGTATATGTCACCAATACACAATATGCCACTTACTATAAATAGTGGCAGTCCCAAAGTTGGTTCATACTTAACAATATTAGGGTCCGGTGACACAAACCTATCATCTCAGNACTCAGAAAACTGAGGCAGGAGGATTATGAGTTCAAGGCCCACTTGAGCTACCTGACAAGACTGTCTCAAAAGAAAGAAGAAAAAAGAAAAAAGTAATTTTGCATTGGGGAAACAGGTTCAGAGGTGGAGTACTTGTCTAACATGAAGAAAGTCCTGGACTTGATCCCCAGCACCCCAAAAGACTAAAAAGGAAAAGGAAGGAGGAGGAGAAGGGGAGGAAGATGGAAGAAGAAAACAAGAGGACGAGGAGGAGGAGGAGCTGCGGGAACTCACAGCATTCGGAGGACCAGGGAAAGAGCGGTGGGACAGCTCGGCAGGTGAAGGTGCCTGTGCCAAGTCCCAGGACCCACATGGAAGAGAGAACTGACTCACACAGAAATAATAACAAGGTGAAAAACCAAACAAGGAAGATCAGGCACAGTGGCAGATAGATGCCTAAGATGCAGCACTCAGACACTGAGTGCCAAGTAGCCTGGGATACATTAATGAAACCTTGTCTCAAAGAGTAAAAAGAAAGGCTGGGAGATGTCCAGTGGGTAAACACGCTTGCTGCCAAGCCAAGGACCTGAGTTCAATCTCTACACCCCACATGGTGGAAAGAACCAACTCCCACAAGTTATCCTCTGACTTCCATAGGTACACCACAGCACATGCATGCCCCCACACATACATACAGAGACCAAAAAATGTAATTAGAAATGAAAATAAAATAGAATACAACAGGAAGAAGGAAAACCCATCCTGCCTACAGCTGCAGTCCTTGGCAAATAATGCAAACGAATAAGCTTTAAGAGCATATTTAAATAGGTCCTATAAATCACCTTGCAGTTTGGAGTGCCCAGTCGATTGGAAGCAAAGCTCTCCAAGAGAATCCGGATGAGATGCTTCTCGTCGTCCTTCGTAGGAGAGGACACAGAAGCATCCAGCATGGTTTCCACTGACTTAGCAAAAAAACCCTTAAGGACTTCATAGCTTTGCTNAACGGAACAAGAAATGTTTATTACAAGTAAAAATTGAACCAAAAGCATGAATTTCATATAGATATAATCTTATTCTGATTTGAATGCAATGCATATACAGGGAGATTATTTTTGTTTGAATTTTAAAATGAATTTGATAAAATAAAGACATTAACTACATTTCCAACATAATAGGACTTTAGAGGAACAACCATTTTTTCAGAAAAGAACTCATACACATTAAAAGCTTAATAAAAAATGATTTATTTGTGGGCTAGAGAGATGTCTCAGTGGTTAAGAGTACCAGCTGTTCTTCCAGAGGACCTGAGTTCAAGTGCCAGCACCCACATGGCAGCTCACACCTGTCTGTCACTCAAGTCCCAGGGGCTCTGTGGACACCAGGCATGTATGAGGTGCACACACACATGCAAGTGAAACATCCATACACATAGGATAATTTTTAATCTTAAAGAATAATTTGTTGAGTACATTCGCTTACAAACAACAGAGGGTCTACTTATGTTTATTAGCTAAATATCAGAATGTGAGAGAAGAGAAGACTCTTTGTCAAAGATAATTCAGAACACTATTATTACTTTTTTTTTNAAGACATCATCTCCTATAGCCCAATATGGCTTTAACTTGATTATATAGCTGAGGATGACCTTGAACTTCTAATCCTTCTGTCTCCATCTCTTGAGAGCTAGGATTCGGGGCCTGCTTCACATGCCCAGTTTATGGATTCTTACTGTTATTTACAGACTACCTACTTTCCCCTGCGATTTTCAGAAGCAGGGAAACTCTGTCTCTTAGACACACATAACAGTACCCAGCACTAAGTAAATGCACATAAACTCTTCTGTGTAGTCAAGACACACGTAACAGTACCCAGCACTAAGTAAGCACACATATGCTCTTCTGTGTATTCAAGACACTCATAATAGTACCCAGCACTAAGTAAATGCACATAAACTCTTCTGTGTGGTCAAGACACACATAACAGTACCCAGCACTAAGTAAGTGCTCTTTTGAATAAACAAATGAATAGAAACTCAAGATACTTCCAATCCCAAGAAGTTGAGACAGGGTCTGGAGAGATGGCTCACAGTTAAAGAGGGTACCGCTCTTGTACAAGTCCTGAGTTCAGTTCCCAATACCCACACAGTTTCACAACTGCCTGTTAACTCCAGCTTCAAGGGGATATGGAACCCCTTTCTGAACTCTATCAACACCTATAATCACATGCTCAGGCACACACAAATATACATAATTAAAAAATTATAACTGGGCATGCCTGTAACCCAGAACTGAGGAGGCAGAGGCAGGCACATTTTTTTGAGGTTCAGGTCAGCCTAATCTTGATCTACATAGTGAGTGCCAGGCCAGCCAGGGCTGTATGATAAGACTCTGTCAGAAATAAATAGATATCTCTATTGGCAGATCATATGATACTATATGTTAGAGATCCCAAAAATTCTACCAAAAAAACTTCTAGAAATGATAAACAAATTCAACAATGTGGCAGGATACAGAATCAACTTGCCAACTTGCACAAATTCAGAGTTTTTTAATACACCAATAACAAACACACAGAGATCATGAAATACCTGCATTCATAGCAGCCTCAAAGAAAATAAAACTCCTAGGAATAAACCTAACCAAGGAAGGAAAGAACCTTGGCAATGAAAACTTCAAACCTCTGAAGAAAGAGATAGACACTAAAAAATGGAAAGACATCCCATGCTTATGGATTGGTAGAATTAACATTGTTCAAATTACCATTCTTCCAAAAGCTATTTATAGATTCAGTGCAACCCTAATCAAAATCCCTCCAACANTCTTCACAGAAACAGAAAAGGCTATCCAAAAATTCATACAGAACCACAAAAAAAATCCCAAATACCTAAAGCAATCCTGAATAAAAACAAAAACAAAAAACAATGTTGGAGGGATTACCATTCCAGATTTCAAGACCATTATTACAGAACTATAGTAATAAAAAACAGTATGACATTGGCACAAAAAACAGACATNTAGACCAATGGGAAAAAAAAGAACAACTAAATATGAGTGCATGTGACTACAGCTATCTGATATCTGACAAAGAGGTAAAAATATATACTGGAGAAAAGATAGAACCTTCAACAGATAGTCCTGGGGAAACTAGATATATACATGGAGAAGAATGAAGTTAGACCTGTATCTATCACCCTCACAAAAATTATCAACCCAGTGTGGAGGAAGCCCATGGAGAGGGAGAGAATCTTTACTAGCTATACAATATAGAAACCCTTTCCAAATTAACCAAAAGGCAGAGAGAGAGCATCCAAATTAACAAAATCAGAAA
>LZPO01089558.1:781654-811822 GCA_001675575.1 Neotoma lepida
AAGCCCAGCCAAATGGATGAGCTTCAACTTCACTGAGTGACCTTGTCTCTAACAGTTGGAGAGACAGCTTGCCACACTCTGTCCTCCACACCCACACTAACAAGTATGTAACCACACACTGGGTGGACGGACCTAGAGTAGCTAGCTAAAGGCACTGCCTCTCCTTCACCAACTGCTCATATGCATTCAAGCTCCTTCCTTCTACAATTACAAACATTACACAGACGAAGAGATAAATTAGACTTTGAAAAAGCAATAAATAAAGCCGGGCATGGGATCTCTGTGAGTTTGAGGCTGGCCTGGACTACATAAAAAGTTCCAGGCCAGCCAAGGCTACACAGTGAAATCCAGTCCCACAGTCATGTGGGAACACACTTGGAAACAGGAGTACATGCAGAATCCTCTGGAAATACCTTGTGTTCCTGAGCTTTGACACCGACCCGCCTTGCACTTTCCCCTCGATCTCCTCTGCAGCAAGAACGCTGAGCTCAAGGGGCACTTTTAACTGGGACATCTTGACTGCCAAGTTCACAGCAGGCAGGGTTTTAAATCTCTCTGTCGGATTNCGTGAAAACTCCACAAAGGCTCTGCTCCATAAATATCAATTAAAATATAAATTTATCAGACATCTAGTAAATAAAAATCACATACTAATTTCTCCCAAGGTTAGGTAGAAATTCTCACTGAATACTCCCCCAAATGCTTGTAACTCTTCATTTTAGTTAGTCAGTGTGCTGAGGGAAATAAGCCACAGTGACCAGTCACTGAAGCCAGGCCTCACCCTTGTACCACACAATGCACAAAGAACATACATGCAAGTTCCAGCCATGGATCTTAGTTTTCACAACTCCAGCACAAGGCCAGTTTCCTGTTTTAAGACTGAGACATGGATGCAGAACACCATACGAGTGTACAGCCCAGGAAGTTTGGCAGGCCCATTTTAAGTAATTGCTAGGTTAGTAAGTCATGTCAGCACAACATCTCACCCCTCCCACTCACTCCCCCCAGGTACTACCTGTGCCTACACATCACCACTTCTGCAAAGAGCAGGTTGCTACATGGAGGGGGAGCACAGTCATCATTCTTTGATTGATATTTTATATCTCTAACTGGTCCTGACATAATCAAACAAAACAGTTGTTTTCCCCCGAAATGCTGGTGTGACATTTCTATTGTGACAAAAAAGCCAAAAATATGAGGAATGCACAAGGCTCTGGGGTCAGTCCTCAGCTCTCAGAAAAGAAAAACCAAAAAAATCAACTTTTTTTCTATCAGTTTAAAAACTGTAATCTTATGCACATAAGCATTTCCTTTTGGAAACAAAAGCCCTTGGTGATTCTTTTAACTAACCAAGCCATTGACCTGCTAATAAAATAGGGCCAAATTAACTGAGTTTCTGCCCTCTGCATCTTCCAAAGTCCTCATGACAAAGAAGTATGGGTTGATGAAGCAAGCACACAGATAAACTCTGCCCTTTGAGGCTTCCCCCGTGGCTACAAAGAACTAGATTAGTGATTTGTCATGAAAATCTGGGGATGGGCACTAAAGAGAAGACCCCTACAGAAAAGCAGGCCACACATGCTCTATGTTACATAGTGTTAAAGAAGCCTCTCTGCTACAGCACAAGCCACCAGCACAGTTCCTTCAGGACATACAGCTGTAAAGAATGCTAACACCCACTGACGTGATAAACTAAAGTTCCATTTGAGAGCTAGGCCAGCAGCCTCCCGGGAAGACCCGCTCTACACACACCCAGCCCTAAGAATAGACCATGTACAGTGGAGTGATGCTTCTATGATTGCATCTGACAACAAAGTCAACTACTTACTTAGCACCGTCAAACACAATGGATTTGACTTGACCACACTGTCTAAAGAGAGACTGCAGTTGTTTGTAGTAAAGAAATCCATAGGGAGGAATGTGTTTTAGCTGTAAGACAGAACACAGTACACGTCAGCGTCATTAGTAAGGACTACGGAACAGTCCTAACACGCAGGGGCAGAAGCATTCCTTGTTGCTCTCATTTGCGAGCTCAGCCTATATAAATGCATGACAGACTTGGCCTATCAGTGTCTCTAACAACTGCATGACTTTAAACCATAACTAAGTTTTAACTAAAACAATACATAAAATAAAGGCTAGTTTTTTCCCTTGTTAAAACAGTTCAAAAGTCAAATGTAGTGAGATTTTCTTTTGCTTTCATGTTGTTACTTTAAAATAATCACACTAACTATAGCTTCCTGAAACATCACACTCCTGATAAAGGGTGACAAGAAAGTAATGAAGGAAGATGGACTGCTCATCACCAGAGGCTGTTCCCTCCTCGTGGCAGCAGAGCCAGGCTCCTAGCCAGCAGTCTCAACTTCATCTGCTTCAAAGCACTCCCAGCACTCTTTGCCCTCTACAAGCATCAATNATCACTCATGTTCTAAGCTCTGGTTCCAATGAGGTGTACACTGCAGGTCACTGATGAGCCAAAGTCTCTACCAGCTGCAGGTAGAACAGGAAGTAAGAGCCTGGATCCAAGTGCAAATTCAAGTCTCAAGGAATTGCTACATTACAATGCTGGGATAATGGTAAAGCCTTAATCTTAAAGGATTAATGTGAAGCTCAGAGAAGAATAAATTTTAAAAGCACTTGGCTTCTCATAGAAGTGCTAAAGCAAAATTAGCTATCATTTAGTTTATATTGACACATGGTCAGTCATGTGTTAGGTGACTAGACTGGCTGGTAGTGTGTCTGAAGTAGGGTCCTGTGGGGCCTTTCCACTGTACACAGCTGAAGGACAGATCCAGCAGAATGACTTCAGAAGAAGCTAATCAAAGAGCTTCTCCACAGAGAGAAGCTACAAAAAGCATGGTGTCCAAGTTGACCATCCTCAGAGCTACAGAAGCTAATGGCAGCCTTTTAAGTAGAACTCTTTCCCTAGGCATAAACTGTGCCTTTGCGTCTGTCTCACTTGTTGTGCTCTTCCAAGACCTGCACTTGAAATGTTCCAGAATCTGTGGTTCTGTCCTTGTCAATCTTCAGGCTGTCCACAGTTGCAAAAGTAGTGTAACAGTACCCAGAACTAAAATGAGCAACTATTGAGCACTTAACTATAAGCCGGAAGCTAACTTTACCAAGTGTCCTAAATCAACCAAGGAGTCTAATGAAAGCCCAATTCTAATGTATGTAGTTCCAGTGGTCACAAGCTACTGCTGTGTCAACAAATGACCCTTTATAAACCCAGTGGTCAGTGCCCATGGCTCATCATCAGATCCCCCCAGCTCTGCCTCCCTGTTCATGCGACTTACATGCTATCCCTGGGTCATACCCTCTAGTACAGACTTCGAGGGGCCTCAGACCTGAACTTAACATTCTCTAAGTAGTTCTGTTGGGCATCAGGGCAGGGGTCACTGCTGTTAAAGTCACAACAGTAAGCTGCCAACCAGTAACATTTTATTTTGTGTACCATTGTTAATTAATGAAGTGCTCTTAAGGGCTTCAAATCATTGAAACAGCACATGATCAAATCAGCACTTACCCTGAATATATAATTTATCAAGGCCTTTCTGTAAAATGGAGTCTATAAAGTGAAAAAGAGCTGGTAAGGAAGTAGAGTCTCCGAGGGGCTGGCTAAGGCCAGCACTCACATAGCATTTACTAGGCTACAACAGCCCTTGCACTGGCTGCACCACAGGCAGACCATTTGAAAACCTATATTCACACTATTCTCTTGAGACAGCTTCCCGTGTCACCTACCACAACTGTTGTCTTTGGGTCTTTGCCGGCCAATTCCCTCACTGCCATCTCCTCATCTGGCTGTCCAAAAGTAAAGTAATTTGGATAAAAAGCACCTGCCAGTACAACCTGGAAAAGAAGCATGTGTTCAAGTCTTCTTCCCATCATGTTCTCATCTTACCCCGAGCATTGGCACAACTTGTAACACACAGTACACAAAAGATGTATCTCTCACATATCCTGTTATTCCTCCATGACAGATATACCACCTGGATCTTTTCTTCAGAAAAGCTGGATTGCTTTTGACAATAAAGCAAACGAGAACTCAACAACAGTACACTAAGCCCTTTCTCTACCCTCACTCAACAATAGTTCCAACAAGCCAGGCATTCTCCCAAGTGTATAGACAACTTCAGTTGGAACTCTCCAGCTGGGCAGCAAGCTGGCATCTAATGTTCACATCTAAAAGGCACTTTGCAGAATCCTTTTCTTCAGTAAGAATCTGCCTATGTGAAGCACAGCCACAGAGGGTTCTCCCTGGCCATACGGCAATTTCACATCCACAAAAGAACTAGTATTCCNACTGTACCTGGTTACAGGTGTCCACCTCAAACCCTTTTTGGATGTGGTTTGAATGAGAATGTCCTCCATAGGCCCATATATTTNAATGCTTGGTCCCAGCTGGTGGAACTGTTTGGGAAGGATGAGGAGGTGTGTCCTCTTGGAGGAGGTGTGTCGATGTGGGTGGGCTTTGAGATTTTAAAAGGCCTACACCATTTGCTCTCTCTGTCTCATAACTGTGTATCAGATGTAAGGTCCCAGCTGCTGCTCAGGCACCATGCCTGCAGGCCTTCCTGCTTCCATGCTCCCAACCATGACTATCATGGACTCACCCTCTGAACTATAAGCCCTCAATAAACTCTTCTATAAGTTGCCTTGGTCTTGGTGTCTCTTCACAGCAATAGGACAGTAATTAAGGCAACGCAATGCCAACCCTACTCTGAAAGCCTATGACAGAGCATTGTTCATGTGCAAGACACGGTTCTCTATAAAGTTCATGGAAGTTCTGCCCCACAGCTAGTTATCTGCTTCATAATCCAGAGTTAGAGGTGTCTTCTCAACGTGAGAGAGCTGCTCCACACACAGCAGCAGCAGGGCATGTGTACTCTCTGGATCCTACAGCAAAGGCCCTGTCACTGATGCACCGTGACAGCACAAGCTCACTGGGGAAGAAGCAGGCTGAGGTCATACTACCACCAGAAAGGGTGTAAACAAGGGAGGTAAGAATGGCTCCTGGCTCCAAACATGTAGGATCACAATGGCATCAAACTCTCAGAGGCATATCTGGCACCAACAGCAGGACAGAACAAGCACACTGTCAACCACAACCTGACTAAGATCAACAGCAGTGTGATGGCCACATCTTTCATCCCAGTACTCGGAAGGCAGAGGCAGGAAGAGCTCTAGTAAGCCAAGGCCAGCCTGGTCTACATGGCGAGTTCCTGGCCATCCAAGGTTACACAGTAAGACCCTATCTCAGAAAGAAAGAGAGGGGGAGGGGGACTCACTAAAAGGAAGGCCCAGCACACCTGCAAGATGAAGCGCTGCTTGTATGGATACTCTTGGTCCAAGACAGGATGGCGAGGATCCACGAACATGTTGAACTGTGAAATTCTAGTCTTCAATTCTTCATATAATTCAGCCACCTGAAGTGCATTGAAATCTGATGTCTCAAAGCACAGGCATTACTCATAGTAGTAAAAACAAATGCACACTACCGGGAAGGTTAATTAGCATATCCACTGGGTTACACATCACAACTACTAGGAGTCAAAGCAACAAGGTACCAACAGAGGAGCCAGACAGCACGGCTGTGCACTAGAGCCTCAGCTTATGCAGGGATTCAATCTACAATCACAAGCACAACCTGTAGCAGGTTTTCTTGGACCACCAGTTCCCAAATCATGACACAGAGACTTATTGATAATTATGAATGCTCAGCCTTAGCTTGGGCTTGTTTCTAGTTGGCTTTTTTAACTTAAATTAACCCATTTCTATTAATCTGTGTGTTGCCCCAAGGCTCGTTTACCTCATCTATNTACTGTCCATCCTGCTTTCCTGCTTCCTCCGTGTCTGGCTGTCTGTCCCCCAGCTGGCTGGCTGGCTCCCCCCTTCTCTCTGCTCACCAGCCCCGCCTATGCCTCCTCAGCCTAGCTATTGTCTGTTCAGTTTTTTATCAGACAAATCAGGTGCCTTAGGCAAGCAACGTAAAAAGCAGCACATCTTCACATAGCTAAACAAACGTTCTATTCCACAACAACCACCTTTTATCTTCCAAACTCCTCTTCGCCTTCCATCCTGAACATGTTCTGCTTTTGCACTGGAAATCTAGTGTGTGCAGACATGGTGACACATATACCTGGAATCCCAGTTTAGGAAGATGAGGCAGGAGGATCTCAAGTTGAAGACCAGCCTTGACTACATGGTTCAAGGCCAGTGTGGTTCATACTGAAAGACCTTGTCTCAAAAACTTTTTTTCAAAGAAAGAGAAACAAGGTATGTTACAGAGTTCCCCTAAATGAAACAAAAATAAATGAATATCAAGTTAAAATAAAACCTCTCAATCCAAGCATAGTGGTCCATTCCTATAATCTGAGCATCCAGGAGGGAGAGGCAGGATCATCAGGAGCTCAAGGTCAGCCTCAACTACATAGTGAGTTTAAGGCCAACCTGAGCTACATGAGGTTCTCTGTTGTAGGATAATCCTTTTTTGGTCATTTAATTAATTAATTAGTTAATCAATCTAACCTTTTATTTATTTATTATTTATCTAACCTTTTATTTATTTTATATTTATTTATTATTTATTGTTTTTATTTGTTATTTTTATTTATTTATTTATTTATTTATTTATTTATTTGGAGCTGAGGACCAAACCCAGGGCCTTGCACTTGCTAGGCAAGCACTCTACCACTGAGCTAAATCCCCAACCCCCGGATAATCTTTTTGTACACTGTGAAGATGTGTCTCTGTTTTACCTCATCTACCTAAGGCACCTTCTGATTGGTTTAATAAAGAGCTGAATGGCCAATAGCTAGGCAGGAGAGGATAGGTGGGACTTCCAGGGAGAGAGAAGAACTTGGGAGAAGAATCTGAGAGGCAGGGTCTCATCAGCCAGATGCAGAAGAAGTTGGATGTAAAATACCAAGAAGAGGTAATGAGCCTTGTAGATTAGTATGAATGGGTTAATTTAAGTTTTAAGAACTAATTGGGAACAAGCCTAAGCTACGGCCAAGCTTTTATAATTAATAATAAGTTTCCGTGTCATTATTCAGGAGCCAGCAGTCCAAAGAAAGTCCAACTACAGTTCTCTCTCAATAGTTTTTCACACAAAATGTCTATTTTTAAATATATGCATATATATGAAAANATACAACTTTAAATTAAGTCACCACAAAATTATCTCCATAAAATTTTAAAAGCAAAAATCATCTCACAACAAAGGGGGAAATACCATGATAAACTGAAAGGGAACAATAAGACATGTTAACATATTAAGTGTGTGCTTAGTATGTTCAAACCCTAAGCTAAACCTCTAGCCAGTGTGTGTGAGTGCTTACACATGTTGGTTCCCAGCACACACATGACAACTTATAACCAACCACCTGTAACTCCAGTTCCAGAGGATCCAACTGATGGGTAACGAAAATGTGGTACATTTACACAGCAGAATATTATTCAGTTGCTAAGAAAAATGAAATTTTCAAGTGAATGGACGGAGCTAGAAACAATCACCAGAGTGAGGTAACCTTGACTCAGAAAGACAAACATTGCATGCTTTCTCTTTTTTATATTTTTATTTATTTATTTATTTATCTATTTATTTATTTATTTATTTATTTATTTATTTATTTATTTATTTATTTTTTGGTTTTTTGAGACAGGGTTTCTCTGTGTAGCTTTGGCGCCTTTCCTGGAACTCACTCGGTAGCCCAGGCTGGCCTCGAAATCACAGAGATCCTCCTGCCTCTGCCTCCCGAGTGCTGGGATTAAAGGCGTGCGCCACCACCGCCCGGCTTTCTCTTAAATGCAGATAGCTTTTAAGCTTTAGATATGTGTGCTTCATCTAGAACATCCAGACGCTGGAAGCTCACTAAGACCAGGGGAAGGAGAGATCTTCCAAGGAAAGGAAAATAGAATACAGTGTTATAAATGATAAATGGGAAACTAGAACAGGAGGATTAAATAAGGAGGGAGAGAGGAGGGCAAGATAAAGGAAGGAATGTGGAGAGGAGTAACTAACACAAAAGGCCCTATGGAGACCTCCTATTCTATAAGCTTTCTAAAACATATAAAAGGAATTTAAATGGAGTTATCATATAATAAGGGAGATAATGCCCCAACTAAACATCATATGCTACCAAGACAAGGAATAGATTAAATCGATTTAAATTTTGTTGAGTTGTTNGCCAAAGTGGTCCCACAGACCTCCCTGCAAAACCATCACAAGCTATTTTAATAATTCATTTAACTTTATTTTATGTGCATTGGTGTGAAGGTGTCAGATCCCCTGGAACTGGAGTTACAGACAGTTGTGAGCTCCCATGTGGGTGCTGGGAATTGAACTCAGGTCCTCTGGAAGAGCAGCCAGTGCTCTTAACCACTGAGCCATCTCCTCAGCCTCATNACCACAGGTTATTTCTAAGGCTACTGGTTACCTTTCACAACATGACGGTAAGGACCCATTACTGAAGACACTTATGTCATCGAACATGGAGAAATAGAGACAGTAACTAACTANAAGTTTCACCCTTGCTGACTAGCTCATAGTGCTGAAAGGAGCTGTAAATGCTACCAGAGGAGAAAAATTATCATGCATCTCACTCAGCTACAAACGCTATGACCTGCAACAGCAACCTGCCTGCAAGATACACTGGTGCAATAGTAGCACAGGGTTACAGGAGTAACCAACTACTTTTTGATAGGCTTTAAGGCTTACTCTAGGATAGAGAACCCACACCTGACACTATTAATGAGATCAAGAACCTGAGACTAGATAGGTCACGGGCCTTGGGGAAAACCTACTACTATTATTCTGCTAAGTCAGTGGTTCTCAACCTGTGAGTCTCAGGTTGAGTATCAGATATTCTGCATATCACATATTCATTAACAGTAGCAAAATTACAGAAATGAAGTAGCAAGGAAATAATTTTATGGTTGGGGGTCACCACAACATGAGGAACTGTATTAAAGGTTTGCAGCATTAGGAAGGCTGAGAACTGCTGTGCTAAATCAACCTAGAATAAAAAGACTCTTAATGACATATGGATATAAATCAGTGCCTTGCTCAACCTTCATCAGAGAAGCTTCTTCTTCTAGTAGATGGGAATTAACACAGAGACCCACAACTGGACAGTGTGCAGACAGTGAGAGACCTTGGAACACTCAGTCCTAAATGGGTTGTCTTTATCAGGCCACCACTTTCATGGATGTATGTGGAAGAGGAGGTACAAAGATTAGGAGCCAGGGGTGGTAGATGACTCTTAAGGAAACAGCATCTTCCAGACATAACAGGGCTGAAGCATGTATTAAGTCACATGACCTGCACAAATTCAAGGCACACAAAATTCCAGCATGGAGAAAGGGAAATGGGCACAAAGTCCCACCCCTAACCAAGAAACTATTTGCAACTGATACCTGCTGGGAGAGGAAAAAAAATCTGTTTTCTCCAATGGGGTGACACTGGATATCAATCATACTCAGGGACAGGCCTCATGCACAGGAGTAGTTGACCAACACAAAACAGACTCCAGAGCCCAGTGTAGTGGCGCACACCTTTAATCCCAGCTCTTGGGAGGCAGAGGCAGGCAGATCTCTGTGAGTTCTTGGCCAGCTAGGGCTACATAGAGAGACCCTATCTAGAAACAACAACAAAAAAAAATTAGACTCTATATTTTTCTGTGTGCTTTTTGTTATTATTATGATTTGGTGGATTTCGTCTTTTGGGGGTTTATATTTTGTTGTTCTCTTTTTTTTTCTTTTAAGAGAGAGAAAGAACATGAAGTTGAGTGGGTATGGAAGTCGGGAGGATCTTGGAAGACTTAAGGGTAGGGAAAGAATATAATCAAAATATAGTGCATGAAATTTTTAAAAATCTAAATCAATAAATAAATTATCCTGGAGCTTCCCTTTGAGTCCATTATTGATTTTGTCATCAGGACCCTGCTTTTTCCAGTATCACATGGTGGCTCACTGAGACTCCCCAAGATGTCCAGTCACACTCCTTTCCTGTCCTTTAACTCTTGACCTAGTGGAGAAAATGAACTCATCCCTGTACCCCTGGCTAGCATCAGTGGTGCTTGTGACCCTAGCATGGGGCAGATCTCTGAAGCTCAGTCATCAGCCACTCTAGCCAGATCAATGAGCTTTAGGTTCTCTGGGAGACTCTGCCTCAAAAAGTAAGTAAATAAAGGTAGAATGTGATTGAAGAAAGACACTGCCCATCAACCTTTGCACACGCACAACCAAGCACATACACCACAACACACACACACGCACACACACACATGTACACACACACATACACATACATACACACACACACACACACACAAGCGTGTACACAGACAAGCGTGTACACACACACATACACATACATACATACACACAAATGCGTCTACACATACACATACATACACACACGTGTGTACACATACACATATATACACACACACATGCGTCTACACACACATACACACACACACACATACACACACACACTTCCCTTAACTGGTTATGATGGCACACATCTATAATCCCAGAACATAGGAGGCTGAGTTCAGGGACTGTGATTTCTAGGCTAGCTAAGGCTAACAGGGAAAACCTGCAACGCAGGAAAAATCCCCCAAAAGGCACTGGTGATACATGTTTTTTTGCTGTTTTATGTTTTGTTTTTGTTGTTTTGAGACAGGGTTTCTCTGTGCAGCCTTGGCTGTCAAGGAACTTGCTCTGTAGACCCCCTGACCTCGAGCTCAAGAAATCTGCCTGCCTGGGATTCAAGGTATGTGCCACCACTTCTGGCTGTGACAAATGGCTTTATACATGAAGTCTATCAAGATAAACATACTTTCAATTATTTAACTGTTACCAAAGCTATTCCTGGACCTGAAAGATGCTCCTTCTACAACTGTAGTCTAATCCAATTTAGTGCCAAGCTCTGACATGGATGTATGATGGCTATTCTTGGGTGTTAACTTGACTACACCTGGAATTAATTAAAACTCAAATGACTGGGCACACCTGTCAGGGAATTTTTTTCTCAATTAAATAATTCAAAGTGGGAAGGCTCACTTCTAATCCAGATTTTTGAGTTAGGAAGATAAACCTTTAATCAGATTTTTTTGAGGTGGGAAGATCCACCTTCAATCTGGGCCACACGGTCTGCTGGCAGCCTATATAAAGGACATGGAAGAAGGAAGCTTTTCTCTCTTTGCCTGCTTGCTCTTGCTAGCAAGTCTATTCCTTCATTGACATTAGAGCCTACTTCTTCAGGATTACAATGTATACTGAAGACCATCTGAGACATTCTTGTGAATACAATAACTATTGGATTGTTGGACCTGATGTTCATAGGCAGCCATTGTTGGATTAGCTGGACCACACTCTAATAAATCCCGTAGGTAGGTAGGTAGGTAGGTAGGTAGGTAGGTAGGTAGATACATACATACGTACATACATACATAGAGATAAATAGGTAGGTAGATATAGCTATAGGTAGGTATGTAGGTAGATTTACAGAGAGATGATATAGATATGTATTAATTCTATAAGTTCTGTTCCTCCAGAGAACCAGACTAATACAAGCCGTGTATGTGCATGAACTCCCACAAATACCCACAAACCTCAAGCCAGTTTCGCTATAAATCTACTGCAAATATTCTGGAGAAAACATTGGCAATCAGAACTCAGCAATGGTAAGATATCATTAAGGAGATTTACTCAATGAACAAGTTGGAATCAACAGCACAAAGCCCATAATGTGTTTACTTATGTTAATCAGTTAATAATGAAAAGACCACGTGCTTATCCTGATAAATACAAAAAAGATGACTGCCAAGATTACACGTGTTCATTATAAAGTAACATTTGGGGAGGATTTCTGGAGCCGAGCAGTGATCACTGCAGGTGTTTTTAACCCTGCAAGTACTCCTGCTAATGGTGGGAACGGGTGGGGATTTGCTCACTACACCCTGTGCATTGCTGGTGCTTCATGACCAGATTTTAAGTCAAGTTTATTTGCATCAACCAAGTCAAAGAAGTTATAGCTTACCTCTCTGATTCTCTTTATTTGAATGTAATTTAGCCGTCCCCAGTCAAGCTCATCCTTTAAACACATAAAAGCATAGTATCCAANATGAGGCCAGTAAGTCAGAGGTAAATTTGCTACTATATACATACATCTCATCTAGAGCCTCAACAAGGACCAAGCTTCTGCCATGCTCAACAGTGCCCTTGCATGACCATACAGGACATCCCCCATAAGAACTTCCAACATCACACTGAAGCCAAAAAACACAAGATTCAAACCACAAACACTACATGGGGATGACTCTTCATACGAGTTTACCTGTCTCCAAAATCAAAGGCAGAATGAGTCAACTGGNAAAAGATTTGTCACACTGTACCAAGAGGGAAGATTAAAGACCCATTGTGGCACAGCAAAGCTACACACAGACATGTCTATCAATGGTTTTGGAGCCTAACTACTTCAGAAGAAAAAGCCTTATCTAAAAAGAGATGAAATGTAAGCTCCTGTTAAACCAGGGTCATTAATTCTGAGCCAACTTGTTGAGCAGGCCGAGCAGCATAAGCAGGGCTGTGGAGCAGAGCCCCACACTCTGCTAGCCGGACAGCTTCCTCTTCCTTTCTACAAACCACTGAAAAGCAGCAGCCTGCAATAGGACCTGGTCACCAATGTCCTGGCCTGCCCCTCCCAGAGGACAGCATGTAGCAACTACCTTAGTGACCTCAGGTCTTGGTGCCACCACAGTGCACAGGCAGTGACCAAGCTGAGACAGAGTTGCAGGGAATCTGATCATCGCCAACCATCAGTGAGGCAACAAGGAGGAAATGTAACCAACCTTGGGATGTCGCAGCTCTCCTCTCTGTCTGCAAGCCTGCCAGGCCTAAAACAACACAATCACAGTTTCAAAATAACTAACTAGCTAATTGAATTTAATTCCAATGTCAACACATGGTTGAACACAGAACATCTAGAAATTTACTATTTTTAATCAACTTGGGGAAATTGGCTGGCACCCACCCACTGGTCCCTCCTGCACTTGTTACTTTGTGCTGGCCATCAGAATCCCTTCCAAACACCATGAGAAGAAAGCACTCTCCATTCTCACAGCCAGAGTGTGAAAACACACTAGCGGTTTTTAGCCACCTGCGCCTCCAGAGGATAACACAAACTAACCTTGAATGCCTCCACAAGTGCCAGGCAGTCGCTCTTACTGCTACCTGAGAAGTGCACTTTATTCCTGCAAACAGATTAATGAAGTGTCATCTGGTGCCATTAGGAAGGTGGCCTCTCACAGTAAGAATGTTTTATACCTATATCCATCCAGATGCTGCCGAAAAGGCATCGTGAAAAAGTTCTTCAGAGAAAGAGCTGCCGCTAGAGACAAAAAACAGAGGATGTAGACCGACTGCGCATGCCAACACACTTTCCCCACATCTGACCCCACTTACCTATAATAAGACACTCATCCAGGCACCCAAATACATGTCCCAGCACAATGAGTTTACCCAGCTGCTGACTGACAGGGAGCTGTGCCAGCACTCTTCCTAAGAAGGTCAATTCGCCATCATGGGGGTTCTCATCTTCTCTCTGCCCACTAACTGCAAGTGCTCCAACCTTATGAAATAAGTTAGTGCCATTAATGAGCGCAGACATAGCCACACTCCCTTTATCCTTAAGGCAGAAGTGCAAGACAGGCAAGCTGTTCTAAAGACAGCTAAGCTAACTGTAAATGGCTCATGGCTCCAATGTGCTCCCAAAATTCACTCCTTCAGTGTTTTTAGGAAGCACGTCACATCACTGGGAGACAGCATACAAGGAGACTTCTCCAAGTCTACCCAGGCCCAAGCTTAACAAATGTGGCACAGCAGAAAACAGGGTTCACACCTCACTCAAAACTCTAATAAACCATTTCTGAGCGGAAAACATTATTGGCATTGCAGTTTTGAGGGTCAGAAGCAGACTATCCCTGACCTCCAGTAAACAGTGTGTGGACTAGGATACAGCTGATTTCAGGGCCAGTCAGGGCAAGTTACAAGAGCAGAGCCTGAGTCAAGAATGGTCCAAGGACAGCAGTGGGAAGAGTGTTTCCAGCATTGGGTGGGCAGGAAGGCTAGGATGGGGTGAAGGAACAAAACTAAAGAGCAAAAACAGACTAGCAGTGACCAATGAGAGTGCTGTATGAGCTGGGCGGTGGTGGCACACGCCTTTAATCCCAGCACTTGGGAAGTAGAGGCAGGTGGCTCTCTGTGAGTTCGAGGCCAGCCTGGGCTACCGAGAGTTCCAGGAAAGGTGCCCAAGCTACAAAGAGAAACCCCATCTCAAAAAACCAAAAAGAGTGCTGTATGCTTCTCAGAGTGGGACCATGGGATGGAGAGGTGGTAGGCTTCAGGAACACCAACAAGCCAAGTCTGAAGAGCAGACCTGGTACTAGAATCATACACTGAGCGTTTATAACAATGAATGACTCTAAGAATTATGAAACTTGGGCTCCCCACAAAGCAAAAGTCTTAGCTTTCCATCACTAAGTAATTCCACAAGTCCCACCTCCTTTAGTAGAAGAATGGTTCGCTCAATGTCACTCAGACTAGGTGGAGACAGGGCAGTTGCCAACAGAGCTCTTGGTTCACCCATGTCAAGTAACTTCACTTTCAATATTGTGCTTCCCAATGGACAACGCTGAAAAAAACAGAATTTCAATTCAGAGATGATAAGGTAACTAAACCAATTAACCTGTTTATATGACTTGTGCTCCAGAGAGAATATGCAAAGGAGAGGAAGGGAGAAGAGACGCAATAGAGAAGAACAACCGAGAAGGGTAAGAAAGAGAAGACAGAAGGAAGCTGGGCTGGCTGTACGCCTGTAATCCCAGCACCTGGGAGACAGAGGCAGGAGGAACAGGGGTTTGACAACAGTGGTATAAGACTCCGGCTCAAAACAAAGTAGAAAGTGGGGGAGGAGAGAAGCCAGGCATGGCATAATGGTACATGCTTGCGATCCCATCACTTAGGAAAACAGGCAAAAGGATGTTGAATTTAAAATCAATCTGGGCTATATAGCAAGACTCTGTTTCAAAAAAGAGGAAAAGGAGAAAAGGCCAAAGGTAGAAGAGAAGGAAGCAAAAAGACATAAAAGGAACAGAGGATATGAAAAGAGTAGAAAGAGACAAGAGAGGAAAAAGAGGAAAAGAGGGAAGGTTAATTCATAATTACTCATCATAAAAGGAACAGAATACACTGATACCTAACAGAAAATAGTATTATAGGGTCAAGAGACACCAGGCAACATTCATCTCATTAANAATTAAGAACAGGGGGGCTGCAGAGGTAGGTTAGTGGTTAAGAGCTCTCCCAGGACCAGGATTTGGTTCCCAGTACTGATTTGATGGATTAAAACCATCTGAATGCCAGCTCCAGAGGACCCAACACCTTCTTCTGACCTCTATAGGCACTGCATGTCCCAGTACACAGATAGACATTCAGGAAAGAACTCATACACATAAAATTTTTTTTAATTTAAAAATAATCACAAACAGGGCTGGAACAGTGAGATGGTTTAACAGGTGAATGGCCCGTTACCTAGTAACCATATTTCAATCCCACCCACACAGTGAAAGCCCAACCTCCCACAGTTGCTAACTTTCAAATATGTGCTGTAGCATGTTTTCACCATGCACACAGAGATGAGTAAATCCTNGGCTCCTTGGCCAGCCACCCTAACCTCCTACGAATATCACTAGCCTAAGGGCCAGGACAGAATGCACAATGCTAGTAAACGGTAGAACTACATACACACAAAACTAACACTAACAATGAATGAAATTCATTACCAACATCTCAGGAACAACATGATCTGGAATACAGCTGTCCCAGAAGTCCCTATGGATCAGTCTGTAACAGTATCCTTTAGACACCCGTCCAGCACGGCCTGCAAAAGAGAGGCTCAATCCCATTTGGCATTGATCACTTGAACATCAGTGTGGAGAGAAATGTAAAACAGCCATTAAACACTCAACAGGCAAAACATTATCTTCTACCACACTAGGCCAGTAAAAACAAAATCTTTATTCTAATGCTATCCCAAGTAAGATTATCCTAAAAAGTTAGAATAAGTTAAATNAAATTTAAGTGCCCCTGGGCTGTTGAGATGGCTCAGCAGTTAAGAGCACTGGGTGCTCTTCCAGAAGTCCTGAGTTTAATTCCCAGCAACCACATGGTGGCACAGAACCATCTAGAGTGGGATCTAGTGCCCTCTTCTGGAATAAAGGTGTACATATAGCTAGAGCACTCATATACATAAAATGAATAAATAAATCTTTAAAAAAATTAAGTGCTCCCTTAATGTATTAAAATCTAGTACAAGTTTCAAAAGAAAACAACTTGGCCAAAATGCAACAGAAGACAGAATACTCTGAATAACACATTTCCTGGAAGATTTAGCTCAAACTGGTAAAATCAGAGCTCATCATAGAGAAGCCATGTAGCTGGTGATAGAAGTGTGACTCACCTAGTACAAATGATATTTGGATCTGTCAAGAGATTTGAGGAGCAGCCTCACCTGCCCAGGTTGTCCCTGCTTCTGTGTGTCCACCTGTCCTACTACTCTTTCTACAAGACATCTTTCAACTTCATATTAAATAAGCAGTAACTGTGCATGCAAAGAGCTCAGAGCCATGTTCATCCCAAGGAGATGATGACACAAACTGCTACTTCTATGTATGACAATAACTATTTGTGGAGTGAAAGCAAATCTTATGATTATGGAATTGTAAGTCAAAAATCAAGCAAGATGGTACAGGCATCCAATGATGGCTAAAATGAAAACTTGGTGACATCATCTGCTAGCAAGGATGTTGAGGATGGGGGGCTCATACATTGTGGAGGTGCATAAAGTGGCCACCATGGAAGCCTTTCACAGTGATGAAACTCTTGACAGCCAGGCTACAATGGCCTTCATCATCTCTTGGTTCTCTCTGGAAAAGGTGCCTCAGGTGCATGGACAGAGCTCAGCAGTGAAGAAAGAGGCCTGGAGCCAGATTTCTGGGTCAATCTGAGCCCTGAGGAGAACCTTGTGCAGTTGCTACTTCCCTGAGTCTCAGAACATGAGTCACATTCCTTACAAAGGCTAAGGAAGAAAGAAAATACCAAACACCAGTGTCCGCACTGAGGTAAGAATGTCTAGGGTACTTCGTTTATGCATATAAACGAGGCAGTAATTTCCCAGAAGGAATTCTGTGGCCTTCTGCCTACCTCCCTCAGGGGGTCTCTATAAAACCAAACTATTTCTCAGGACACACCACAGATGCTGTCCCCCTAAAGCCAGATCCTGCTACAGAAGGCAACATCTGGGCTAGGCATGTTACAGACTCACTTCTTCTGTGGCTAAAGGCCCCTGCCCTGCAGTTCTGCCTGGGGCATGTGTGGTTGGTACACAACCTTGATCTCTCTGTGGGACTCCTAGGAACAAGACCCTAGAAACGGCAGGATTTAGAGGTGGTCCAAGGGAAGCTAGTCAAAAATCACCTAAGTGATCCACTTGGCTTCCTTATCTACTAATACATTTTTTAATTTCACTCTGAAAATGGTAAGTGTTGAGATAATGACAGGCCATCTGTTCCTTAGGAGCTGACCCTAAAACACTGCAGGAGAAAAACACGGAGGCCAAGGTGCTNNGACTGAGACATTAAGAAAGGAAGTACCTGACAGTGACAATGCTATNAACAATGCTCTTGGGAAGGCACCCAGTGCACCATGTGACCACGGAGGCCTCAGTGTGCTCTGCCACCAACGCCTTACCTTTTCTCTGGTCACAGCTGGTCTTCGAGGCCCAACTCAGTCTCAGACTCTGATAATTTGTATCTTCATCACAAACCAGAGTCCTGGTCAGACAAAAATCTATAACTGCCATTAGGAAAAAAGTGTAAGCACCATGTTAACATGGGAATTATTAACAACTCACAGTGCCTGGTGATAAACAATGCAAACGTGCAGCTGTTTGAGTTGGCATGCTTGCAGAAACTTCTGGAAATGTGCTGATTGCTCACTCTCTCCTACAACGGGAAACCAAGGTCTTCCTCTAGATCAGAATGGGAAGTCTTTAGGTCTTTGTGAGGCCCAGATTATCATAAAGACCTGCCTGGGTGTACCCGAAAGATTAGAATTACTCCAAAATATCATTATACAAGGGTAGGGGAGACAGGCTAATGTTCTGGATTGCCTGGATTCAAATCCTGTCTGTCTGTCTATCAGTAAGTGGAACAAACTACCTATACTCTGTGCTAAGATGTTCATCTATCAGGCCCAGGTAAAGGAACCCCTTCAGCTCCCNGCTGGACAGCACCTCCTGTCCTATGTATGGATGAAGTTGTCCTTTGGAGAAACAGAAGGCAGACTCCTGTCCTCCCTGCCATGCAGAGTGTGCCTCCTCACTGCTACTGCCCTCCTCAGACTGTGCCACAAACAACTCCTACCACATCTCACTCCCCAGTCATCTCACACCACCAGTCCTAACACAACTTGTGGTGACCATTCTCATCTTTCAGGGTCTTGAAGCCTCCCTCCCTCTCAACACCCTTATTTCCCACTTGACATCTTCCCATTACCATACCCTCTATCTGTCAGGCCACAGTCCGTCCTTCATCCAATGATACCAGAATACCTACCTTCTTTCTTCCCTCACTGGAACCCTGGACTGCAGACTCCTACCACCTTCAGCTGTCTTAGCATCCTACCCAGCCTGCTCCTGCCACTCCATACTATCCTTGTAAGGTTCCTCAGCACATCTCTCTTTTCCTGTCTTCAGAATCAAATCAGAACTGGACTTGTCTAGGTACCCCTCAGGTACTCACTCCTCAGCGCACTTCCTCTCATTTGCCTCATCTTGGTCTATACACAAAATGGTGCAGGCAAATGCCTTTGCATCTGATATCTCTTCTCCACCTCACTCAGCACAGCAGTCCTATGAGGCCCTGCATCTGTGACCCAGGGCTCCCCTGCTTTCTTTCCATGAGGCCCTGCATCTGTGACCCAGGGCTCCCCTGCTTTCTTTCCATGAGGCCCTGCATCTGTGACCCAGGGCTCCCCTGCTTTCCATGAGGCCCTGCATCTGTGACCCCAGAGCTCTCCTGCTTTCTGCCTCCTCACCCTGGTCTGGAAGCCCTGACCTCTGTGGTTTCATGACCAGGATTAGACTTGACCTGTATGTCCTTTTCTGGCTACTCACCAAAGTTCTCCCCTGTCCTTTCTTGACCTTTTCCTCTTATGCTCACAAATTGTTAACTCATGAGTTATTTCTTTAATACTCATGACCCTGACTGCATCATGAAAGCAGAGACTTGTGTCTATTTTTCTACAATTTCTGCTGGCACAGAAACAAACACCTATTGGCTTCCCTTCCCTTGGCTTATACAGTTTTTCCTTCCTGGTGCTCCTATACTCTGTTCTATGTCTGAATCACATTTTTGCACATTCAGTTTAGGCCTTTGTTCAAACACCACTTCCTCAAAGGAGTCCCATGTCATCCTATGGTTTGAATGAGACATCCCCCATAAGTCTTGCACACATGAATACTTGGTCCCCAGTTGGTGGCTGTTTGGGAAGGATTAGGAGGAGGTATGACTTGTTGGAGGAGGTGTGTCACTGGGGGCAAGCTTGAGGTTTCAAAAGACTCCCACTCTCCGTAACCTGCTTATGGTTCAATATGTGAGCTCTTAGCTGCTGCTACAGCTACCTGCTGTCTGCTATTCCAGGTCTACCATGATGGACTATTACCCTCTGGAACCATGAGCCCCAAATAAACCCTTTCTTTGATCATGGTGTTTTATCAAAGCAATATAAAAGTAACTAATATCAAACTGTGCTGGATAGTTTTATGTCAACTTGACACAAGCTAAAGTCATCTGAGAGGAGGGAACCTCAATTAAGAAAATGTCTCCATAAGATCAGGTTGGTGGGGATTTTCTTAATTAGTGATTAAAGGGGGAGAGCCCAGCCCACTACGAGTGGTGCCATCCCTGGGCTGATGGTGCTGGGTTCTATAAGAAAGCAGGCTGAGCAAGCCATGGGGAGCAAGCCAGTAAGCAGCATCCCTCCATGGTCTCTGCATCNGCTCCTACCTCCACATTCCTGCCCGGTTTGAGTTCCTGTCCTGACTTCCTTCAATGATGGACTACAATGTGTAAGACAAAAACAAAACCCTTTCCTCCCTAGGTTGGTTTTGGTCACAGTGTTTCATCACAGCAACAGTCGCCCTAACTAAGACCTATCCCATCCAAAAGATCTTTTTTCCTCAAAAACTGGAACTCTTTCCCATGTTTCTTTTCCTATAGATCTGTCTCTACATGAAACTGTAATTCATTTGTTAACTATCTGCCTCCCAGCAGACTGTAGTCACACAGTGATAATACAATCTTCCTTGGCATGGCACTACAGCCCTGGCTACACGCACTGGTCCCTCAAACATGACTGATGAACACAAGAAACTCACGAATGAGCAAGCATACAGATACATATATACCAGACAATGGAGCTATCCATCATGGCTTCCTTCTAAGCTACCTTCAGAAGACAGTACCCAGCTCCTCCCTAACACTTGCCTACCTTTCTGTCACAGGGCTCCACCAGGGAAGCCCCAAAATTCTGCTTCCTACAAGATCCTTTGAAATGCCCTGGCATTCCCTAGAGGCAGCCCTACCTGAAGGAAAAGGTATGCTCAGAGAAAACAGTGATGAGCCAAGAGTATGAGGGATTGGGCCTTTGTGAGTCTCTCTCTGAGTCTCTCCCAAACATGGGGAGAGAGGAAGGCAGAGGACAACTCCTGTGGGACAGGAGAGCCTAGTGACGACATCTTTTACATGAAGAAGTGAGCAGAGAAAGGCCTTACCATATTTGACATCTGGAACTGTGACAGAACTCTCTGCAATGTTGGTGGACAGAATAATCTGTGGAGCATCAAAAAAAACAGGTGACGTTTTCCCTCTGCTCAGGACACTGCTCAACAGTTAGAAAAAAATCTTCATCCTGAGTATCAGTGTAAATGCTAAGCTCAAAATTGTGTTCATACTTCCTGCAGGTCACAACTATCAAGAAGCCCTGATGTGTGGAAAATCAGATACATACAACACAGCGGGCTGCGAAAAGGCAGGCATGGCAGGTCAAAGGTCTGCTCATGAACCTATTATAAAAGCCTTAGCAGAGCAGCTGTGGAATCGTCAGGAGCCAAAAAGCACAATCAGGTCAAATCCAGGGCAAGTATTGTCACCCTGAGCACCCTAGACTAGCATCCAGGATCTAGTTTGCCTAAAGATTCCAAACATCTTCAAGAATATCAGAGATTTGAGCCAAAAGCTCAAGGTCGCAGACCCTGGCAAATCCCCAACAGCAGTGCCCTGAATTCAGGAAATTAAATAAAAATTTTAGTTTTGCCAGTATACACCCTGTAACCTCAGAACTCAGGAGGATAGTACAAGGTGAGCTCACATTCAAGGCCAGCCTAGACTATACAACAATAACCTGTCTCAAAAACAAACAAAAGAAATCTTAGCTTCTCTGAATGATTTACAAAATAACATACAACATGAAAGGGTACAGATTCTCATCACTACTACTGCCTGGGTGACTCCACAGCAGTTAGGACACACTTGCAAAGAGGTTATAGCACCAGTAGCTCTCCATTAAGAATGATTGATTGCATCTCCCACTCATCTTCCCAGCATCCTACCTTTCTGTACCCAGGGACTGGACTTAAAAATACATTATTCTGTTCTTCTAAAGTCACACTGGAATGGAGTGGATAGACCTGTAACCTAAGAAACAAAGCACTAAAATAAAATATCACATGATATACAGCAGACACAAGCAGGAATTCAATGAGGTAATTAAAATTATGTAAGGCATAAGCTAGACAATGTTCTGAAAGCCAAAACAAAGCACATCATTTAGACACACCTTTTGTGAATCATGTTTGTGAGAAGTTCATGCATATAATTTATCTCACCCAGACCTAGGAGGGAAAAGGGGGAAGGCAAATGTGAATTTATTGCTAAAACATAACCTTTAAGTTAAAATGACAACTTATTTTTAAGGCTCTATCTTTATCTATCACACAGAGATGCACTGAGTGCCTGATGCATGTACTATGCCAGGCCTTGCAAATGTAGTCATTAGAACAAAGATCCCTGCTCCCCAAGAGCTCATGTTCTAGAGCAAAAGCACAGATCATAAGAAATTTACCAATGCTACAGAGGCTACTGCCATGTGCAGTGTGAACAACAGCCAAGCAGGGCAGGTGGATAGAGTCAGGGGAGGTCTGTGACTTTTAGTGCTCTGGTCAGTACAGTCCTTATTAAGATGATTTTTTTAGTTGTTTAAGAACTTCATGCATGCATATGTGTTTTGATCAAATCTACCCCACATCCTGCTACTCCTATTCCTCCCTCCAATACCACTACTCTCCCCTACCTACATGTGCACTTAAAAAAAAAATCACTTAGTGCTGCCTGCATGTGCATGGGTGGGAGATTATCTACTGGAGCATGGGTATCCCCATTCCTGAAGAAAATTGATTGTCCCTCTTCCCAGTAGCAACCAGTTGCCAATAACTTCTTAGACAGGGGTGGGACTTCATGAGTCTCTCCATCCATGCTGGGATTTTGTCTGGCTCTTTCTTGTACAGGTCATAGTGCATGCATTCATAGCCACTGTGAGTCAAGTCTGTAACAGCACTGTCATGGTCCAGCAAATACTGTTCTCTGTACACATCTACTCCCTCTGGCTCTTACAGTCTGCCTCTTTAATGATCACCAAGCCCTAGNTGAGGAATGGGATACAGGTGCCCCATTTAAAGCTGAGCAGTCCATACTTTTATTCTCTGCACAGTGATCAAGTGTGGGTGTCTGTATTAAATCGTCACCTACTGCAAAGAGAGGCTCTTCTCATGAGTGTTGAGAGATGCACTAATCTATAGATATAAAGATAACAGTTTTTTATGTCCATTTAGCAGAATACTAGTATTAAGTTCTCCTCAAGGGCCTACAATCTCATCAGCCTCCAGTTTTGGGCCCAGTAAACAGTACCAGGCATGAGTTCCATCTTATGAAGTGGGCTTTTAATCCCATCGGAAAATAGTTGGTTGCTCTCGTAACATTTGTGCCACTACTGTAGCAGTAGGCTTACCACGCCAGCTAGTTCATTACTGTAGCTCACAGAATTCACAGCTGGGTAAAACTGCTTGTCATTTTTCTCCCCAAGCAGCATGTGTAGAACACTCCAGCACTATTAGAGCTAACTAGTAAGAGACAAAACTTCCAGGTCTTTATCAGTTTCAGTTCCCCAGGTTCTGTATGTCAAGTATGTGGTATCTTCAGCAATAGAGTCTCACCACCAAGTTCTGGAGGGTAACCCAGAGCAATGGCAATAGCCTACAATGTTTGGGCATCTATAGAACTTCCACTGACCAACAATGCAAAAAGAAGTAACCTATGCCTAGCACTGGGCTTTTAATTTGGTAGCCTATGGTATATTGGAGGAGGCATTGACCTCCTGCTATAGCGTAACTCCATTTAGACCCCTTTTATAGATACATAGGAATCTTTTATGGTAGTAGGTTTCTATATGGCATTTCCAAAGGTCTTTAGTGTTAGGCCACATCCACTTCTCTATCCTGCCCTCCTACCCCCTACACTATTTAGCCCTTCCTGTTCAATTATTCCCCTTTGCCCCCTACAACCTTTGTCTATACCTCTACTCTTGAAATCTGACCCCTACCATGGCTCTTGACCTCTATGAGTACTCCAACTTAAACATGTATATCTAGACAGATGTGGTGGTGCATGCCTTTAATCTCAGAACGCAGAGGCAGAAGAAGCTCTCTATGAGTTCAAGGTCAGCCTGGTCTACATAGTGAGATGTTGTCTCAAAAATAAACACAAATATCTAAAGAGTTAAAGATCACATCCACATGAGAGAACATGAAGTGTTTGTCTTTCTGGAGGCAGTCACCTCACAAAGAACAATGGTCTCCAGCTCTATCCATTTAATCTAAAAATTTACTAATTTCATTTTTCTTTTCAGTTGAATAATATCACACTCTGTGTATATGTGATGCATTTTCACTGCCCATCAGTTGCTGGATCTTTAGATGGCTTTCATTTCTTGGCTATTGTGGACAGAGCAGCAGTGAACACAGATGAGCAAATGTCTCTGTAATAAGATATCGAGTCCTCTGGGAATATGCCCAGGAATAGGAAGTACAGCTGGATCCACTTCTAGTTTTTTAGAAACCTCCACACTGACTTCGATAGTGGAAGCAGCAGCTGGCACTCCCACCAACAGTAACTAAGTGTTCTCCTTGGCCCAAATCCATGCCAACTTTTGCCATCTTTCCTTTGTTGTTGTTTCATCTTAGCCATTCTGGCCTTGATGATATGAATTCTCAAATAGTTTTAATGTGAATTTCCCTGATAATTTTTTTAAAAAATATCAAACACTCTTAGTTATCAGTTGGGGCTGAAGAGATAGCTCAGCAGTTAAAGGTACTTGCTGCTCTTCCAAAGGATGAAGTTCAGTGCCCAGTACCAATACAGTGACTTAGAACCATGTGTAACTCCAATTCTGGGGCACTTAACATCCTTTCTGATCTCCAGGCACCAGGCAATGCACACAGTGCACAGACATTCATGCAGGCAAAACACTTACATACAGAAAATAAAAAGTAATCTTTTAAAATTTTTTCTCAGCCATTGTCTTGAGAATGCTGTGTTTATTTCCTTGCCCCAGTTTTTAATTGGGTTGTTTTCTTGGTTTAATTTTCCAAGTTCTTTATATATTCTAGACACCAACCCTATGGTCAGATGTATTTTTTTCTCATCCTGTAAGCTGTGTCTTCATTTGAACAATAGTATCCCAATTGTCATTGTTGGCCTAAATGCCCGCACTACTAGGGTCCTGTTCAGCAAGTCCTTCCTGTGCCTGTAAGTCAAGTGTATTCCTTACCTTCTCTATTATATTCAAGGTATCAGATATTATGCTGAGTTCCTTGATACATTGGAATTGAGTTCTGTACAGGGTGTGAGAAAAGATCTAGTTTCATTCTTTTTTTTTTAAAGACTTAATTATTATGTATACAGAAGAGGGCACCAGACTTCATTACAGATGGTTGTGAGCGACCATGTGGTTGCTGGGAATTGAACTCAGGACCTCTGGAAGAACAGAACAGTCAGTGCTCTTAACCTCGGAGCCATCTCTCCAGCCCCCCTAGTTTCATTCTTTACATGAGATCTAGTTTGACCAGCACCATTTGTTGAAGATCCTGTCCTCTCTCCAATGTGCATTTTTGGCTTCTTGTCAAAATCCAGGTGGCAGTAGGAGTACGGGCTCATAAGGGGTCCTTAATGTATCACTTTTATATGCTGTTTTTATTAGTACAATTCTGTAACATAACTGAGTATCAGGAATGATGCTTCCTATAACAATGGAGTTTTTTGTTTGGTTGGTTTTTGGTTTTTCAAGATAGGGTTTCTCTGTGTAGCTTTGGAGCCTGTCCTGGAACTNACTCTGTAGCCCAGGCTGGCCTCAAACTCACAGAGATCCACCTGCCTCTGCCTCCTGAGTGCTGGGACTAAAGGCATGTGCCACCACGCCTGACTCTATAGTAATGTTTTATTGTTCAGGATTGTTTTGCTATCCAGGGTCTTTGTGTTTCCATATGAATTTTGAAATTATTTCTTTAATATCTGCGAATAACTATACTGGAATTTTGATGAGGCTTGCACTAGAGTGCTTTGGGTAGGATGGCCATTTTCACAATATTAATCTCACCAATCCTTGAGCAGGGGAGAGCTTCANATCTTCTATTATCTTCTTCAATTTCTTTCTTCAGTGTCTTAAAGTTTTCATTGAGCAAGTCTTCCCTTATTAGATTTATCTCAAGATAAAATGATAACTTTTTCAAAGATGTTACCAGTTCAATTTGACTCTTTAGCCTTTTATACCAGAAATACAAACAGATGCATCATGACATTAACTAGTAATAACATTTTCAAATATATACATTCTTTCAGTGTTTTCCTTGCCAAAACAGTGACTACTGATGAGTGTTGGCTCTAGAAGTAATTTCTTTCCTTCCCTCATGTTTTCCAAATTTCCTCCAATGAACATACAAAACCAGGTTTTTTTAAGCCAGATATGGTAACTGCTGTCTGGAATCCCAGCAATTGAGAGGTAGAAGATAACCTCTAGTTCAAAGCTAGACTGGGCTCCACTGCAAGTTCCAGACCAGCCAGGACTACATTAAAATCCTGTCTCAAAAAAAAATTGGACTGGAGTGTAACTCAGTGGCAGAGTTCTGTCTAACATGAGCAGGCAATGGGGTTTGATCCCAAGCAATGCAAAATCATAATACTTCTTCAAAAGATTTGGCCCTTTTGAGTAGTTCACAAATGTCTACTGACTTATAGCACCTGCATATATATTCTGTCTCATCTGAATTGTCAATATTTGGGTCTTTTACAGGTTCAACTGTGTCTCTCAAAGAAATTATTTTAGATTCCAACTCTAGTACTAAATTCAAAATGTGAGTGACCTTATTTAGAAACAGTTATTGAGTATATAATTAGCTACAATGAGGTCTGGTGGAGTAGTCTGAGACCTTCATCCAACAGCACTGTTAGCCTCCTAAGAAGAAAGAAAAAGACAGAAGCACAGAGAATGCCANGTGACAGCAGCAGAGCCGTGAGTGGAACTGCCTCAAGACAAAGAACCCAAAGCCTGATGACCACATGGAGCTAGAAAGAGCCTGGTGCCTTTAACTCCCGTAACAGTGGGGAAATACATCACTCTTGTTTTAAACCATCTAATATGAAGCACCTTGTTAGTGCAGCCCTGAAAAAACTAATGCAGATCTGCTCGAAAATAAGTCAATTAATGAAACACACAAACATATACTATGCCAGACTTGTATTTACATTAGTATATAACAGAAAGTCACACACCTGAATATCTTTCTGGGGCAGTGTCTACCTCATGTGAAGTATTACTGAGTAGTGACATAGCTCTGTTCTTGCTTTTTCCTTACATAGTATGTACACTCAGAAGTCATTTGATAAATACGTACAGATGGAAACTCTATACATCTGCCAGCTAATGACTTTCTGTACATAAAATGAGTCTATTCAGTAAACAAAATGGGACAAAGGTTTGAAACTCACACGTTACATTCCAAAATTAAGTTTCTCTTGTTGCATGCTTTTGTTTCCATCACTACATGCACAAANACTCATATGTTCTGCATATTACCTTTCAACAACAAATATGTGAATTATTGTTATAATTTGATCAAACTCTACTCCTTGATAAGTCATTTTGATATAGTACCATTAAACACAATGCACCTTTTCAGAGAGGTGCAGTAGGAGCCTGTTTTCTTAAGCATTGAGAAGGGACTCCGAGATTGCTGAGGACTCTGTGGTCTTCCGTGCTTTGCTCTCATTAAGAATGCTGTACTGCAAACTGGTGCCAATCACCACACATTCATGACCANACAGAGGCATGCTCTTAACAAAGCAAAACATCTTACCAGAAATTGTGAAGCTGGCAAGACAGCCTTTAAAATGTTAAAGTCTTCATTATCACTATGAACTCTTTGAAGCAACGCAAAGGTTATGGTAACAAGCCAAACTGAGTCACAGTTGTTCATGTGCTCAGTGTCTAAGAGAACAGGTAGGCTTGAACATCATTTTTCACAATATGTGCTGTCCAGAGTATTAAAATTCCAGTCACAAAATTATAACATTCACACCTGGCAAAAACACCAGCACGCTGCTCCGCTCCGACACAAACTGGGCCCCCGACCAGGTCTTGTTCCTGTCAAAATGTGAGGTGAACAAGTTTGAATCAAGGCTGAAGAGCCCCTGCTGTGCGAAACCCTGATGCTACTGGCTTTGTTGATGAAAGCTCTTGCAGACCATGTCAGGCAATATTCTTCAGTTCTGACAAACAAGATAGAGGCATGCAAAGAGGCCAGTCAGGCAATAAACTGGGGCTCTTAACTTCCATTGCACTGCCTATAAGACACACTATCTGCAAAAGTTTTCCGGAAATTTAGATGCTATAATCCAGAACCCCAAGATATAAACCTTAGAATAACTATAAGCAGGCTTTACTAAAGCCCAGATTATTACTACAAAGTATGCTTGTAGATGCAGATCTCAGATAACCACTTCCTCACTTTCTGTATGAAATAAAATTTTCCTGTGGGCCCTCCCCACATTTCATACCTTCCTCTATGCAGTCTAGGGACAGCGGTAACAGACTGAAGGGCCCTGCACTGCTCTGGAGCCTACATCCCCTCCCCTGTGCCCCTGGTAGAAAGACAGAGAATAACTGGACAGCAGTAACAGACAGAAGGGCCCTGCATTCCTCTGGAGCCTACTCCCAGTAGAGAGACAGAGAAGAAATAAGGAACTTAGCAATAAGACTGAAAGAAACAAACAAATACAGGATCAAGGGTTACAAGCCAGGGGCTGGAGAGATGGCTCCACTGTTAAAAGCACCAATTGCTTTTCCAAGGATCCAGGTTTGATTTCCAGCACCAACACAGTTACTCCTAACAATCTGTAACTCCAGTTCCAGTAGATCTGGTGTCCCATTCTGGCTTCCCCAGGCACCAGGGTATGCACATGGTTCACAGACAGACATGCAGGCAAAACGCTCATATACATAAAAAGAGTCGCAAAGCTGCATATGAAAGGACTGCTCAGAGAGACAAGAGGGGCAGGAAGGATGAAGCCATCTAAAAGCCACAGAGAGGTAGGCCAGGCTGTCACCTGAATGGCAACCACAACGGAGAAGAAGGGAACATGCTACCCACATAGAAAGGCTAGGCACAGTGGCACATCCTTGTCATCCCAGTACTGGAAGAGACACACAGNTCTCTGGGGCTTGCTGACCATCCAGCCTAGCCTAGCCTAGTTAGTGAGTTTTCTAGGCCAGCAAAAACCTTGTTCCAAATGGTGGACAGTGCCTGAGAAACAACACCCAAGGTGTGCAATTGGCCCAGACATGAACATATGCACGAGTGCATGCATGTGCTTGAACTCACACACCCCAAAGTAGGTGGAATTCTAGCAGGTTCAGCAAGTTGCAGGATTCAAGACCAATACCACTGTATAAAAATGGGCTGGAGGCATTGCACAGTTGGGTAAGGTATATGCTTAATATGTGCAAAGACCGGGGTTCACTAACAGCACCAGAAGAAACTATTGGATCAAAGGGAAAAATGTTCAATGAAAATTGACTTATCAAAAATAATGACAAAAACACTGCATATCTAAAGTTTATGAGGATTCAATCACAAAGTGACCAAGTGAAAATCAAGACTAACCTGTGCTACATAGGGAGACTGGCTCTAAAGTTATATTCCCAAGGAGCTAGGAGATAGCTCAGGCAGTAAAGCACNTGCTTTGCAATCATGAGGACCTGAGTTCAATCTCTAGCATTTACACTAACACGTGTATGGTGGCATCTGTGCCCTTGCCTCCTAAGCACAAGGAACGAAGTTAAACCCTCAGAAGCTAGGTAAAAAACACTGGGTGCACATGATCGTCACTCCAGCTCTGTGGCGGCCGAGACAGGAAGACAGCTCAGGCTCCATTGCCATGTAGTCTGGCCCGGCTGGTGTGCGCTCCAGGCCAATGAGAACTGTCCCAAAGGAGCTGGATGGCAATCCTGAGGATGATGCCCAGGGTGGTCCTCCGGCCTCCACATGCGTAGACACACGTGCCTCTCCCTACACACAAAGGTACACGGACTAATTCTTTTGTTCATTTCCAGCTTTGACCATTGAAAATACCTACAAATAGTGACAAACCAGTAGCAAAGTGGAAAGCTGGACTCTAGGTGTCCTTTTTAAAGACAGACTCATATTACTCGTTGTAGGAGCTAGACTCCCTGGGAGAACAGGGTGGTTCCTGGTATGAAGCAGGGTCAGAACTGGTGATTGGCCAGAAATATCTCAAGCAAGAAATCAAACAAGTGCCCAAGGATGGGGTGAGGCAAGCCCAAGGATGTACATACAGTCATCCTAAGACAGCTCCAACTCATTATATTTAGGACCGGCGGGCACACGTGCACACATACACACACACACAC
>LZPO01089558.1:817226-837105 GCA_001675575.1 Neotoma lepida
AAAAAAGAAAAAAACAAACTCAGATCAAGCCTAGTGACTTACAATTGCCCCTGGGATCCTCTACAGAACACTGGGCTCCAACCTCACACAGCTACCTCCATTGGCCAGGCTGGAAGGACATCTGTGCACAGAGCTCTGCAGGAGTTGAGGCCATAGTACTTCTCCNATTTCCCACACAATTGCTACAGCACAGTTTTCACAGAGTCTATTTTATATCCTTTCTGTTTTCCACCAAGAGTAGGAAGCATTTTGTTTAATAACTGGATCAACTACTATCTACAAGACCTCATAAATCATGTGGTGACAGACATGAAGAAAGGCATCTTCAGGTGGTCAAAAGTTAGTCATATATGAAAATGTTACAGCTAATGTCCAAATAACCATTTCCCAATATTACTGTAATTCTAGTAACTTGATTATAACAAGTTTACTTTCATTTCATAAGCACATCAAATATATTCATTGCTGATATGCCTTAATTTTCTACCCTATCCTAACAGTGGCCAATATTCCATAATGCAACTATTCAAAACAGAAACAGGGAAAAGGTACATGTTCCACAAACCCCAACAGGGACAGCAAACCCCCTGGAAGTCTGCCATTGACAAGGCACGTAGAAAACGCATGTGACTGAGTCACAAGTAACTGCACTGAGTTCTAGAGCCCAAGCCCTCTAATTGTCCTTGTTGCTGGTGTTTTAAGACAGGGTCTTATGTAGCTCAGACGGACCTTCAACTTGCTATGTATTCTAGGCCAGCTCTGACCTCATGATACTTCTACCACTACCTCCAGAGGAATGGGATTATTGGTACGTGCCACTATACCTGTCTCTTATACACATCTAGATGTGTATAAGAGACAGGTCTTATGTAGCTCAGACGGACCTTCAACTTGCTATGTATTCTAGGCCAGCTCTGACCTCATGATACTTCTACCACTACCTCCAGAGGAATGGGATTATTGGTACGTGCCACTATACCTGGCCTTCTGGATATTTTTTTAATTAATTAAATTTTTTCTTTTATTTTACATCCCAACCATAGTTTCCCAGTTTCCCCTTCCTCCTCTCCTCCCACTCTCTCCCCACCCTCCTGCTTCCTCCCCCCACCCACTCCTCCTCTGTATCTGTTCAGAAAGGGGCAGACCTCCCATGGGTATCAACAAAGCATGGCACATCAAGTTGAGGCAGGACCAAGCTCCTCCCCTTGCATCAAGGCTGGGCAAGGCAACCCAGCAACCCAACCAAAAGGCAGCTCAAGTGTCAGGGACCCAAATACAGCTAGCTTACAAGTGTGCATGCATGTTCATGTTCATGTGTGTTCAGTCATGTGAAGTCCAGAGGACAACTGCAAATGTCATTCCTCAGTCACTATCCACCTTTTTTAAAAGATTTATTATGTATGCATGTATACCTGCATGCCACAAAAGGGCACCAGATCTCATTACAGATGTGGTGAGCCACCATGTGGTTGCTGGGAATTGAACTCACGACCTCTGGAAGAGCAGCCAGTGCTCTTAACCGCTGAGCAGTCTCTCCAGCCCCCACCATCCATCTTTTTTTGAGATTTTTTTCCCCCCATTGGCCTGGAGCTCACTAAAATAGCTAGACTGACTGGCCAAGAATCCCTAGGAACTCACCTGTCTCCACCTCCCCAGTGTTGAGAATTACAAAAGTAAACTACCACGCCTGGCTTTTTAAATATGGGTTCTGGAGAGCAAATTCAGGTTCCCATGTTTGCAAAGCAACACTTTAGTAACTGGGCTATCACCCAAGCCCCTGGTTATGCTTTCTAACAACTGACAGACAACACAGGGCACAAGTGGCTGTGTGCCTGCTCTATGTTGGGACTAGAGGAAAGGTCAAGACCCATAGCTCTTATTTCTGAACAAGTGACTAAAGCACAGGTGTACTTCCACACAGGATGGACTGTGAGGGAAGCACACAATCACCTGGGAAGAGCCTGCCATGTCTGACACTGTGACTCTGGTCACAGAACAAGGCAAAGCCACAGTGATTCTGTCCTAAAGGGATGTTCTGATCCCTACACTGCTGTGTCATCAAAAGATGTCCAGGCTGTCTAGGGAGTCCCAGAAAACGAGGAATGAGTTCTTTGGAAAAATACAGGCATTCGTTCAATAATGGGGTGCCAGGACAAATGGGAATCTAATTGAAGTGTTTAAAGACCTAAAAACAAGAAGAAAACCCTAAAGGGGGTACATAAAACTGGGCTGTTAGCTGANCATAGTGGCACACACTTGTATCCCAGCACTTGAGAAGGTAGAGGCAGAAGGAGCAGGTGTTCAAGGTCATCCTTGCCTACACAGCAAGAGTGAGGCTGGCCTGGCTACATGAGATTCTGCCTTAAACGAAATGTAACAGCATAGTCTGTACTGGGGCAAAGTGCTGCATGAAGGGTGGGGTGCTGCACTGGGGGTGAGGTGCTGCACGGAGGGTGAGGTGCTGCACGGAGGGTGGGGTGCTGCATGGAGGGTGAGGTGCTGCCCTGGGGGTGGGGTGCTGCCCTGGAGGTGGGGGGCTGCACAATCCCATTAGAGTGCACATTTACACTGTATAGACCTTTCCTACAGGTATTCTTGCAAAAGAAAACAAGTTGAAAATAAGACATAAAGATTCTTCTAGGGGCTGGAGAGATGGCTCAGAGGTTAAGAACACTGACTGCTCTTCCGGAGGTCCTGAGTTCAATTCCCAGCACCCACATGGTTGGCTCACAACCATCCATAATGAGATCTGGTGCCCTCTTCTGGCCTGCAAGGACACATGCAGGCAGAATACTGTGTACATAATAAATAAATAAATCTTTAAAAAAGAGAGAGAGGAAAAAAAAAGATTCTTCTAAGGGCCTTGAAATGGAACACCTAACGCTGGCATCAGAAAAAAAACGGGACCAAAGACAATGAGTTTCAAAAAAAGTCCAGAGTGGCTGACAGTGTCATTATTCTCAAAAAGCCAAGTAAGCTTATGGCTGACCTTGCTCCGTGGTGACTGGACCAAAAGGAGCCTACAAATACAGCTTTGGTAAGTGGGGTCAGTAGAGTCACAGTGGAAAGGGACAAGAGCACCGGGAACTAGAGAAGCAGAGATCACACTCCAGACAGAGGCTGGGAAGAGCTGCAGAGAAACCTGGGGCTGAGGAGGATGTTTCAATTATGTCTAAAACATGGGCAAGAAAAGATGAGCAGAGGGAGACCCAAAGTAGAAGACAGCAGACAGTGGGTCAAGACCTTCAAGGGGAGAGAGAGACAGGCAGAAGGGCTGAGCTCCACAGAAGGTGTCACTAGACAGCATGGGATGGAACTAAGAACAAGAGGAGTAACAATGAAATTGAACTTGAAAATACATTCTCTAATGTTGAAAGCACATAACAGAATAAATACACAACACTGCCTTCATAGTTAACAGTAATAGATGGGTTCAGGGGGTGAGTGCAGCTTAGATAGTCAAGGGCCTGAGTTCCAACTTCAGCACCCTCCCCCAAAATGCCCAAATTAAAAATCAATATTGAGTGAAGTCTAGCTGTTCATGTTTGATCACGCACTGAAATATTTACTCTATGCCTTCTAGATACCATTGCTATGTGGTAAGCAATGGTAAAGCTGGGTGCCTNCTAAACAGCTGAATACAACCCAGTCAGCCAAAGGGCCCTAGCTTCTAGAAGCTGGCCTGGTCCAACCACAGAGCCTCACAGAATAGATGCCCACAGCTGACCTTACTCCTTCTTTCAATGTTTCCACATTGATATCAGATGAAACCTAGCCAGTATCTCATTCTAGGAGAGCCCAATGTTCAACACTACAAATCTTTAACAGTTCAACTCCTACTCAAGCAACTGGGATCCATCAAACTGCAAGCACATGTATTCTTTATCCCAGCAANCTCTTTGTGGGCTCATAGGCTCCAGGAAGGAAGGGTCTACACAGAGGTCTTGACCCGACATCTGACACTGTCAAGGAACATTTTTGGTTGTGGTAACGGAAAGAGTTGTTACTTCCATCTAGTGGATCAAGGACAGAAAGAAACATCCTGCAGTGCTGAGGGCGCCCCTGCCACACAAGACTGTCCGGCTAAAAATGCCTGTACTGCTGAGGCTGAGAAACCACGCCCCACAAGCCATGCAGCATGTGGCAGTTAGTCACTGCAGCACTCCTGCAGTAAGAGCAGAGGTACAGAGACTAGTTCAAGATTAGCCCTACATGAAGGAAAGGCATGCCAGCCACTCTAAAGGAGAAACAGGAAAAATATTTACTGATACAAAAAGATGTGGAGAGCTAGGCAAAACTGTGTGCAGAGAGTATACTATCTCTGCAAAAGAAGAAATGGTGCTGTATTTGCCTGGTAGGCAGGCCCAAGTGTGTGAGGAAAGATCCTGAGAGCTCTGCAGAAGCAGTCTCCTCCAGGAAGACAGGCCTGATGGTNAGGACAGGAAGAGGGAGGGACGAGACAAGCTTTCACTCCCTAACAGAACCCACGGTCTCACACAGCCACCCAAGCACTTTCTCACTGAGCACACTCTCAGAAGGATGAGAGAAGTGTGTCATACCCGCTCCTGAGACCTCTCAATGTACCACATGTGAAAGCAACTCTACATCAGCCTCTTATGAAAATGTGTCCCCAGTCTTCATTGTCACAGCACAATTCCAGATTCAACTCAATTCACCTTAGACCAGAAATGTACACTTAACCAGAATTCTATCTCAAGTAAATTTACCCATCCTCAAGTGAATTTACAATTTTAATGACTAAAATCTTATTTTTTTATTTTTCAACAGCAGTGAGGTATGAAGCTAGTCTCAATAACTTTCATGAGGATGTGTGATATATTTACTATGCCCACAGCTTATAACAAAAGCTAGTAGTTTCCTCCCTTTATTTTTCTCCATCCCTTCCTCCCATGTGTCGGCTCTGACAAGTTCTAAATGGGCCTCAAAACCCTTTGAGAATTAGCAAGGGAATTCAGAGTCAGTCAGAAACAAAGTTCATTCACTATAAAAGAAGCAATGCATCCCAACATACCCCACTATGATAAATGTGTCCCAAGTCATTAAGGTAATACTCTTCAATAGCATGGGGCTTGCCTTCCACTTCAAAAACATATGCAGGATTCATCTTATTCTGAACGGGAACAGCAAAGTAGTCTGCAAATTCCTTGCAGTTGATGGTGGCAGACATGAGGATCACCTGTAGTGGAGAGAGGCCCTCATCCATGAGCAATGCAAGCCACCTCAGAACCCCAGACCCACCTTCTCATCCTCCCACCATTTAGAAACTACTGAGTTTTGAACAGAATATCGTCATTTTTTTCTTGTGTTTTACACAAATTAAAACAGTATAAAGAATACTCAAGACTTGACTATTACTTTAAATCTATTTTTTTTTCAAATGAGAAACTGTTCCATCCCTGAAATCCACAGTGAAAGGAGAGAACTCCTGGAAGTTGTCCTCTGACCTCCACATGCACATGATCACATGCGAGCCTCACACACATGTCACACATAATACACAAAAATTAATAAGACTTTAAAAATATTAAAATGAGAAGTTGTCTACTCCCAACAAAGGTCAACTGTGACCGCTTCCTCAGAACGAAACTCTTCATCATAAAACCAATTTTAAGAAATTAGTTTCAGAAAAGTGTGATACAGCAAAGTAAGAGGAAACCGAAGAGAGATCTGGAAAACTCTGGCTGTAGCTGAAGAGAGTAGCGAATCCAAGACAAAGGCTGTGCCCCAGACCCAGGAGCCAGCCCAGCCTAGAGCCCGATGTCAGAAGCTTGAGACCAGCTGCAGGTACAGGTTTGTCGAGAACACACATGAGCTGGGTGTCCCTAAGAAGGTCAGCCTCACAGGCCCAGAGCAGCATCCACAGCATACCAGATGTGCCCTGGAAAAAGCAGCAGCAGTCCCAAGAATCTGCTATTCCTTGGTCTCCAGAGCTCTGTGGCTGGTGGAGACTACCTGCTGTGCCCAGTAATGAGCAGTTCCCAAGTGTGAATCTTATCAGAAAACTAAAGGTATCACACAGGTCAGCACCCTTTTTCCTTTGACATTAGACACAAACCAGAAACCACAGTAACCAGAATTCATTTTGAAAAAAATGTCTAGACAGAGGAGTGGCTTAGGAAGCCACTTGAAGTACAAGAGTGATCCCCCAGGAACACACCCAGGCACAGTGGTGATGCCTGGACTTGATCAAACATCAATCAGGCCAGCCAACTTCAAGGCTCTTTTGATCGGTGCGACATGTAAATGAGAGATTAATGCTCCTGGACAGCCCAGTGTCTCCTGCAGAGGACAACAAGGTGTGCCAGGGCCAGAGGACAACAGACATGTACAGAGAGGTAGCCAGGACACTGGGACCAAGGGATTTCTTGTACTGCTGCCCTTGCATCTCCATATTCTGACAGCAGAACTCTTATAAAAAGAAACCAGTAAAGATTTCCTGAGGATTTTTAAAAAATTCACAAAGCCACCTACCACATGACTTCAAATTACCTGACCCAAATATACATAAGGTTCTCTGTCTAGAAACCATGAAGCTTTCTGTATAGTTCTTGCTTGTTTTGTTGCTGTCTTTGTGGTGTTAGGTATTAAACCCAGACCTCCTGCAGACTAGGCAAGTGCTCCACTACTGAGCCAAATCCCCAGGCCTCTTCAACTATTTTTTGAATAAATTATGAAACTAACAACCCATTTCTTACTCCTCATTGGAGAGAAGCCACGCTCCTTCCACCATTTCTGAAATGTGGTAGAAGTTTTTTAATCCACTGCCACTCTTAACTCTATCACTGAAAACTAAAAACATTTAATCAAGTCATTATTCTGGTTTGAGTGAAAACAAGTCTTAAAATGACAACCAAAACTTCATTAGCATCTCATAGGCTGAGCCATCATCAATGCTCTGAGATTCCTAACTGGAAATGAAAAGGATCTCAGTCACTCACTCTGCAGTCACCAGAACAACCAGACATCCTATCACAGCTGGGCTGTAGGCATTGAATGTGGCCACCTTGCAGATGGGAACAAGCATTTCCTTAAACAAATGAATACATGGAATGCCACATTTCAGAACTTCAAAACCAATCATCTTTCCAATAATAGCAAATCCTTTGGCAGAATAGTCATCCAAGTTGTTGCCTAAAGAACTCTATTTAGCATGGCTGGATTGTGAGTGATCTGTGATTGGATTTACTTAGATTACATGATTATTCTAAATCTTTACTGTTTTGGTCAAGTTGACATCTTATGCTTTATTCTTCTTGTTAAAAAAAAATGACATTTGCCATTCCTCCACAACTTCTACCTCTGAAGAGCAGTGTGTCTACCTTCATGCTGCAGCACCTTCCTTGTAAGACAGGGACCACTGGGTCACTCACAAAGTGAAGGTGCTGCTTTAAACCACGGTGCTTACTCAGCCAAAAGCAAGGCTCCAATGGCCAGCCTTCCAGGACACGGCCTTCCACTGCTATTAGATCATTTTCTGAAAGCCTGGAAAAGTGTTAAAATTCACTGCAACATAATCACCAAAAACTTCTACACTGTGACCCCAGGAGATGCCCTGGGCCTACGTCATGGCAGAATCTGGAGTATGGCATCTGACAGTAGATTCTAAGAGACTGTACTGTCTTAGTTAGGGTTTCTATTGCTGTGATAAACACCAGGACCAAACGCAACTTGGGAGTAAAAAGTTGATTTCTGCTTACAGCTCCTGGTCACAGTCTCTCACTGATGGGAGTCAGGGCAGGAACCTGAGGCAGGAAACCGGTGGCAGAAACTGAAGCACTGATTCCTGGTTTGCTATTCATAGTTTACTCAGCCTGCTTTTTTCTTCGTTTCTTTTTGGTTTTGTTTGTTTGTTTTAAGACAGGTTTCTCTATGTAACTCTGGCTGTTCTCACAGAGATCCACCTGCTTCTGCCTCCCTGAGTGCTGGGATTGAAGGTGTGTGCCACCACTGCCCAAACTCAGCCTGCTTCTCCTATCATTCAAAACCACTTGCTCAGGGATGGCACCTCCCACAGTGGGTAGAGTACTTCCACATTACTTCCACACAAATTAACCAAAAACTGTCCTACAGACTTGCCTACAGGCCAATCTTATAACCGTATTTTCTCAGTTGAGAGTCACTCTGCCAGATATATCTAGGTTTATATCATATCAACAAAAACCAACCAGTCTAGTACCAAATTATTAAAATGGAAGAAACAGAATGACATTTAAAATTTACCTTCACAAACCGTGAATTTGTCCTCAAGAGCTTACGGACTACCAACAGCAGGAAGTCCATTTCCTCAGTTCGTTCGTGCACCTACAAAAGGAAGGGGCTTCCATGGCATCAAGAACGCCCACGCCAGGCTGGGGAGACTGCTCACGGGGAGAGAGACTGCTCACGGGGAGAGGGACTGCTCATGGGGAGAGGGACTGCTCACAGGGAGACTGCTCACGGGGAGACTGCTCATGGGGAGACTGCTCATGGGGAGACTGCTTATGGGGAGACTGCTCACTGGTTAAATGATCTGGGGAGACTGCTCACTGGTTAAATGATCTGGGGAGACTGCTCACTGGTTACATGATCTGTTGCACAAGCATGACAATTAGAGTTCCGATTCCCAGAATCATGTAAATACTAGGTACACACACTGAGCCTATAATCCCAGCATCAGAAGGTAGAGACAGGAGAATCCTCAGAGGAAGCNGCTGTTCACACAGGCAGCTCTGGGTTTGACTGGAAAGACCCTGTCTTAATGGATACGGCGGAGAAAGATGATTCCAGATATCAACCTCGAGCTTCCATATGAATAAGCATGCATATGCACACGCACTCACACATACATGTGCCAACACACATGCAAACATGCATACACACATGCATACCATACACATGAAAATGGAATTTTACAAAAGGATGCACATGCCACCTGATGAGAAAGGGTAAAGAGGGCTTTCATGCCCCTGGACTTTTAGCTAAACCAGGTTTTTCAGGTCAGTACAGCTTTTCAGGGGACTCACTCCTGTCCTAAGAGTAAGCAAAGAACATCTGCCCACAAGCCAAAGGCTATCACATGGGTCACTGTCACCCTCAATATTTCTCTTTAGGACCCACTGGCATTATGGCAGAGCACTGTTGAGCCCCCCCTCAGCCCTGCCCCCTGCCTGACCAGTCCCTGCTGATCCCTCTGCCATGGTTTGTTATTCTAACAAGTGTGGGGTTGAATAGGTACCAGTTCAATGCTGACTAGGGAGCAGCAAGTCATGTTCCCTAATAAAAAGAACTGAACCTCACAAGAGGTTGGTCTTGGAAAAGATGGGGCAGTCAGAAGCTGGTAAATCATATCAAGCAAGGTCAGAGTCTAGGGCAAGCAGGCAAAACTTCAACATGACCACAAAGGAGCACACATCGGGAAGCATCTGCCTCCCAGTCCTACCCAGACTTAGCCAGCATAACTGCTCCATTCTTACCATCCTGCCTCACCTAAAGCAGTAGGGTCAAGAGGCCTTCTTCCAAAAGAAGCCCAGTTAGGTGAGGATATATGAGAGCTGTTGTAGAATATTATTTTAAGATGTGTTACATTTGTGTATGCTGTGGAACATTTGTTTAATGATGCAAAGATGTGTTGCATTATTTTATGTTGCATTTGTTTAACTCAGAAGCTGTGTTACTTTGCCTGTCTAATATACCTGATGGTCTAATAAAAAGCTGAACAGCCAATAGCAAGGCAGGAGAAAAGACAGGCGGGGCTGGCAGGCAGAGGGGATAAGTAGAAGAAAAGGAGGATGCGGGGCAGCCACGGAGTGCTGTGGAGCAATCTTTTCGTATACTATGACTATGTATTACTCTCACTGGCTAATAAAAAGCTGATTGGCCAATATCTGGGCAGGAAGAGATTGAGCATGGGAGCCAGACTAGGAGAATTCTGGGAAGAGGAAGAGTGGAGTTAGACAGTGGCCAGAAAATACAGAAAAGCAAGATGAGAATGCTGTGCTAAGAAAAGGTACCAATCCACGTGGCTAAATATAGATAAGAACTATGGGTTAATTTAAGTATAAGAGTTAGCTAGTAACGAGCCTGAGCTATTGGCCGAGCATTTGTAAATAACATAAGCCTCTGTGTTGGTTATTTGGGGACTGGTGGGCAGGAGAGAAACATCCAATTACAATGGAGTAAGAGTGAAAGAAAGGTATACAGAAACAGAGAAAGATAAAAGCTGAGAGGCAAAAGACAGACAGGATAAGTTAAGGAAAGCTGGCCAGAAACAAGCCAAGCTAAGGCTGGGCATTCGTAAGAAAGAATAAGCCTACATGTGTATTTATTTGGGAGCTGGATGGCAGGCTTCCAAAAGAGTCAAAGAGTAAAAAACAACCAACCGCAGGCATCACGTAAGGACAGTAAGATTATATCCAGATAACTCCCTGCAAATGGAGAGAAATAGCCACTAAATCTGAAAGATGGACAAGTCTTCATTTTATAGCTAATTTTCTTCTTGGCCCTGTTGTCTTGTGCCTCAGTTCTCACTGAGCAGAAATCCAGAACACAAATGGCAGAAGGCAAAAAGCTGGAATCTATTTGCTGATCGTGGACAATAGCTAGAAATCTTCACAAACACCNTAAGACTTCATGAGTAAGATATTTTGTTCTATCACCAACTCCAGAACATCTCCTCAATACAAGCCTCACCTCCTTTGCTTGGAAAAATCAAAGCGATTGCNGATGAAGGGCCCCCAACTATTAGATCTCACCCCTAAATTGAAGAGGAACAACTTCAGCTAACCATAGTGGCACACATTTGTGACCCCAGCATTTAAGAGGCAAAGGCAAGCGAATCAGGAATTCGAGGACCTTGTCTCAAACAAGAACAGTAACAACACTGCTGCCTTTCCTCTGTACTTGAACCCATCTTCTCTGGTCTTCCAGGCTAGCTCTTCCTTCTGCCTGTAGGACTCGGTCCACTGCCCCAATACATCACACTTAGGCATCACCTCTGGCCCCACAGGCCTTTCCTTAACAGAGATACACAACTCAGCAGACACCAGCCTCCTGGGACCTGGGAGGGGCTGAGAAGAGAAACTAGAACTTGCTTGTCTTCTACAACAGGTATAAAAAATGCTCACTGGATGATGTGCTCAGAGCTAGCTTATTCTTTTTCAAGAGCCAAGAAGCCAGAAGTATTGTCATCCCACTTGAAACTGCCTGGCTATTTTGAATATTTCAAACTTACATTTCTTCTGAAACTCAAATTATCACAGAGAATATGCTTAGTACTGTGTATAAACTAAAGTTTCAGGTACATCCATCACTCATTCCCAGGTCAGGAAGCAGGCAGTACTGTGGTGAGGGCAGGCACTATATTGTTCCCCATGGCTCCCCTGTGCCTGTTCTTGCAGAGTAACCTACTTCTATTAACCTTTCGGAGTGAATGTTGGTAACAATATGGTAAGGGTAGGTTTGTCTATGTCATTTACGTTATGTGCAGAGCAGACAAGTCATCAAGGAGAAGATGCAGGGATTAGCACTACAGGCTCAGGGAGTAGTCCCAGGCACATACAGTAACCCCGTCCTTGTTAGGTGGCCAGACCATAGAGTTTCATGAAACTTCAGCTTCCTTCATGTAAAGTGGTTCAACTACAGTGATAGGCTCAGGCTCAATAAGTGACAGGCACTAGTGAATGCCAGCATCTTCCGGTACAGCCTACTAGATCTGACTTTTATTTCTACGTAAAGACTTGCTAAACTGTCAAGTGATAAGGAAAACTCTGAACCACGTTGTTCATGATGTTGGAAGAAATTACCTTTCCTTCCTCTCCTCAAACACCTGCAGGCCACACAACCAAGGAAATGTGTTCAAGACCACAGTGCAGCCACAAAGCTCTACTGGGATGCATTTGCTATTGTTAATGATTGGAGCATAGCAAGACCTCTCCCTCAAAAACAGGTTTGAGCAATGGTCAGATTTCAGAATCTGCTAAGCACCCCAGCCCCACTCACATCTTTCCAACTCTTCTAAAGAATGAGTTAAATTTCTTAGGACAGCATGATTTTACAGAAATTTGAGGGGCAAGAGGAGAGTATGGGTCATTTCCAAATCTTCTGAGAAAGCTGTAACACAGAGCATCCTCTATCTTGAAACAATTGTTGAAAATATGAACACTATGAAATGTGCACCCATCATAGTGGTGCACACCCTTAATCTCAGGAGAGACAGACAGGCAGATGTCCATGATTTGGAGGCCAGCCTGGTTTACATAGCAAGTTCCAGGCCAGCCAGGGATACACAGTGAGACAATGTCTCAAAAAAGAAAGAAAGGGAGGGAGGGAAGAAGGGAGAAAGGAAAGATGAACACCAGTTAAATATTCTGCCCTAATGAGGCAAGTCCAAAAAGTGCAGATGAAGGAGATAATTAGGAAATAATCAGGAAAGCTAAGACAAGTCTTGTCACAGCACATGCCAGTAATCCCAAGCCTGGGGAAGATGAGGCAGGGGGATCATAAATTCCAGGCTAGCTTAGGCTACAAAGCAAGACCCTGTCTCAAAAACTAAATAATAATAATAACAATAATAATATGGATTTGTGGGTAAAGGTGCCAGCCTGANGACCTGAGTTCAGACCTCAGAACCCATAGTTGGAGANCCAACTTCCAAAACTGTGTATGTGGCACAGCAGAACACATATGCAAATGCAAATTTTAAAGTCAGAAAAAAAGAAAGCCAAAGCAGGCACAAAAATAGAGTTCATAATACTTTATTATAACTAAGCTTTTTTTCAGAGTAGATTAATATGTCTTACCTTTTTTAGAGTGTTNCCTGCAGGGCTGGGGTTTAAACTCAGGGCCTCTCATATGCTAGGTAAGCACTCTACCACAAAACTACACCCTCAGCTCGACTTTTGTAAACTGTTGTCATCCTTGATTGATTAGGCAGAAAGTGGGCTGAGGACAGCACTCTCCAGCAGTGTGGTGAGTCAGCACAACTGCTGCACTCTGCTGAGACGCAGAATGAGGCAACTCAGACTGCACAAAAACAAGTGAGGGGAAATGCTCACAGAAATCTCATTCACAAAAAGCAGGTGCCAGACCTGATCTGGGGCTACAACCTGCCTAGGGAGCTCTGCTCTAAAAGGCGGTCTTTTCCACCTGTATTTTGAAAGACAAAGAACAAAGATAAAACAGATAATTCACAGACCCTTGTTGCAGGGACACAGGACGGCAGCCCACACTGTGCTCTGGGAATAAGGACTCGCCCAAACAGCAGAGTACTCACCTCATCAATGAAGACATGTGTGAATTCCATCAAACTCTTGGCACTTACAATTTTCTGAAGCAGGACTCCAGTGGTCATGTAAATTAACCTAGTATCTTCTGTTGCTATTTTCTCTAGCCCTACCTAAAGTTGAGGAAGGAAAAGAAAGGGAAAGAAAAACACAGGTTTCAATGGCTCCCATTTACCTACCCAAACAAGTTACATTCCTTTTACCTAAGGAAGGGAACAAAAATCACTGTATTTTAGAAGATATTTAGGGTCCAAATGTAAGTTGGGTTCTCAAACTGATTTTTTTCTTCTCTTTTAGGCAGGAATTAGCTTATCCAGTGATGCTGCCTACAGTATTTTCATGTGACAAGAACTTACAGACTATAAAGGTCTAATTAAAAAGATTAAATATTAAAAAGCACCATTCTAAGAATTCTCCCTTCTCTCCTATTCAACTGGAGAAGAGATTCAAAATTATTTTCAAGAATTTTACTTTCATTGTTTTTAATTATACCACAATTCTGCTCTTTAATTTCCAGTAGAAAATAGTTACACATTGACATCAACTTACATAGAGTAAAAACATTAACAAGAAGAGAGAGTTCACTTTCTCTCTGCGTCTCACCTGATAGCCCACTAAGCCACCCAGTGTCCAGGAGCGCTCCTTACTGATCCACCTGGCAATGCTGCTGGCCCCTATTTTCCGAGGCTGGGTAACCACTATGTTGCAGAAGGCAGAGCGCTGAGTATAGTGGTCCAGGATATACTGCGGGAGCTGAGTGCTCTTACCACTCCCTGTGGCACCGTGTATGATCACCACAGAGTTGCTTTCTATCAAAGAAATAACCTGTAATTTAAAAACAATGACCTCTCACAATCAGCACAGGTTAGACAGCAGTGTGAAGTACTGTCCATCTTAAGAAGCTCACAGTTGGCACAGGTTACACAACAGTGTGAAGTACTGTNCTTAAGAAGCTCACAGTTGGCACAGGTTACACAACAGTGTGAAGTACTGTCCATCTTAAGAAGCTCACAGTTGGCACAGGTTACACAACAGTGTGGAGTACTGTCCATCTTAAGAAGGCTTCTGTCAGCCACCTCGACATCACAAAACAACAAGAGAACTAAAAATGGTTACCACTTTTAAAATCAATTCCACTACCAATAACTAGGTGATTGGTTGGCTGGCTGGTTATGAAACAGTCCACACTATGCAGCCCTGTGGTCCTTTGCCTCCCGAGTACTGGAATTACAAGTAGGCACCACCCACCGCACCCAGTGTATAACTGTTGACAGCTGTGGAAACCAGGTCAAAGTAACCAGTGCTCTAGTTCTCAGTGTATTATTACTACTACTATTATTATTATTTTTGTTGTTGTTGTTATTATTATTGTGTGTGGTTTTGTTGGAGACAGGGTATTATTATTATTATTATTATTATTATTATTATTATTATTATTATTAGTGTGTGTGTGTGTGTGTGTTTTGTTTTGTTGGAGACAGAGTTTCTCTGTATAATCCTGGCCTGGCTGTCCTGAAACTCACTCTGTAGACCAAACTGGCCTCAAACTCAAAGGTTCACCTGCCTCTGCTTCCTGAGTGCTGGGATTACAGGTGTGTGTTACCACCACCAGCTCCATTTCTTCTTTAAAAAAAAAAATGAAGATTTTAAACTTGATTTCTATGGCTCTAAGTCTAAATATCTATTATTTTAAAACTTTATAAAGGGACTAAATGTAATTCTACTTTTAAAAAAATCTGTTATTATATTCACATGGCTTTAAACTTTTATTTCAAATTCTTGAGATGAATTTTTTTTTTGAGACAGGGTTTCTGTGTAGTCTTGGCTGTCCTGGAACTCACTCTGTAGACCAGGCTAACCTGGAACTCACAAAGATCCACCTACCTCTGCCTCCTGAGTGCTGGGATTAAAGGCATGCGATACTACAGCCAGTCTTCTTCAGATGAATCTTATTAAACAATTAACTATACTTTCCTTACAGTGTATGTATGAGCAGTATCATAAAATCCTAATCACCCTTTCTGAAAGTCAGCAATGGTCAGCAAGTACAAATAAATCTGAATTTCAGAATCTAAAACTAATGAAGTACATCTACTCCATAAAGCATTATTCAATCTTCAGCAAAATAAAAATGAAGTTTGGGACATTTCCTATTTTATCTAAAACTCTGTTTTTCACTAAAATAACTAATAATGGTTTAAATATACTTACTTTTAACCATGTTTAATAACATATAACTACTGAAAAACCTAAGCTTCCTACTGCTAAAGGTGGCTTGCACTGGTGACAAAAGAATGTGTACATGTCTGATTAAATCAACCGGTAATCAGGACAGGGAGCAGCAGACCACAGGAAACCCCAGTGCAGATGCTGGGGTGTGTTCCTTCTCCATAGCAAGACCTGATATGTGTTCCTTAAACAAAAAGCTCCACCAGGGAGGGAAGGGAATACTACTGTTGGCTTTCAGTGTGACAGATCACAGGTGAGTCTGAGCAGGGCACAGACAAGCTTGACCTGGAGTTTTGTGTGCCGGATGCTGCTGACTTTTCTTCTGGCCTGTGAACATTAAGCCCCCACCCACAGTACCAAGAGTGTTAAGCTTCAGGCATTTATTCAAACAGCAAAATCACACTAGGAAAAAGTAATTTTACCTCTTCTTTGCACCGATTTATAGGCAAATCAGGATATTTGTAAGTTGTCTCTGAGATGCATGTCACATTGCTTAACTTAGCCAGCGGTGACCTTAGACCTGTATTCAGACAAAACAAAGTTGTTTCTTAGCTGAAAAGATAAAAATCAAACAAGTCAATGACCTATCTAATCTGTGTATATGGGCTTTTAGACACACACACACACACACACACACAGAGGCACGGGCACATACACACATGTGTACAGACCAACAGCTCCTCCCCTTGGTGAGTCCACTATTAACGATGCAGACTTCCGTCCCAGTCACCAACACTGTTGGCCTACACTGCCTCCTAAGTTAACAAATCTAACACCCACAGAATTCTGCACCTGATTCAATAGTGGCTCACTAAAGTGAGACTCTGGTAGTGTGCACAAGTGGTGAAGTGTACATTCCTTGCTACAAAATGATAAACACAATTTACCAGCTCTTGGTGTGGTTAAAGGGGCTTATTTGATTTACTAAAAATTGTTTGCTATGGTGNCTGTCTGGTCCCAACTACTCAATGTTCTCTTGTGAATCCGTGTGCCTGTGCTGGCTGTCCTGTTCTCTTGTGAATCCGTGTGCCTGTGCTGGCTGTCCTGTTCTCTTGTGAATCCGTGTGCCTGTGCTGGCTGCCCTGTTCTCTTGTGAATCCGTGTGCCTGTGCTGGCTGTCCTACGATCTAAGCTGCCTCTAGTCACCACTTGGCAAAGGACAAAACATTGGAGCTCATGCATAGAACTTTCACAGATAAACATTCAAAATAAACTCATAAGCCTTTCTGTCCCTCTCCCAGATCACCCTGTATGGGAACTCCTCTGCCCCCGTGGTCCCCCTTCTCGCCCCTCTCTCTCACCCCTTTCTGTACCTACAGCTCCTCCATGCTCTCACCTTAAAAACATATGGTCACTCTTTTCTTTCACAATTAGTCTATCAATGTATGATTAAATTGTTATTTTTTTTTTATTTTGTGGTGCTGAGGATCAAACCCCAGGCCTTTACCCCAGACCCTACTTTACATATAGACACATTTAAACATTTTGGGTGACATCAGAGATCAAGCCCAGGTACCCCACACACTTCTCTGGACATCTTTTCCTGGATCTGGATCAGAGTGCTTGTGGTTGTTCACCTCACAGCCAGCAGATTCAGATCTGTTACAATCTCTTGAGGAAAACAACTCCTTCCTGGGAAAGAGTCTCTTTCTAAGCTATCCCTCGTCCCNCTCTGTGCAGGCCTCCGACTACCTTCCCCACACCGACGAGCTCACTGAAATGGAAGCTCTCCCTTACTGTGTCTTACTTTCATTCCCTGGGGCTCCCAATTTCTCTGGTTTGGTTTGGTTTTGTTTTTGCACATGCGTTGAGAATGTGTGTGTGTGCGTGTGTGTGAGATGGTGTGTGATGGTGTGTGATGGTGTGTGATGGTGTGTGATGGTGTGTGTGTGTGTGTGTGTGTCTGTGTCTGTGTCTGTGTCTGTGATGGTATGTTTGCTTTGGTTTTTTTGAGACTGGATCTCATGTAGCCCAAACTGGCCTTGAAATCTCTCTGTAGCCAAGGACGACCTTGAACCCCATTCTCCTGCCTCCATCCCCTAAATACTGGAATTACAGGCATGAGCTACCACACAATGCTTTTTTTCCCTGAAGTTTTTTTTTTTAAATGTTAAACCATTTTATTTGAGAAATAAGAATAACTGAACCCTGCCATCCTCACAGCCCAGGCAGCAGCCTCCAGTTCTGGTGAAATCTGAGCTGGAAAGCACTACCTGCTCTCAGGGACACCCACATGTCCTGAAGCTTTTAAGACTTGAGTTGTCCTTGCTTTCCTGTGGTCAAGAAAGGAAGAAGCTACCATATCTGTGAGGACAGACACAGCAGAGGCAGAGGAAGAGGCAAGCACCAGGGAATGCGTGGGAATGAGGATGAGGGAACAACTAACTAGTCAAGGCTAGAGAGTGAGGATGATTCTTTNAGGACAAACAAGGCCACAGGTCTATATTTTTACTAAGAAATTTTGAGCCTGGTTCACGGTGCTACTAAAGGAGCCTTGTTGCCCTGGCAACACCAATGTGATTTACAGGACTTGACTACATCTGTTTTGAAGGTTGCTACCTTCAAAGACAGAACATGTATGAGAAAAAACAAAACAAAGTCAAAAGCCCTTGCTATACTATCTAAACTACAACCCTTCTCCATGTAGCACAAGATATCACCTGACATTTTTAGGTCACTGGCTGAAGCAGACCCAACAGAGATCAAGCCTTGCCTTCACGGACATGCCCCAGGGTGGACAGGAAACCAGTGAGCAGAAATGTTCACAGCCATGTGGCTGTTGGCTTTTTATAAACAAAATAAAAAGAAAGACATCAATGATAATTTAAGGAAAACCAACAAATTACATGTGACAAACTGAAGCCTAGAAGTAGATGGGAAATACTACAACCTCAAAATATGCTGTTCTCATTTTCCTTATTCTAAGTTATTAAAATATTATATATAAAGTAGGAAAATATAAAAACCATTAAAACTGCTGTCCTTTTCATTTATCTGTCTCATTATATCAGCAAACAAATCTAAAATCTAACAGAAATCCAGAGGTTTCACAGGATATAATGATTGGACTTTCACAGCTCAAGTCAATGTCAACTGGCTGACATGGAGAACATAACGTTCCTTATCTTGAAATCCAGACACTATCCAGCCAGATGTGGTGGTGCACACCTTTAATCTCAGCACTTGGAGGCAGAGACAAGTGGGTCTCTATGAGTTTGAGGCCTGCCTGATCTATATTGTGAGTTCAGGCTAGCCAGTTACTTGGCAAGATGGTCTTGATTTGTGTTGGGTCTGCTTCAGTCAGTGACCTAAAAATGTCAGGTGGTATCTTGTGCTACATGGAGAAGGGCTGTAGTTTAGATAGTGTGGCAAGGGCTTTTGGTTTTTCGGTTTTGTTTTGGTTTTCTTATAAATGTTCTGTCTTTGAAGGTAGCAACCTTCAAAATAGATGTAGTTAAGTCCTGTAAGTCACAATGACGCTGCCAGAGCAACACGGCTCCTTTAGTATCATCGTGACAACAAAAACAACCCCCCCCAATCTAGATACTATCCATACAAAAAAACTAAGCTTAATTATTGGATTTATACCTTAACTAGAAGATTAAACCTTTAAAATAATAATACATTGCTTTCTCCAAAGGTGGGGTAATGTTTTACATTCAAACTGAGCTCAGATTGAAAAAGGAGGCCCATTTCCCTTCTCAGGCATCCCCTCCTCAGCATTCCACAAAGGTTCTTCTCTTACAGGGTCAGAAGAAAAGCTTGTAAGATATGAATCAACATTAAAAGTATCCCCACACAACAGCCATTGCAGTACATTGAGCTCCACAGAGACAGCGCTGGGGGCAAGCAAGAGCCGGANGGGCACTGGGTGACTCTTGTGTCTTGTGGAGGAAAATTAACTAAATATGGGCAAAGGAGATCCTAAGAAGCCAAGAGGCAAAATGTCCTCATAGGCATTCTTTGTGCAAACTTGCCGGGAGGAACACAAGAAGCAGCCCCGGATGCTTCTGTCAAATTCTCAGAGTTCTCAAAGAAGTGCTCAGAAAAGTGGAAGACCATGTCTGCTAAGGAAAAGGGGAAATTTGAAGATATGGCAAAGGCTGGCAATGCTCCTTACGAAAGAGAAATGAAAACCTACATCCCGCCCCCCAAAGCAGAGACCAAAAGAAAGTTCAAGGACCCCAATGCACCCAAGAGCCCTCCTTCCACCTTCTTTTTTTAAGTATCAACCAAAAACCAAGGAGAACACCCTGGCTTATCCCTTGGTGATGTTGCAAAGAAACTGGGAGAGATATGGAACAACGCTGCTGCAGATGACAAGCATGATGACAACACAGATGACAGCCATGATGACAACACAGATGACA
>LZPO01089558.1:837898-848634 GCA_001675575.1 Neotoma lepida
AAAAAAAAAAGATTTGCTTTTAAACTGTACGGTGTCTTTTTTGCATAGTTAACACACTACCGAATGTGTCTTCAGATAGCCCTGTCCTGGTGGTATTTTCAACAACCACTAGCCTCGCCTGGTACAGTCTGGGGGTTGTAAACTGGCATGGAATCTAAAGCAGGTTCTTGTTGGTGCACAGCACAAATTAGTTATATACAGGGATGGTAGGCTTTTTGTTTTTGTTTTTTTCATCTTCAGTTGTCTCTGCTGCAGCTTATATGAAGATAACTGTTGATCTGTTAACTGAATACCACTCTGTAATAGAAAAAAAAAATTGTGGCTGTTTTGTTGACATTCTGAATGCTTCTAAGTAAATACAATTTTTTTTATTTAAAAAAAAGTCCCCACACTAGGAGCTAGAAAGACAGCTCAGTGGTTAAGAGGGCACACTGCTCTTGCGGAGGACCCCAGTTCAGTTCCCAGTATCCACATCAGGTGGCTCCCAACCACCTGTAACTCCAACTCCAGGAGGATCTGACACTGCCAGTCTCCATGGACACTGACACTCATGTGTATATATCACACAACAGACACACCCACTGTAAAATAAAATAAAATGGTTTTTAAAATACTCGCATGTTAATAATGAGAGATTATTGTGGCTTTTGTTGACTGCCCAAAGATACCATCCAGGACAACTGAACACAGTCATGTAAAAGCAAAGACCATGAAAAGGTTCTTAACAACCTGAAGCCAGGCCCACTTTTTTATGAAAGACCCACCTACCTATACAGTTTCCATCTTGAAGAGATTATTTACTTTTAAATGTGAAGACTTATTCTAATGTAATATATGGAACTCAATGTGTATCCTTGAATTTCTACATAGGAACAAGTTTTTGAATACTTACAAGTGAAATAAGATTAATACCACACAAAACTCAATGGTATTTTATGAAAGTTTTATATTATGACATAAATGGACATGACTGTCCATTCTGTTAAAACCTGTGGTCATGAACTAGAAACACAAGAATCAGTGAGATTTCATGATTTCACTGTAACAGATGATGAACTAGAACAGCTGCATCCACACACAGGCATCCACACAGGGTCTCACCTGGGCCAAAGGAGTTCCTCCTAGACATTCTCCGCAGATCCACACTGCTCACCTCCTTCATTCTTCAAATACCACCCCAAACTCCTTTCTAAACACTGACAGAGACTCCCATTTCCCTTCACCTTCATCCCAGAGGCCGTAAGTCTGGCCACTCCATTAGATGAATACCTGGGTTAACTCTTTGCTATTTTATCCAATTCACCATCATGAAAGTTACTTCCTGAGTGTCTCATTCCCATTGGAATTCCTCCCTTAAGTAAGCAAGTTCCTCCAAATAGGGTACCTCAGCCTTGATTGCACGCCTTATCCTCTATAGCAAGGGCCACCCGAAGGTCACTGTGAGAGGAGGCATGCCATCCCATACCACTCAGAAGACAGCCACACCAGGATTTCCCTTGCAGACATCCCATATCCTGACTTTGCAGCTCAGCCTCAGCTGCAAGTCGTATCACTCATAGCAGGGACCATGCAACCATCACCATAGCAAGAAGGCACACATTGAATCCAGGAAGCAAACAGCCACATTAGGAGTCTCTCCTATGGATTCTCCACCCCACTCAGTTTTTGCTTCTTTACACCTTGTTCAGGAGCCAAGTGTCAGGTGACTTCAGGTGGAGCCACAAAGAAGCATCTGATTTCCCAAGGTAGGAAGGGCACCACCAAGCTACAGTGCTGTGAGGACTCCATGAAGNCCGTGAGCCCCACCACCCTCTCCTCTCAAGCAAGAGCAAGTGTTAACAGACCTGACTTGTGAGGTTTCCAGGGCATCACAACCCCTCTGATGAACACGGGAATGATCACATTTGTGACAGGAAGTTCTAAATTTCAACTGGCCACAACCCAGAATTGCCTGAGGAGGAGTCTCAACAGAGGTCTATTAGATGAAGCTGGCTGTGGGCATGTCTGTGGAGGGTTATCTTGATTGTTGACTGAGGTGGGAAGACCCACATGTGATGTGGGCAGCCCTGAACTGCCCAAGTGAAGCAAGGTAGCTGAGCAGAAGTGGAAACAGGCAGGCAATTGGGTGCATTCCTTGTTCACGGCTCTCAACACTGGATGTGATAGAACTAGCTCCCTGAGTTCCTGCCTTGGTTTCCCTTGAAGAATAGAAGGAAAATAATAAACTTTAACACTAGTATTATAGGTAGGTATTATTATAGATAAGTATATAGATAAGATTACCAATAAGCTTGCTTAGAAAACATTAAGATACACAGAAAGGATTTTTAGATGAAGGGCACTGCCTCAAACCTAACTTTAAAATAGGTAGCATACTAACCAGCATTCCTAAGAACTGTAAGAGGTCTACAAAGTGGAGTTATACTCTAACCTAGTTAGAATGGAGGTTTACTGGAGATGTATTTTCTGGAATTTGTTCATCGGAATGTTTGCTCATTAAGCCCCTTTCCCTTACTTAGCACCTTAACTGAGACCTGCTCAGAGGGACAGCTCGGGTCCGTTCAAAGATAACTGTAACTAGTTCTCTGCACTGATGAAGCCACTTAATTGCTTGAGAGAGAACCAAAACCTGCAGTTTCTGCTTCTGTATCCCTTGCTTAGCTGCTCAATGTACCATGCTGTGGGAACCTCCAGGATACCTGTAAATGAAAGACTGCGATGTAAAACTGCAATGTGGTGAACCTACATACACGGAAGCTGTAGATTTTCAGTTATGCCATAAACTCCTTGAGCAATAGCTAGAGGCTACAGTTGGGTGCTCAGTAGTTTCTCCTCTCAATCTGAGTGCATGGAGCCAGTTCTTTCTGGGACAGTTAATCTACCATCACACCCTCGAGGAGGACCGAAGCCCTTTCCTACCCTGCTGCTTTTCTAAGGGTTGTTGTCACAGCAACAGAAATGCAACCAGAACAGCATCCAACCAGCGGCAAGAGCAAGGAGGAAGAGCATCTGAAAGACTCTGAAGGGCACTGACACGGGCAGATGACACCACTGAAGCAGGAACACTAAAGCAAGGGCACTAAAGGCTGTTTCTGCCTTGGGATGAGAATAAGAAATNAAATATATATCACAGTGACCAAAAGAAAATAAGTTAAAAGACAAAACCAAATGAAAGAACAGGTGTAAGTAATGTCTCCAAATTTTCCAGAAGTAATAGAACATACCAATCTGTAGTAGAGTTAATATCGTACTACTGGGCATAAACGTCCTAATTATTACAAAGGCTAAAAATGAAGAGGGAACTGTTCCCATAACTCAGTGAAATCCTTCAGTAGAAGCACAGGTAATCAGGACGGGAGCAGGAGACAGAGCTTCCTGGTTAGGTGGGTACAAGGCAAAGCTCTCAGAGGAGCCTCTCACATGAACAATGAGCCCATGCTCTCACCAGTCTACCTGCCAAGGGAGTTTAAGAACAATCTTTTAGTAGGCGTGCANCAGCACACCTTTAGTCCACACTCACTCAGGAGGCAGTGACAGGTGGACCTGTGAATCTGAGGCCAGTCTGACCTGCACAGTGAATCTCAGGCCAGCCAGGGCAACACAGTTAGACCCTGTCTAACAAAAAAAAAAAAAAAAAAAAAAAAAAAAACACCTTATTTCATATTTCCTACTCTTTAGAATTTTGTTTTAATGTTTACTATTAAAAACTCCAGTCTTTGTGTGTGTGGTGTATTCACACCCATCTGCTCTTGTGGGTGTGCTCACGTGTGACCATGAGTGCACATGTCCAAGTGCACATGCATATGGAGGTGGGTGTGCTCACCTGACCATGAGTGCACATGTCCAAGTGTTCACATGCATATGGAGGCCAGAGATCCTCCATACCGTCACTCCCACCTTAGTTTTTGAGACAGAGCCTCTCATGGAAAGTTGAGCTCATCCATCTGCTGGGCAGTGGGCTGTACCCCCTGCTCATCCCTGCTCTCCCAGCAGTGGGATCACAAGTGCACACCACCACTCAACACTTTTCTGTGGGTGCTTGAGATCCAGACTCAGGTCTTCACGCTTATACAGCAGACACTTTACCAACTGAGCCATCTCCCAACCCCTTCCTAAGTTATTCTGGTTTACTTTTAGACATGGGAGTCTCACTGTGCAACCCTGGATGACCTGGAACTCAATTTGTAGACCAGGCTGCCTTCAAAGTCAAAAGAGATCTATCTGCCTGCCTCTGCCTCACAAGTGCTGAGATTAAAGGTGAGCACCACCACACTCAGCTAAAGAAATATTTTAAGTATTCTTAATTAATAGTCAGGTAAGGGACCATTGTTTAATCTTCCAAAGAACAAGTTATTTAGGTTCTATATTTAGATAGAAAAGAATTAACACTTTATAATCTAACATATACTCATTCCCCCCCCTCCCGCAAAACCTTGAAGAAGCCATGTAAGTTTGTTTTTTTTTTTTCTTGCTTTGACCAAAATACTATATTTCTTAAACTTTTGGGAAGATGAACAATCCATGCATCATATAGAAGATATTTAAGGACACTTGCTGACCTGGCCCATTGGTTGGTTGATCCTGGCCATACATATCAAGTTCTTGTTCTTCAAGCTGTCTGTATGTGTTAATATATTCCATTTCTGAGCTCCTCTGGCTGAGTGACCTGCAAAGAACAGTATAAAAAAAGTCACCACCCTTCTATGCCAGAGGGAGTTCCTGGATAGTTGTTTTATGCAAGTCATGGGGAAAATGCAAACAGTCAATAAACAATTTTAAATGTTCAAATTCAGTTACCAAATAGAGATGCTAAAATCATGAGGAGTGTGGTGCTGGAGAGAGGGCACAGCAGTTAAGAGACCTGGCTACTCTTCCAGACGATCTGGGTTCAGTTCCCAGCACCCACCCACATGCTGGCTCACAACCATCTGAAATTCCAGGTCCATGGGATCTGATGGCCTCTTATGGCCTCCACAAGCACAGGCATGAAAGTGATGCACAGATATACATACCAGCAAAACACCCATACATATACAAATAAAAATTAAAATTAAAAAGCAACAAGAATAGATTTTTTTCATCAACTAAGCTGACAAAAGGAGCAAATCATCTAAGAATACTGAGGAGGAGGTGTGTGATCAGACTGTCCATGCTGACACGGGACAATCTGTAGATGTATCAAGACCTAAAGCACGTTTCTCCTACAGCCTCACCATCTTCCCCAGAANCATGCAAATCTGCACATGTAAACAGTCACATGTGCAATCATGCATGGAAGAACCCATTCAATGTATAAACATTTATGCAGCACCTGCTGCACGGAATACATTGTCTTAGATGGTGGAGCCAGCACAGCAAGCCAAGCTAAGTCCTTGCTCTCGTGAAAATGCCATCCAGTAAACAAAGCATATGCTGTATCTAGGGATACAGAGCAAAGAATTCCAGGGAATTCTGTAAACTCTGCACTCAGGAAGCTAAGGCAGGAGAACTGCTACAAGTTCAACCCAGCCTGGGCCACATAATGAGCTCTATACCCACCTGAACAATAAGACACTGTCTCAAAAGAAAATTCCAAGGCTAAAGAGATGGGTCAATGGTTAAGAGCACATACAGTTCTCACAGACAATGCACCCAGTTCAGTTGCCAGCATCCATGCTGGGCAGCTCACAACGGCCTGTAACTCCAACTCAGGTGTATCTGAAGCCTCCGTCCTCCTCAGGTATGAAAATTCATGTGCACATACCCACACACATGTATATTTCATAATAAAAATAAGTATTTTTTAAATCCAAAAATAAAGTAAAATAAGAATTCCATGATAAAAGGGTAACTTTTCATAATATTCATAATTAAAACCTGTAAAATATCTCCATCTGGACAAATTCAAGGCCAGCCTGGGCTACACAGGCTAGCCTGGGCTACACAGGCTAGCCAGGGCTACATAGTGAAACCCTGCCTCAAAAAAAAAATCAGAGAGTAGGGTATGGAGTAATAGTGAGATTGTTTTTTCCTGAAAGAGAGAAGTCATTGAAAGATTTTGAGCAGAGGAACTGGCATGCATTTTCTGGGGAACCAAGGAAGGGAGTGTGAGCCTATGCATAGCTGGGGCTCAAGATGGTTCTGTGACCAGGACCATTCTAAAGAACAAACATTTTGCAATGAGAACAATGACCAGGCTTGTGACTGGACAACGCCCTAGTGCTCAGGACCTTGGTACTGAGGTGGCCTGAATGATACCACATCCTAAGAAGACACCTTTACAGGGGGCCTTTGGGACTTTTGTGGCGAGCAACTTCCAGGACCATCTCAACAAAGAGAAGGAAGTGTGTCAGGGAAAGCCAGTGGCAGATGTCACCAAGCACCTGGAGAATGCTCAACAGCTGAGTGGAGGCAAGGACTTCGACAGGAAGGGGTAAGTTGGAGGAGTGTTTCTGATCTACCGGTACTCCCATGAACCTCATCTATTGGTGGCTTACTTTGAAATCGTTCTCATCTCGTGGAAGCCAGGCAAAGCTCTGATGATGACTGAACCTCAGCACTGCCTATGGGGATGGACTAAGGGATGGGATCTCTGTTGCTGACACTGAGCAGTTGTCTCTAGCATTTTCACTTCTCCAGAGAAGTCTGTGGGCAAGGCTGTGGGCTTCGGTGCAGAGGCCCGAACAGTACAACAGTATGCTGGTGTTTAGTCCAGAACCCTGGGAAGGACACCCAAGATGCACACATCACCCCAGAAGCTTATTATGCGAAGCTGGGATTCCCTGGAACAGAGAATTGGCCAATATGTGTTGTTTCTATCAANTGAAGCCATACTGTGACATCATGCTTACCCATCACCTAAACGCCAAAGTCAAATGCTTCAGTCAGTTTATCTCAGAGAACTAGGGAGACTTTAAGGTATGTAGAAAGCCTCAGCTGTTCAGGCTGCAGGCCTCCTGTTCCTCAGATCAAGCTGTCCTTGCAACACAACGTTCTCCTTTACAGAGCAGCTGGGCTGGGAGACAATCCTCTCTACACCTTCTCTTCAGGGGAACACTGCACTGGGGACTTGACACAGCAGTTTGATTCTCTTAGAACTTCCCAACTAGCAGTTAATAGTGGAGAGGCTGTTGGTGAATTGAGGAATCCCAGAATACATTGCCATATCCAGATCTTTCCCTCCAATATCTAAGTTTCTCAAAAGGCTGGTGTGAGGAACTTAGAGCATATCCTTTAATAGAAATGGTAGGTCACACAACTTTCTTCTGAGTGAGCAAGCNNNTGGTTCTGAAATTCCCCCTAGAAGCTCCATTTTCATGTCAAAACTCTCAGCAAATTAAAATAACCCAAGTGACTATCAAAAGATAAATGTACAATGTCTTACAAATAGTGAAATATTATTTAGCCCTGAAAAGGAATGAAGTACTGATATATATATACTACAACATGATGAAGCTTGAAAACATCCTAAATTAGTCCAAACACAATAGGATAAATCTTACATGATCCAATTACATGAAATATCTAGACAGGCAATTTCACTGAAACAGAAAGTGTAAGCATTGTGGACACACTGAGCAGCATGAATTGTGGGTAGATGAAGGAAGCACCCTGTGGTGTGGCCACAGCACACAGGGATGGCTCTGACGGCTCTGAGACACAGCGGCAGCAAGCAGACTGCTAAGAATGCCAAAACACAATCCCACCAAGCCAAGAGTTCCCTTTGATTTCTTCTACCATCTCCAACCAAAGCTCATGCCAGTACAAGGGCTAGGCATGGGAACTGACTCTGCCTTAAGAGCAGCAAGACAGCCATCAATCCCCTACTTTCCTCTCTCTTTTCACCATTCACACCTTGACCCACAAGCAATACTATGGCTGGGACAGCTTAGGGCCGTTGTGAAGTGCTGGCCTCACCTGTGCTGCTCAGGGATGCTCTGCCCATTATACTGTAACTATTGAGTGACTCGATGGAGAAATACCTTACCATAACTATTGAGTAAATCAATGGAGACCATCCANGCAGGTGTCTTGCTCACTTGGATTCTCAGGACCTGGGAACAATTAAAGTCTGGAAAGACCTAGCAAGAGCTCTTACAGGTTTATGCATGGTAATATCTGTAATGGTTCTCAACAGGTGTGCATGCTTCATCCTCCCTTTGTAACGTCCTGGCTCTGTTTGGTTGAGTTTACCCAGTGACTCCCTCTTAGCACTGATATCTTTTCTGATTTTTCTTCCCTAATTGCTCTGCGCAGGACTCTTAGTACCATAGAACACAAGTGGTAGAGTGGGGGTCCTTACATGGCCCGTGTCAGTAGGGGACAAATAGAAGCATTTATCATATCAACAGTTTACCCTACTTGTAATTTGTCAAGTACTTTTAATATTTAAACAAGTTCATAGAAATGTGATTTTTAACTTTAATAAAATGAACCATTAATCCTGTGTTTTAGCTTCACAGCAGAAGAATTAAAACAGAAGAACATTAACTTTCCCACAAGGAAAAAGAAAATCTATAATTGCAACCTGATGCTGTTAAAAACATATCCAGTGGCCTCAACAGTAATGCTGACAAAGGTATCCCTTGCTCCTTAGCCAGCCATTCAAGGGTCCCTGACTCTGTCTCTCTAGATTATCTTTTTATGCACTTCNTCATGCAACTTAGAGTTGTACAGATATACACATTGTGAACAATACAGCACTATTTCAAGTCATTGAAGATTTTAAACTATTTAATCAGATGTAGCCTAGAAAAAACAAGATAACTGGAGCTGGAGAGATGGCTCGGCTGTTACCGCTGCTCTTCCAGAGAATCAAGAGTTTGCTTCCCAGCACCCACATGGTGGCTCACAACCATTTGTAACTCCGGTTCCAGGAGATCTGACACCCTCTTCTGGCCTCTGCAGGCACTGCACTTACGTGCACAGACATACAAGCAGGCAAATGTCCATCCACATAAAATAAAAAAACAAGCAAACANGACAACCATCAAACAGAAAATGANCCAATTGTTTCATATCTTCCAAAAAAATAGCTTAATAAGGTTCTGATGCATAAGAAGTGACCCATTTATGAACTTACAACATAGTTGATAAATTCTCATGCTAATCTGTTTTTACCCTGATAAACAGAAAAAAATAATTTTTAAAAGGAAATTCCCTTATCTTGTCTACAAATAAGTTCTCTAACTACATGGTAGTAGGAGAGACAGAGAATGGTATTTGGTCTCTGCTTCAATCTTAACAATTTCATGAGAAAGGAGAAATATTAAACTTAAAACAATCTAAGTAGCACAAACTAAATACTAGAAAATATATTTTGTACAAGTAAGTGTTTGGTGGGAGCTCCACCTCAGCCCCTGGTGTCCCGCTCTGGGTGGACAATTCCCAGCCGCCAGGCCACTGGCGGAGCTGCTTTCTACCCAGGGGTCTTCCCGTGTGCTGCTCAGGCTCCACCCCCAGCACCACCCACACCNCAAGCGGCTCAGACTCCTGGCCCATGTGCAACCCGTGCAGCAGGCCAGCACTGGGCCACAAGCTGCTGAACCCACCCCTTCGGAGGCCGCCAAGCACGGCTCCTCCCCAGAGAGGCCGGGACCACTCCCTGGGCCTATTTAAGCGGGCATCCCGGAGACTAAAGGTGTGTTTTCCTCCCGCCTCTCACCCTGATCTCCTCTCTGTGGGGCTGGGGAATCACCCGGGAACGTTTGTCCATTAAACCTGGCCTTTCCCTAACTTGGCCTGACTCTAATTGCTGCGCCGGCAGAGAAACTTATCAGTAAGTTCAAAGAAGAGTACTCATTGTGAACTGAGGAGGTAAGTAAANTTGTGTGAAGGTCAGACATGAGGAATGTCTGCAGAGTTGCCCTGGAAGCCAAGGAGAGAAGAGAGATGACCCCCAAGGAGTCCTCTAGGGTCATTTCAGTCTCTGCTCAAAGAGCAGGTGCTGTGGCTTATTCCAGTAATCCATTTAAGGGGCTGAGGCAGGAGGACGGTGAATCTGAAGCCAGCTCAGGCTATACTATGAGACCCTGTTTCAAGAATAAACAAATAAATCCCTATTCAAAAGGATTATCCCCAGGGCTGGAGAGATNGCNTGGCAGTTAAGAACACTGGGTGCTCTTCCAGAGGACCCAAGTTCAATTCCCAGCACCCACATGGCAGCTCACAATTGTCTGTAGCTCTAGTTCCAAGGGATCTGACACCCTCACACAGGCAGAGGAGACACTAATGCACACAAAATAAAAATAAATTTTAATAAATAAATTAATTAATTAAAAAAATTATTCCAACCATAAAGTCCTTCCCTGATCCCCTCATCTAACTGAGATGACTGCAAGAATGTCAGACAACACAGACAACCTCTGGCCGTCTGACTCACACATCCATCTTTCCCTTAGAAGGGCAGCCCCATGAAAGCAGGAACTAGACCCATCTAGTGAACTGAGTCATTCCCAGGTCCTAACCTTCCAGACAGTAAGAGACGTCAGTAAATATCTGTTGAGCAATTGAACGCCAGCAAATATGGGAGACATGTAGAATTTCATCAGAAAGCATTTAAAAATGGAGAAGAAAAGGGAAACTAGAACAAGTTCAAAGAAGAGTAGACCAAGGAAAAATGTTGAAGAAAAAAAAAGTGAGTTGAGCTAAAACACAGAATTAGAAATTAAAAAATAAGTACAAATAAAAAAATACAAATAAGAGAGAAAAAATAAGCATTTGAGAAGTCAGTGTATCTAAATGGGGGGGGGCAGTGT
>LZPO01089558.1:848764-864978 GCA_001675575.1 Neotoma lepida
CAGACTGAGGGGCAAGAAGGGAGACTGCAGTGTAGGGCAAGTGTGCTGGGCACTGAGTGGGTCAGCAGGGAAAGCTGGGCGGGGGCAGTGACTGAAGACTGAAGAGGACCTGAGCAGAAATCAGGTTTGCTCTCCTTTTCCAATACATGCTAGGTTTTTGCTACCACTTCAGAGGAAGGAAATTTTAAAATAATAACAAAGTTTCAAAAGAAAAAGTTGCATGATTTGGTACAATTTTAGCTTTTAATTTGGAAGGACATTCTGTCACCATGAACTCACTCTTTCCTCTCCTGCTGTTACAGGCAATGTGATGTGAAAGCCTTCCCTCATTGAGGAGAATGAATCCTGACATCTGGCCTTTTCCAGACATAAGAGGAACTGCAGCATGACCACACATGTCATTCTCGATCACGCATGGCACACAGGTCTGATGTGAACAATGTCTATTATTCTTGGTTCATTGGGAAGAAAAGCAACAGGAGAAAGAAAGATTATAAAAGGAAAAGCTATAATGTCATCACTTAACAGAAAGCTAAGAAGCAAAGACCTTTTATACTCTAGCCACTGTTTCACAAGACAAGTACCTAAATAGGAAAAACACACAACAAAGCCCCCAGCACACCAGCGCTCACCCAAGCAGTGGCTGTCAATATTTCATCTGCAGCAGAGACTTGAACTCTGTACAGCCATGGGTAACCTTCAACTTCTGATACTCCCTCCTCCATATCCCAAGCTGAGATGACTGGCATGTAATACTACCACCTGATTTTATGTGGTGCTAGGGGTAGAACTCAGGGTTCACATATGCCAGCCAAGCACTCTACCCACTACTAAGCCACATCCTACCCTGTATAATTCTATTCTGACCTTTGTATGTTTTCAGATCTCTGCTTTCACTGATAACACATCACTTATCTTACTAACATGAACACAGAGATTATCAAATATACACTACATTTATCTACCCAGGTGCTTTAGTGTCCTCTACATTTCAACTTCAATACACAGATTTGCTATTTTATAAGCAATAAATGAATGCAGAATGTACCATTTGCTAAGCATCCCACACATGACTGATGTCAGCATGCTTTGCCCACTTTACTCAGTTACAAAAAGCTTTCACATAGTATACATCTTGCATATAGTCAAGTCTGATCTATTTTCCCTGCTTTCATTGGAAAGGACAGTGANCTGCCTTCCAAATGGCCTGAAAGTTAAGCTGAAGAATAAAAGCAGTGTGGTTATTTTTAGAGCTCTACAGGCATAAAAATACACAGCATGGAACTGTGACCCACAGCTATGCACAGCAAAGCAGCACATCATGCGACAATCTTCGCCTCAGCTGGGAGAGCATCTGTAGTGCCTCACACGCCTGCTCTTCATTCTGTTTCTAGAGANGCTGCAGCATGCATTTGGGACCAGCATCCATAGCTGCCGGCATCTTTTGCAAACAAAAAAAGCTACATTCAAAAGGTAGACAATTATCTAATTTGTGAAGATGAAAGATATATATTTCTTTTAGCTTAGTTACAAGGTGAATTAGTAAACATTCTCTCTAAATGAAAACAGAACTTCATTCCTAACATAGAAAGTTCTGTTTCAAATAGTTCCAGTGGGTAAATGAGGAGACACGTTCCTTCATCAGAGGACACCTCCAAGAGAATGAGACCCTCCTGAATGAAGCACAGTCTCCGCTCCAATTCAAGCAAATTCTCTGGCAACATTCCCACAATACATCTACTACTCGGCAGGTAAGCTTTACGCTTTCTGTACAAAGAGTAAGTCAAAAGTGTGTTTGTAGACAGCACTTTTCAAGACATTGGTATTCTAAAACCCCCCAAGAGCTTCTAATAGCAAGTGTTATTTTCAGAAATTGTTCAGTTTGTATTATCATCTTTGGTTTTATTTAATTTCTGCTTAGTTATATCTAAGTATTTTCAAAGCTTGGGTTTTAGCACTGACCTAGTTAGAAATTGAACAACTTTAATCCCTGTTCTAATCTTCTTTTGACCTGCATGTCTAGCCAGTAAAAGGTTCATGAATTTTTCTGAAATATTAAATAAAAAAATTCACTCATAAAAAATCATTAAAATGTTATGCAAGTAAACATTTAATATCTCCACAGCCTAAAAATGCCACTTTTTAGCTGGATGAAATGGCCAAAAACTGATTCCTACAAGCAAACACACCGTGCTGGCTCAGAGGGAGTGACAAAGACTCTGCTTCGGGAATTAAAATGGCATCTAAAGGAGCGTGAGAGACTAATACAGGAGATCCAAAGTGAACAGAAAGTGAAAAGAACAGGCGTGGATTACAACTGGCTGAGAAACCAGAACCCTCATGCGACCATCCCAGCTACTGAACAGAGACAGCTTGAAGTTCTGTGCTCCCAAGTGCAGCCTTGTCAAACCGGAACTATCCTCAGCAGGTAACACACTGTGTTCTTGTGGTGTGTGTGAGCTGCTCCTCCCTCAGACTAGAAACCGCCCCATTTCATAAACTCTTTAATCATATGTACCAAATACCTATCTGCAAAAGAACCTATATACCTCTGGACAGCTTACTGTAGAAATTAAATTACAATAAAAATTTCTTCACTGGAAGCTTTAATTATAAAGCTTTTCTGATTACTCAAAAGTAAGTGCGTAGTACACGGTTATATTATGTAAGCTGCATTTGCGAGGTGGAATACAAGATAAATTTCTAAATATTCATATCTGCATCCCCCTTAGATTTCGAGAACTTTTGGCAGAAAATGATGTACTACCCTGGGAGATAGTCTACATCTTCAAGCAAGTTCTGAAAGACTCCCTCAGCAGTCCTGACAGAGGGGGTCAGCATGCTGGCCTGTGGGACTCTGACGTCACCTATTCCCCGGCCCCTGTGCTCCCAGGTGAAAGCTCTGCGAGGCCAGACAAAGATGAAATACCCACAATTTCAAGTTACGTAGACAGAAATGCCAAGACCAGGTTTCCCTCATGCTCACACAGAGTATGGAACCTGCCATACTATTACCCATCGAGTTAAGGAGCACCACGGTCACCTTAGAGCCAGAGCTGTGAGCACCAACCAGAACCAGTCATGTGACCCCAAGTTTCTCTGTCACAAGATCAGAAGTTAAAATTCCTGTGTCACCAACCTATTTTAGCAGCATTGCTTTTTAACCATGCTAAATAGTCAATATTTTTGTTGGATAGTATGCTTTTAACTAAAATGTCACCTAAATGTTTAAGTATTTTCTTATACCTCAAACATGTCACAGAACAAAGGAAATTTAATATGAAGTCTGACATATTTTGTGTGAAACTTAATGAACCTTGACTTTTATTCCAAGACNGCCCATGTGTAGAATAAATGATTCATGGGAACTTCTCCTTAGAATGCAATATTGAAATAAAGTCAACATCCATGACGTGAGGTCGCCCTCCACATAACAAGAGAAAGGGGCCGTGAGCGTGGAAACAACCTTCCATTTAAAAGCATAGCAGTACTTTCCCTGTTTTTGAGAAACGTTCACTGTAGTCATAGGCAGGAGTTGTCGAGCTGGCATGGAGGTCAGTCATGAGGCAGGCAAGCAGCTGCATGACAAAAGGGGTACCAAGAAGCCTGGAGTACCAGGAAGGGTACTTAGGTTCTGACCAGATCCAAAAGGAAGGAAAAAAGGAAAACTTCACACCCTGAGTTCTGACTCAGATCAACAGAACCTCGTAGCAGCCTCTGGGGACTGCTGACAATCTGATTTCTAGTCATGGTTAACAGATCCAGGGTTTTATACCTCACGCTGTTTACAATGCCTAAATTTGGTGAAGGAATTAAAGTTAAATGTGTGCANGTGTGTGTGCGTGCATGTATTAAGTACTTAGGACTCCGGGGTGCTTCAGGTACATTTTATTGAAAATTATAAGGGCACAATAGCTAAAATTTTTGGCTAGGGAATAGGGAAAATAAATTCATCCACAGAAAAACAGCTGTGCAGTACTTTACACAACAGACTCTAGAAGTTGTCATTACTAGCCAGACCAATCTGGCTAGCAATGCCCAAGTAATTCTACATGCTGAGTACTGTGCATGACTTCGCTTTAATCCAAACCTTAATTCTCACTTAACAAAGGAGTGAAGAGCTCAGACAAGTTCAGTGCCTTGCCAAGCTCAAGGTAACTAGCAGGAGCTGGAATCACACCCAGCCTGTCCTACCCCAACCCCAAGCTACTTTCTATGTCCAAACACAATTAACAGTTGCCTATCTGACACATCCTCTTGGATGATTAAAGAAAGCATAAGATCAATGTGCTCAAAACCAAAGTCTCAGCAGGTTTGTTCCTTTCCTAAAGGGATAAAAGTCAAGGAGTTATGGGGGGAGGGGTGCAGAAAATAGCTCAGTTGGTAAAGCACTTCCATACAAGCATGAGGTCCTGAATTTGATACTCAGGATCCACATAAAACAGCTGAGTGTGGTAGCATATGCTCTAAAATCAAATATGAAGAGACAGAGTCAGGTGCATCTCTGGGTTTGCAGCCAGTNGGCTAGCCTAGCCTATTTGGTAAGCTCCAGGCCAATAAGAGACTGTCTTAAAAAAATAAAACAAATATAAAAATAGGGCAAGTGAGATGGCTCAGCTGGTAAAAACACTTGCTGCCAAGCCTAACAACATGAGTTTGATCCCTGAAACCTACAAGGCAGAACAAGAGAACTGACTCCTGCGAGTTGCACTCTGACCTCCACACCTGTACCATAGCATGCACATGAACACACACACACTCACTCTCCTCTCTCTCTCTCCCTCCCTCTCCTCTCCTCTCTCAGTAGCAAAGGTACCTGAGGAACTGACTAGCCTCTGACCTACACAGACACACATAAATTCAAAAGAGGAACAAGCCAAATATTCATCATCACTAAAACTGCATCTAACACACACAGCACAATTCTTCAAGCTCTTCAACTAGCATTCTGCAAGTCAGTAGATGACAGGACTACCTACCCATCCAGTTATACAAGCCAGGATCTCATAATCATCTGTGTTCCCTTGGGATGGGGAGAGCGTCAAGCCAGAAACACACACGAGTACAAAGATGTGTGACAAGGCTGGTCATTGTTAACACAAATAAGAGCTTGGGAGTCCAGGAAGTGCTTGGAGAAGGAAAAGTACTGAAACTGATGAGAGAAACTAGGAAAGAAGGAAGACAGAGGAAGAGTTCTTTAGCTGTGGAGAACATGGAACTTCTCTAAGGAGCAGACATTTTAACAGGCCCTGGTAACAAGAGCCCACTGCAGGGGGAAAAAAAAGTACAAGGGAGAGCAAAGGGAGAGCCGTTCACACAGAAGAGCACATGCAGAAGCTGCAGGTAACAGTGGGGCTGAAGCCGTCAGCACGGAAAACAGACAGCATCNGTAGATCAGGTAGATAGATTCAGGCAAGTACTGGATTAACTGTAGGCCACAGTTAACTCAAATTGTATACAACAGCAATATTCCCACAGAAAGTCACTCATGCATTCAACCTGAGGTGCAAGCGTTGGTGTGAGAACCTGTTCCTTCTATAAATAGGAACTGAGCATTGGCCTCATGCCAGACATTCTTCTAGGTGCTATAACAGAAAATCGTGAGAAGCCAGATCAAGCAAAAGACATGCCTTCTTCCAGGATGGTAGTGTGTCAACAGTGAGCCACTCTCTTACTCTGGAAATACATATGGCATAATAGCTGCCAGGCCAATTCTCGTTTTTACTCTCAGTTGACTGCCCACTTACATATCCTCAAAAACATCCTTTAGGGAAATCAGCCATTTGGCCAGGAGACTCTTATGAGTCAGTCAAAGCAGGAGTGAATCAGAAAGCTGTTAGGTACAAAGGAAACTCTACTTCCAGTTCTGGCACCCATTCCCCTCTACCACAGGAGCCATTCCTCATCACTGTCAGAAGGGACAAACAACTATCTGTGTGGCTATTGGCATATCAAAGTGCACGTTAGCCTCCGGGCTCAGTACCAGGGGCTCTTTTCAGCTCTTCTCACCCAACCCTATTACCCNAAACTTCTCCAGATCATGGGCTTCCCCTGCCCCAGCTTCTCATTGCCGTATGACCCTGCCATTTCAGCCATATGCTCTCTTGGCTCTCTTGTCTTCCTCTCTCGCTCTCCCCGTCTCTCTCCTCTCATGGCCTGGTCCAATCTGCTGTCCATGTTTAGTCTACTACTTTCTCTCCCTGTTCTAGACTCTTCCAGTTGTCTCTGGCTGTACTCTCCCTCATATCTGCAATAAAAACCTTCCCTTCCACCATACCTTGGAGGGTCATGTCCTCTCTTCACACAGGAGCAACTCTCCTGTCCAGAATAAAGAGCTGGCATAATGTAGCCACTTGATAACTGGGATCTAATAGGCATTTCATTCATTCAAATACCTGAGTGCCTACCGTATGTCAATGGCTGCAGTAAATAGTAGGAATTCAGTGATAATTTCCACAATCAGTAAGTTGTTCTGTGGGAAACAACACATAAAAGAATTCCAAAATGTGCAAAGAGACACATAAGCAGGGCACTGAGTGAGCCCCTTCTGCTCAGGCAGCCTCATGCCATGGCTTGCCTTCCACCACCCCCTAAATCTCTCTTTGCTCAATCCGTCTTACCAACCTCTCAACTCCAAACCCTGAGATCAAGCTNTAGTCTTCTCTTTCTCTACATTCCCCACTAGGACCTACCATACCACAGTCTGAGCGCTCTTGTCACACTGGGTTTAGAATCTTACCCTGAAACGTATACATAGCTCCACCCCGACTTCTTTCAACCACATGCACTATATTTATCACTAACAGGCAAGTCTAAGTTTACCTGCTCCAATCAAATCTGTGTGGTATCCTCCCACATACCAGGTCTTTCAAAAACTTCCTTTTTTGATGCAACACCTTCCAATTGCTCGGACAGAAATCTTTGTGTCACCTATAACCACCTGGCACTTGCTCACATCCTGTTTATGACTGACTCTGCTATAAAGCTGGTGTCTCTATCATGAGAACATATCCAAGGGCTGGGATGGAGCTCAANTGTGTGCTTAACTAGCATGTATAGCACACTAGGTTCAATCCCCAGGCTTAAAAAGGCAGAAAGCACATGCCCAGCCTTGATGACACAGGCCTTTAATCCCAACACTTGGGAAACTGGGGAAGGAATATCATACATTTGAGGCCAATGTAGTTAAAACAAGAATTTGTCTCAAAAAAGTTATATGTATATATAGATATAGATATAGATATCTCAGGGTTGGAGAGATGGCTCAGCAGTTAAGAGCACTGGCTTCTTTTCCAGAGGACCTGTGTTCAATTTCTAGCACCCCANGGTAGCTCACAACTGCCTGTAACTCCAGTTCCAGGGGTCTTATACTCTCACACAGACGAAACATTAATGCACATAAAATTAATTAAATAAATCATTTTTTAAAATCCCAAATACACTGGTCGATGGTGGCACACACCTTTAATCCCAGCACTTGGGAGGCAGAGGCAGGTAGATCTCTGTGAGTTCAAGGCCAGTCTGGTCTACAGAGCAAGTTCCAGGACAGCCAGGGCTACACAGAGAAACCCTGTCTCAAAAACAAAAACCAAATGCAACTGTCATTCTCTCTTCTCCTCTACTTACTAGTCTAAGCCCCTCCTGCTTGCTATAGTAGGAATTCTTAGAGAAACACCTGCAATCATGTATTTGGAGAGATTTATTTTAAGGAATCAGCTCACACAGTCCTAAGAGAGCAAGTTCAATAACTACAGGGAGGCAAGTAAGCTGAGATCCAGGGAAGAGCCAAAGACTGAGAGTCCAAAGGCCTTCTGCCAATGGCACACTGACATCATGAAGGATAACTTGCTTTATTCAAGTACACCAATTTAAAACAAAAAAAGGTCTGGGGCCAACAAAATGGCTCAGAGGGTAAAGATGCTTGCTGTCAACCCTTGACAATCTGAATTTAATTCCCAAAACCCACCTTGTGCAAGGAGAGAATTGACTCCTGTAAGTTATCCTCTGGCCTCCAGAGGATATGCTGTGGCACACACACTCATACAAATACACACGCATGTGTGTGCATGCATGCATACCACACAGTAAATAAATGTAAAATATCTCATCTTAATTATACCAGCAAAATCCAGTCCCTTTTTCCAGGACTAGAGAGATGGCTCAGAGGCACTGGCTACTCTTCCAGAGGACCGGGTTTGATTCCCATCACCCACATAGTGGCTTATCATCATTTATAACTCCAGTTCCAGGGAATCCAACACTGTATTCTGGCCTCCTTAGGTACCAGGCACTCACATGGTGCAAACACATACATGCAGGCAAAATGCTCATACACATAAAATACATCTTAAAACAAACTTGTTCCATGTAACACTGCATGTTCAAGGGCTGCAGCACACATCTGTGGGGAGTAGCTGCCTCTCAGGACTACTTGCTACAGGAATTAGGCATGTCACTGTGCTAACCAAACCTATTGTTTTCCTTTACAAAACCACAGATTAACTGATAAAAGTCCAATAATGTCAAAGTGTTGATGTAAGGATTAAATAATATAGCTGCATTCAGTTTGAGAGTCTTCTACATGCTAGGAGCACTACACTGGATGGACATGTTTTTAAGTCCAGGAAGGCACTGCAGAGAAATGCCATCTCCACTAGCATTATTCAGAAAAGCATGGCTAGTAACTCATTAGGCAGGTAAGTTGAAACGGTTATGGCAATTTGACAAAGAAATGTNATGTATGTCAATCTAATTCTTTTAATGGCACACTTACCTATTGTCATGTCATTGCTCTGCAAATTCACTTTTGATTTAACAAGTCTCAGTCCATAAAGACTTGAAGAGTTTAAAAATTGCTCCTTAGACATTAAATGACAAATAAGTCTATACTTTTAGTTTCTGACAAAGTCAATAAATATTTAGTTCCAATATCAAAATAGATGAATTAAAGCATTACATTTCTCCAGGGAAGCCTGAGGTAGGTGTAGAACCTTGAGTAGGGCTATGACACAAGAATACCAGCAANATGGCTCAGCAAGGAAGAGCACTTGACACACAAGCCTGGCGACTTAGAACCCACCTAAGATGCCCCAGACAGCAGCACTCACCCCAGCACTCCTATGGTGAAGGGAGGTCCAGCCAGCTACCATGGAGTAAACAGAATCAAGAGGGAGTGGGGTGAATGCCTTTAATCCCAGCACTCAGGAGGCAGAGGCAGGTGGATCTCTGTGAGTTCAAGGCCAGCCTGGTCTATAGAGAGTGTTCCAGGACAGCCAGGACTTTATAGCAAAACCTTGTCTCAGAAAACTAAAAAAAGAGAGAGAGAGAAACCCTGACCTAACAAGGTAGAAGGCAAGAAGTGCCTCCTGACAGCTGTCCTTCGACCTCCACATGCAGACCATAACCTGCTCACATGCTTACACACACCCCTATATCTCTTTTCTGTGTTGCTCCAATTTTAGTATACATGCTGCCGAAGCCAGCACACACATCTATATACCGCAGAAATACAAAATATAAATTAATTTTTTAAAATTAAAGAGATATTCGAGTTGGCGGTGCACACCTGTAACTCCAATGCCCAGGAAGGTAAGGCGGAGGATCACTTATGCTCAGTTCCAGATCAAATTTGGCAAAGTAGTGAAACACTGTCTTGAAATATTTTTTCATTCAAAACAAAAGGCTCCCCAACAACTGCAAAGAGTGCTGGATTTAGGGTGGGGTAACAGCGAAGTACCAGGCTAGGGCACTACCATGTTGATTTCTGCTCACCACATCCAAGTCTCTTCTAAACAGAGGGTGTCCTTCTGCCTCGTTTCCACCACACCCACATGGGACTGAAGGCAGATGCTTAACCCAAAGGCAGTGAGAGGTAAAGGTTAATAAAACTGAACAAAGGGGCTGGAGAGATGGCCTGGTGGTTAAAAGCACTTGCTGCTCTTCTGGAGAACTACAGTTCAGTTCCCAGCACCCACTTGAGTAGCTTATAACTGCCTGTCACTCCCAGTTCTGGGGATCTGACACCCCCTCTGGACTCTATGGGCACCTGCACACATATTCCATATGACCACAAAGACAAAGACACACAAACTTAAAATAATAACAAAATAAAATTGAACAAGGAGCCAGCATTCAAACTCCTTGCTATTTACCTACTGAAATGCACAAATGTACTGCAAACTTATGTTCCCACAAAAACCTGCACACACGTCTACAACAGCTCCATTCATAACTTCCAGAACTGGGTAAACCACCAAGACGTATGTCNGCAGATAAATACGTTACCTCCGGCCAGCGGGATCTCAACCTGTGCTAAAAATAAAAACACCATAAAGCTATAGACTCTCAACTGCGTTACTAAATGAAAGCAGCTAGCTCGGAGGGCTAAGACTGTGGGGTTTCAGCCACACGGCACTCTGGAGAAGGAAAACTTGGAAACAACAACAACAAAACGATCATTAGCTATCAAAGGTTAAGGAGCAGTAAAAACAGGTGGAGCACATTCATTTTTACTTCTAATGATACCAAGATGGCCACAGATGTNCAGCATCACGTGTCCAAATCCACACTGTGTGTGCACCACCACCAAAGACCCACATGTGAATTGAGGAGTCTGGATAATAATCCTTTACCACATCGATGTGTGCACATAAACATCAGTGGGAAATGCAGAACGGAAGAGGACATTCTGGTAACTGCACAAGGTTTCTGGAAACCTACAACTAACTTCAAAAACCAGAGTCTGCGGAGTCTAGAGAGAGGGACCAGGGATTAAGAGTGTATAATGGAGAGGACCTGGGTTTCATTCCCAGCACCCAGGCCAGGTAGCTCACAACAGCCTCTAACTCCAGCACTAGCGTTCCCCCTACACACACCTCAAAAATAAGCCTTTAGGAGAGGAGGGTACGCAGCATCTGGGTCAGTGAGGTGCCTCAGCTGGGTAAAGGCACTTGCCAATCCCAATGACCTGAGTTCAATCCCCAGGAGCCGACATAGNGGAAGGACCTACTCGAACAAGGTATCCAGGCTCAAGTATACGTATGCACACACACTCACACACACAATGAACCCTTACAATGAAAAATTTTAAAGCAGTCTATGAACTTGGGACTGGGGGCATACACCTGTAATCTCAGGACTTGGGGAGGTGGAGGCCAGAGGATGAGAAATTCAAAGTTATCCACGGAGTCATAACAAGTTGAGGCCAGGTTGGGCTACACAAGACCCTGTTTCAAAATGAAAAGCCAAAACAGGCAGGGAATTAAAATAAGGGCTGGAGAGAGAGCTCAGAGGTTAAGAGCACAGACTGTTCTTCCAGAGGTCCTGAGTTCAATTCCCAGCACCCACATGGTGGCTCACAACCATCTGTAATGAGATCTGGCGCCCACTTCTGGCATGCAGGCANAACATTGTATATATAATAATAATAATATATAATATATAATAAATAAATAAATAAATCCTTTAAAGTAAATTCTTGGGAGGCTCAGCTTCTTGCAGGAAAACCTGGGAAGGCACCTGTGTGCTAAGGGCTCAGGCTACATGATGCTCTTCACCTGCTTACAGGCCCTCCCGAGCCCCTCCCAGGCTCCCTACCTCCCCAAGGCTGAAGCTGGCTGGGCCGGTGCTGTGGCCACAACTGGACCTGGATCCTGGGCCTCGACCGCAGGGGCCTCGCTGGGGGGTGCATCCGGGCGCTGCACCTCCTCCCGGGCTGCCTCGGCAGGGAAGGCGGGCGGCAAGCCCAGCAGCTCCACATTGGTCACGGTCTTGCCTATAGTGAACCAGTCGTTGATCTGATCGACTGTGAGCTTGCGCAACATCCTCGGCGCCCAGGAGCGGCCTCAACTGCCCAGCTCCAAAGGTGACAAAAGCCTCTACTGAAGCTCCCTGCCCAGCTCCACAACGACCGTTCCAGAAGCCCTGCCCCTCCCCCCTGCGAAGGCCAGCCAATCAGCCTGTGCCACGCAAGAGGGTGGGGCCAGGCCGTGCACGTGGGGGCCACGAGNCTCGTGCCCACTCCACCACTACACACGGGGTCTGTGAGCAGCCACTGCCTCCCCGCAAGGCCTGCTGGGAGAGCTGGAGTCAGGTGACCTGGGCAGACAAGTGTTGATTGAGATCGGCTTCTGGTGGTTTTGATCTCGGAATCTGCACAGTTCCGACGGCTGCTGATAATNTTTACAGCACTCCTGCTGCCAGCCTGACCTAGAACCCTACGAGAGCTGGGCCACAAGCCTCAGAGATTATAGCTTTCTGCTACAGGGGCACCTGAGCGGTCCTTGAGCAAGGGTCTCACTGGCCCTAACACGGTGGGATAGTTCTTGGTGTTCCCTTCTCACATGACCCAAAGATCAAAGCTAACAGGGACCACGTGGAATCAGGCAATTCTTACAGGGCTTGTAGGCTGTGGATCATTAGATCTCATTTGAAGACTGAGGAGGTCTTGGGCTTTGGCCTTTGGGGCAGATTCGGCTTATTCACGGAGCAGCTTGAGGTTCCCGGAGAACACGGATGCAAACAGCTGAGAGCATTTAGCAGTGAAGGATCTATTAAACCGCACTCTCCATAAAGCAGGAGAAACTGCTTGAAGTTGCCTCTCCTGTCGGCCTCAGAACGCACCATTAGGCACTTTGAATCTGCTGGGATAGCCGGTAAACATGTTCAGACGTTTGAAGACGTGTTACAGTGTTATGGACTTGAAATTACATTAAAAGCCTGTTGTCTGGTGTGAAGCTTCGTCTTCAAATAGCTGTGATGCTTTTCCTGTTAGCTCACAACTGTAATCCTAGCACTGAGGAGGTCGAGACAGAAGAATTGCTGGGCATTTACCAGCCTGAACAACAGAGTGAGAGTTTTATCTAAAAAAATAAAATTGAAATATATTATTTTTGAGCGGGCAGTGATGGCACACACCTTTAATCCCAGCACTTGGGAGGCAGAGGCAGGTAAATCTCTGTGAGTTCAAGGCCAGACTGGTCTACAAAGCGAGTTCCAGGACAGCCAGGACTGTTAAACAGAGAAACCATGTCTAAAAAAATAAATAAAAATTCTTCTTGAACTACATCTTAAACCTGATTCAGGTTCAAAGACCCTCTTTACACTCCTAATAGTGACTTGAAACCCAAAGAGCTTTTGTTTATGGTTTATATCTATCTATGGGGGATTACAACCAAGAAAGGTTTTTTTTATGCATGTGTCCAAATGATCTTCCGCTGTCAGTTTGGCACAGCCTAGAGTTACCTGAGGGAGTCTTAATTGAGAGCCTGCCCAGATCAGATGGGCCTGTGGCCACGTCTGTCAGAGATTGTCTTGATTGACCACTGATGTGTGAGGGCCCAGCCCACCATGGATGGCACCATTCCTAGGCAAGTGAAACTGAGCATAAGCCAGTAAGCAGTCTTTCACCATGGTTCCTGCCCCTGCTTTGAAGTCCCTGCCTTTGTCTTCCCTCAATGATAGACTGTGACTTTTAAGTGTAATCTGAAATAAACCCTTTCCTCCCCAAATTGCTTTAACTAGATTGTTTTATTGCAGGAACAGAAATCAAAGTAAAACATTAATTTAAAATGGCAATTAAAAGCTCATTTGATGTCAGGCAATATTACTTATGAAAAATCACTATATTTTCCAAAAAGNTCATATGTAAGAGTGACACTTTTTAAATTTAATTTTATTTTTATTTACATATATATGCACATGTATACTATGTGTGAGTGGCCAGAAGAGGACATTAGATTAGCTGGAGATACAGGCGGCTTGTGAGCTGCCCAACATGGGTGCTGGGAACCATATTCTGGTGCTCTTCCAGGATAGCTGCCACTCTTAACCACTGAGTCATCTCTCCAGCCCCAGAGTGACACTTAGACATTTTCACCAGTCCCTTAGTGTCTAGCTGAATGAAAACAGCAGCTTTTCTGTCTCTGTGATNCTATATGATAGCACAAGTCTCACAGCCTCTGGAAAATTCCATTGTGCACATAAGAGAATTCTAGCAAGAAAAGAAAATCTTAACTATTGTGATGAAAAGAGTTTTGGTCCTCAGGGCCTTAGAAACCTCTGAACCTGGAGAATNAGCACCCTAAAACAGCAAGCTTTCCAAGTTTTCATGCAGCTTCGTTTATCCAAATCCCCTTTTCCCTTCAAAGCAGGACTATGGCCATTTCTCTTCCTTCTTCCCTGCATCCCCATCCTCCCATCTGAGCTCATTTTTCTCTTGCCTGAATAAATCTACTGTAGATCTGTTAGTAATTATTCCCTCACTTTTAACTAGTTCATAACTGTATTTTACCTTTACTAAATGTTAATTTTCTAATAAATAGAATTCTAGATGGGCAATTATTTAACATCATTATTAGGTATTAGANTCTTTTTGTTTGGTGATGCTTGGAATGGAACCAAGGGTTCCCACACATGCTAAATAAGCACCCTTCCACTGAGCTACAACCCTAGCCCTCGTCTTTAGTTTTAGCATGTGGCTTCTAGACTTCATTTCTCTGTCTGCTTGGTTTCAGTAAGACTTTTTGAGCCTTTGACTTTTTTTTTTAATCCCTTTTGGGAAATTCTCAATCAGCTATTAGCTCTTCAAATATTTCTAACCTACTCCCCATTGGTTTCTGTCTAAGACCCAGTTAGTTGTATGGCTGAGTGTAAAGCTCAANTGTAGAGTTCATATGTTGTTCAATGCCCNCAGGTTCATCCCCAGCACCATGAGAGAAAGAAGCTGGACATAGGGGCTCACTCCTNTAATTCCANCACTTGAAAGACTGAGGCNGGAGAATTGCTGTGAGTTTGAGGCCATACACATATGCAGGCAAAACACCTATATACATAAAATAATAGAATTTTAAAATTAAAAACAACAAAGGAGGGCTAACTAGATAGTTCACTGGGTAAAGGTGCCTGACCACTTGAGTGTGATGCCTGGGATCACACGTGGATACTGTGGCACTTTCATTTTTTTCCCCCACTCACATCCACATAATAAAATTTTTAAGGGAAAAAAAATAAGGGACAAAAGAGGCAAAAGAGGAAAAGAAACAATACCAACTGTACTGGGCTGAATGCTNTGGGCTTTCTTTCTGTGAGGTATCTTTGTCTTCTCTTGTCTATTTTTCTGATTTATTTCTCTTGTCTTCTGCTTCGGTAAGCTAAACATACTCAATTTGGTTTTTTAGTTTTGTTTGGTTGTTTTTGTTTAGTTTTCCAAGACAAGAGTTCCTCTGTGTAACAGCCCTGGCTGTCCTGCTGACTCTCTTTGTAGATCAGGCTGGCCTCAAACTGACAGAGATCCGCCTGCCTCTGTTTCCCCACTGCTGGGATTAAAGCCATTCGCCACCACTGCCACCACCACCTGGCCTTTTTTTTTCTTTTTTGTTATTTTGTCTCCCCTACCTACCCACCCGCCCTCAAGTGAGGACCAAACCCAGGGCCTTGTGCTTGAGCAAGCTCTCTACCACCAGCTAAAGTCCCCATCCCTAGTTTGTTTTAATTCAATAGATAGATTTGCTTTTCCAGTTTCTGCTGAGGTTTTAGTAGTTCCTTGAACAGAAGTATGGGGCTGGAGATACACACCTAAGTGATTCAGAGCACTTGTTGCTCTTCCAAAGAACCAAGGTTCAATTCCCAGCACCTATGTGGTAGATCACAACCATCCATAATTACAGTTGCAGGGTNTCCAATGCCTCTTCTGACCTCTGAGGGCACCAGCACACACTTGGTGCACAGACATAGATGTGAGCAAAGCATTCACACACATAAAAATAAGCCTTTTTAAAAACTAAAATAAAGCAAGAACAATTTTTGTTGGTTTGTTTGGGTTTTGTTTTTTTAGAAACAGGGTCTCATTAGCCCAGGATGGTATTAAAACCCTGATCATCCTCTACTTTCCAAGTGCTAGGATTGTATGCACACCACACCCTGCTAGCATGTTTATTTAAAAAAAAAACTATTAGGTCTAGTCCCTGGAGTTCCTGCAGAAGTCTTTACATCACATTACAACGTCTTTTAAGGATAATTACTATGCTCAGAATGGCTGCTTAATCAAATATGTAGCACAAAAATTAGCAATACTGGAGGAAATGGCAAGAAAAAAAGCCTGGCGTAATGGTGCAGGCCTTTAATCCCAGTATTCAGGAGGCAGAGGCAGGCAAATTTCTGAATTCCAGGCCAGCCTGGTTTACATAGCAAGTTCGACTACACAGAAAAACCCTCTC
>LZPO01089558.1:876344-905702 GCA_001675575.1 Neotoma lepida
AAAAAATGATCTAGATTAAAAGTGGGTCTTCCCCCTTCAAATGATTCAATTAAAAAAAATCTCTCACAGATGTATCCAGCTGCTTGAGTTTAGTCCAGTTGACAACCAAGAATAGCCATCACAGGCAGGTTGCTACTCTCCAGAACCCAGGTTCACACCAGCTCTCCCTTCTTGCCCACCCAGTTCAACTGTTAGATCCCCACACACTCAGCACTTANGCCAATACAAGTCAAGCTATGTCCACCAGAGGTGGGAAACAGACTGACTCTAGACCCACTACATCTTACGTCCATGACCGCCCCTGACCGCACTCCTGGCCTTTTTTACTTCCCCACCTGTCAATAAATGCAGCTGGGGGCCATGAAAGAGAATGAAGNCCAGGACCCACAGATATCCATCCTGAGGTGGTCTCACTCAAGAGCTCGAGAAGTCTAGATCTACTGACAGGACACAAGATCCTAGAAGAGACTGTGGGCCTCGGGCCTACTGGATCCTAGTACTGTGGCTGCCAACAAAACAAGTTGTCTTGGTTACTGCTCTACTGCTGTAAAGAGACACCATGACCAAGATAGCCTTTAGGAGAAAGTATTTAATTGAGGGCTTGCCTACAGTTTCAGAGGGTAAGTCCATGACCGTCATGGTGAGGAGCATGGCGGCAGGCAGGCATGATGCTGGAGCAGTTCCTAAGAGCTATATCATCTGAAAGATGGAGGGAGAGAGANGGAGACTGGACCCGGCACTTTTGAAACCTCAAGGCCCACCCCCTGTGGCATACCTCGTCCAACAAGGCCACCCCTCCTAACCCTTCTGAGAAGCAAACATTCAAATATATGAGCCTATGGGGCCATTCTCATTCAAATCGCCCCATAAGGCAAGGAAAGGATAGCTCTCTGCTGCTCTAGGAGGCCTTCTGATTCATTCCCTTGCACACCTGTTTCTAGTGTCTATCTTCTGCTGCCCTCCTGTGCACACCTATAGAGGCTGGCATCAGGCAGGACAGGCAGGAGCCTCCATGATACCCACNTGACATTGGCCCGAGTTGTCCTCCGGCAAAGTGATTCCTTCTTCTCTTTCTGGTCCAAATACCTGCACAGGGTCAAGTCAGTAGCCTTACTCATCTTTTCATACCTAGCTGTGGGTCTCTAGCAAGCCATGAACAAACCGCCCTGGGGCAGTGGTCTCCTATGGCCCAATCAGAGCAGGAGGCAGGGAGGGAGATGGCTTCCTTTCCTCCCCACGGATCCCTTCACCATCTCTGTCCAACATCCTCATCTAGATTTTTAAAGTTTGACATGTAAAGCTTTCTGCAGTACCTGTTCATTTATTTTTGTACTGTCAGAGATGGAACCCATAGCCTGCCACATGCTAGACAAGGACTCTGCCATTAATTGCCATCTCTCACCCCCATGCAGTTTTATTTAATCTCTAAAGATAGGTAGGTCAAGGTATGCCAGCCATTGCCTTGATCCAAAAGTCCAGGTTTGAGTAGTAATAGCTAATGGTGGGAACAGGGCTTGAGGCTGGGGGTCATGGCATTGAACAGCCTATCCCTACCCAAAGCCCATGTTGACTGGTTTCTCCCGAAGTAGCTGATGTGAGTGCAGAGTGAATACACAGATGAGTTCCTGGCCTGGACAGAATAAACATACCCTTTGCTGGGCCTCCATTTCACTCATCTTCTCCCCTGCCTCTTGGGGAAGACTGACTGTGGTGGCCACTNTGTCTGGTGTTCAGGGTCCTGGTCTCAGGCTCTAGCTGTTCCTGAGTCACTGACAGGATGACTGGTCATCACCTGGGCAGACATGGCCATCCTTTCCCTCCAGGAAATTAGTTCAGAACTCAACAGCCAGTATCCAATTGCCTGTTAAAGAGTAACTTACACCCCATATTACATTTGAGCCTGGGAGTAAATATCCAGGGGAACTGTTTATTCTAGTGGATGAACAAAGCACCCTTTGTCCACTGGCTGCACCAGCACCAGGCTCTTGTTTGACAGGATCCAGCCCGCTGAGTCCTAAGGAATGCTTAGCCTCATGGGTTTGCAGTTAACCATTGCAGATGGGCTCATCCCACAGGCCTTTTCTCTCACTGGAGTCGGGGGCTGATGCAGCTGGCACATCATCAAGGAGACAGGGAAGTGTTTCTCTCTCCCTGTCAAGACCCAATGGGGTGGGTAACACAGTGGAGGTGGGGATAACGCCAGGGGATTTGTCACCTGGCAGCAGCTATTTCTCCCTTTATCTGGAAGGAATCTGGAGGAAAGATATTGGTGACAGGCCCAGGTAAGACCGTCTCTTCCACCTCCCCTGGGGTCTCTCCACATCCCAAAGCTCAGCCCTGGCTGCTCCTCCAAGTCTCTGAGAGAACTCTGTTCAGGCACATCTATTCTGGGCCCAAGCCTAGAGTTCAATTCCTGGAGTGAATCTAGTACATACTGTCCACAGAAGGCCCCTCGGGTGGCTTCAAAGTCATANGGCAGAAGGGAGGATATATAGAGGATACAGAAGACAAGATGGGCCATCAGTTGATAATTGATGGCTACATGGAGGCTCTTTACAAATTCTGTTCCTTCTCTGGAAAAGCTCCGTATGGAAACTCAACAGTGCTTGGCTTCTTCCCAAAGCACAGTGTTTCCAAACCCTTCCTCAAAGGCCACTGCAAAGGCTGAGAAGGCCGCTGGTAAGATTTGATAGGGCTGAGACTATGCAGGCAGGGATACAGACCCAGGCAGCAAGAAAGACCCACCATCGCTCCCTGACTATGCAGGAGGGATGCAGGCCCAGGCAGCAAGAAAGACCCACCATCACTCCTTCCTCTTGGACCCAGGACTGTCTAACCCAGGCAGCAGCACATGTCGCAGAACTCAGGGTCTTTGTCACACTAAGTAGCCTGTGGGAGGGCTGGAGAAATCTCGGTGGTTAAGAGCACTTGTTCTTGCAGAGGACCCAGGTTCGGTTCCCAGAACCCACATGGTAGATCACAACCATCCTTAACTCCAGTCCAGAAGGATCAAACACCTCTTCTGATCTCTGCAGGCACCACATACGTAAGAGCAAAACACTCACGTGGATAAAATAAATATTCCTTAAAGATTTGTTTCAATGAAGCTGGTGGGAGATACTTGCGTATCCATGTTTATTTCTGTCCTAGTCACAGTAGTTGGGAAATGGAATCAGCCTAGATNTCTGAAGAAAAATAGATAATGAAAATGTGGTACATATACATGGTGGTATTTTATTTAGCCATAAAGAAAAAGGAACATACAAAATTTGCAGGAAAATGGATGGACCTGAAAAACATTATATTAAGTGAGGTAACCCAAGCTCAAAAGGACAAATTCCACATGTTCTTGCTCATATGTAGAACCTAACTTCTATTTTTTTAATTTATTTATTATTTATTTGTTTGTTTGTTTGTTTGTTTTGTTTTGTTTTGTTTTTTGAGACAGAGTTTCTCTGTGTAACAGCCTGGCTGACCTGTAACTCACTCTGTAGACCAGACTGGGCTGCAATTAAAGGCATGTGCCACCACCACCACCCAGCCTAACTTCTAATTTTTATGAAGTGTATGTGTGTAGTGGCCAGGAAGCTGGAANGGGCTATGAGAATGGGATGGGGAGTTCTAGTGGGGTGGACAGTAGAACACATGTGATAGGAAAATAATAAAAGAATGAAAATACTGGGGAAAGGTTTGAGTGAGGACTGAGGCGAGGATGGTGATGGAAGGGGAGTCAACCAAAACTAAGGATTTATTAAAAAGCAATAAGAAAGCCTCTGTGGGGGGAGGGAGAAGGGACAAGAGGGGGATCTGGGGTTGGTATGCAAAATGAATAAAAAAATTTTAAATAAAAAAGAAAGCCTCCGTAAAATAATTAAAAATTAAAGTGGGAGCCAGGCATGGGGGTGCAGGCCTTTAATTGCATGGTAGCGCACTTGGAAGGCAGAGGCAGGCAAGTCTCTGTGATTTGAAGCCATCTTCATCTACATAGCAAATTCCAGGCCAACTGAAGTTATATAGTGAGACCCTGCCTCAATAGATAGATGGATGGATGGATGGATGGATGGATGGATGGATGGATGGATGGATAGATGGGTGGGTAGATGGATGGATGTGTAGATGGATGGATTGGATGGATGGATGGATGATAGATAGATGATAGATAAATGGATGATAGATGGAAGATAGATAGAGAGAGAGAGAGATAGATGGATAGATGATAGATAGATGATAGCTAGATAAATAGAGATATGAAGTAGGAGGGGTAGTGCTAGATTAACTTAGTGATTAAGAGTGAGTACTGTTGTTCTAGACCTCAGTTTGACTCCCTGCATCCATGTCAGGCAGCTGTGCACTGCCTGTAACTCCAGCTGCAAGGGATCCAACACCTTCAAGCCTCTTCGAGAACATGGCATACACAGACATACACATGAGTAAAAAACAAAATATTAGAAAAAAGAAAGTAGAAGAGTGATTAGCTAACCAAGCAGTGGTGGCACACGCCTTTAATCCCAGCACTCAGGANACAGAGGCAGGTGATCTCCTTGAGTTTGAGGCCAGCCTGGTCTACAGAGTGAGTTCCAGGACAGCCAGGGTTACAGAGAAAAACTCTGTCTTGAGAGAGACTAGCTGAGAAGAAGGAAGTCACAGGAGTGGGGGCACTGAGGAAGGGTAACAAAGTGAATTATTTACAATGCATTGTATACATAAATGAAATTGTCACTGAATAAGTTTTAACTTTTTAAATAAATAAGAAATCATGGATTTTTTTAAGCCACTGTATGTAGCTTTAGTTGAGCATCAAGAATGCCAGACTCACCTCACTAACCAGTATATGCAGAGAATGGCAAATGTATATACTGTGCTCAACCCCATAATCAATTCCCCAGCTGGCATCTCCTTCAGGTTACTTCCTGGCAACTATCCCGCAAACTCAGAACCCTGCAGCACACTATCCTCCCAGTATATTCAACTAAGACCAAATCCTAGCTGGATTATTCAGGGTTCCAGACCTCATCTATTCCAAATATGCCCGGTGCAGTCTGCACAGCTGTTTCTAGCTGTTTAGCTCTATGAGACCAGGCTCCCTGGGTCACCTCAACAANCACATAGCTAATACCCTGTTAACACAGAAAACAGGTCCACATCCTCAGCTGCTGCTGCAGGCACTCCAACTCTCCGCACTGTTCCCCAGTATCAATACACTGCAGAGTCTAAAATACCCAGCAACAGCTTAATTCACAGCCACAAATTACCATGAAATGGCCTGTTGTTCACATATGAGGTCAGAAACCTGTGGCTTCCATGTTGATATCCCCTCAAAAGCAAAAGCCAACATTGGGTGGACAGCTGTTACCTCTTTTTCAAGCCACATACCTGCTCTTGCTGGTAAAACCGCACCCATGTTGGAGGCTGGTAACTCCGACCCCCTCATATGGTTCACTCCCNAGGTTCTTGCTCTAAGGCTGATGGAATCTTAGCTGTGCTGCAAGCCCACCAGGTTGAACAGCTTCCCAGATGGCAGCGCACAGAGCACAGAGCTCTAACTGTTAAAAACGGATCGTGAGCCATTGTGCTCATGCTTCACCAAAGAAAAATGTCTAAACATTTAAAAAGATTAATATTGTGAAAATACAAAATAAAAAAGGAAAATAAACCGTGAACCTTATTTATGCTGAGAAAATGCCAGATCTAGTGAACAATGCTGGCCCTAAATTACTTGATTTAAAACAATGAGTGATTGGTGAGATGGCTCAGCGGTAAGGGCGCCTGCTGCCAAGCCTGACTACCTGAGATTGACCCTTGAGATTCACATAGTGGAAGGAGAGAACCAATCCCCAAATGCTGTCATCNGAGCTCCACGCCAGTGCTTTGGCATCTTCGTGTTTATGCATGCATGCGTGCACACACACACACGCACACATACACACACAAATAATAAAGGAAATAAAATCAAACATACAAATAGTGAAATATAGTAGCAAATTAATGTTTTACAGACCCTGGGAAGAAGAATTTTTAGCAAAGTACAAAATTAAAGCATTCTTCTCTTTAGTCCTTTGCTGTGCAATGGCTTAGAGTGTCAGTTCTGTTTTAAGCAATAGAATTGACAGCTGAGTGAGGAAGTGTAATTTGGATTATAAAATTCTTGCTTTCACAAAAATTTCTTAAATGGTGAAGGAAAAGAAACCTTTGTGGGAGTGCAGTTCCCTGGCCAGCCCATGGTCAGCTGAGCAGCAGACCAGGGTGACAAGGAACTCTAGACCAACCTAGAGCTCTGAGGGAGGGGACACCTCCTTTGGGGGAATCCACCAGTGTGTGAATGTCCGAAGGAGAGGGGAGACTGGGCCTGCTGGCATCAGTGCCCTTACCCACTGAGCACCTGTGGCTTTGTGTGGCTAGTGGTCTCCAAGGACACTGAAACAAGGTAGTCACGTGGGGACCGCCCTGGGGACAGTCCTGGAGATGGCTTTAGCCTGGGTCAGCCAAACACCAGGAATGGAGTCAAGGCAGCTGAGGGAGGCCCATTTCAGGAGACTGAAGTGAGACCCATGATCTGGCAGATGTCCCTGAGTTTAGGGCTTTTAGTCTTTTCAGGCTGGCAAATGGTAAGCCAGCCTTGAATCAGGGAAGCAGGTGACCACCACCCAGCACTTCTCCTCCTGCTCTTCTGATGGATGCCTGCCCTAATTAGCACCTTGGCCCCTTTGACCAAGGTGGGAAGCCCTGCATGCCACACACTCGCCTAGCAAGCTTGGCCATTCTTTCTGTAACAGCATATGCCTGGCTCTGACCTATGTCCTAGGGGACAGACACCCAGTAGAGAGGCCACTCCAAGCTGGTGAAGTGGGAGGATTGGCATTCCCCTGTAGGAGTAGGGGTGGCAGCATCTGGGTGAAGCTGGTATGGAAATGGGTCAGAGTTGATATTCTGCAGGGCAGGGCCAGTTGGGTAATTGCCCAGCTTTGAAAATCTAGCCCAGGCCAGCAGAGGAGCCTGGTGCTTGGGAGGGAGAACATATGGCTGGATATNATACCTCAATAACTTCTTCAGGTCCCAGAGTGTGTAGGTGTCAGCCCCTTTACCCCCAAACCCAACAGCAGCTAGAATCACAGCATTTCNCAGCAACCCTAGCTGCCCTCTGCCTGGGGCCCTGACCTCCACTCCTTGCTGGTCAGTCAAGCCTGCTCCTCCTAGTCCTTTCCCAGACCCTGAGCAAGCCACTCAACCTCCCAGAGCTCCAACCTTCTCATCCGTAAAATGGGGTCATCATTGCTGTGGAGGATGTGGCTGCAGATGAGGCCCTTTGCAGCAGGGGCAGGTTCTAAATCAGTCCCGTATAGCAATACAAGAACTCCAAGAGGGATCTGCAGAGGGGCACCAAATGCACAGTGATACCATTTGATTTAAAACATGCATATATTACCAGGCATCATGGTGCACTCTATCCCAGCACTTGGGAGGCAGAGGCAGGTGGATCTCTGTGAGTTCAAATTCAGCCTGGTCTACGTAGTAAGTTCCAGGACAGCCAGGGCTACACAGTGAGAACCTGTCTTAAAACAAAACAACACACACACACACACACACACACACACACACACACACACACACACACACACACGGCAAAAAGAGGGCCGGAGAGATGGCTCAGTGGTTAAGAGCACTGGCTGCTCTTCCAGAGGACCCAGGTTCAATTCCCGGCACCCACATGGCGGCTCATAACTGTCTGTAACTCTAGTTCCAGGGGATCTGACACCTTCATACCAACACACATAAAATAAAGTTAAATAGATTCTTTAAAAAAAAAAAACACCAACAAAACCCCATGCAAATATGTAAGTAATATAAAAGGAACTCCAAAACAAAATAGTGAGTGCACCCTGATACACTCCACTGTAAGTTCAGATGGGACTTATCAAAATTCAATTTTTACAAAACTGTACTCAGAACCACTGTGTGATTTTTATTTCTTCATTTCATTTACTTTTTGTTGTTGCTGTTTTCAAATAGGGTCTTGCTATGAGTAGCCTGGGTATTTGCTATGTACCCNAGGCTAACCTTAAACTCATAGTAGTCCTCCTGCCTCAACTTCTCCAGTGCTGACATTATAGATATGCACCATCATGTCCAGCTTCCTGTGCGATTTTAATTTNAAAAATGTAAAATAGCATATTCTTGCAAGTTTGTAGAGAGAATGATACCTCAGAGTCTGATAAGGGCCACCTCACTGCTGCCCTGCCTGGCTCCTCTCATCTCTCAAGGTCATTCATCCATTTAAGAAGCATAAACAGCACTGCCAGTATGCTGACCTCTCAGGCTGGCCTCAGTCAGGGAGGATTCCTCCCCAGCTGGGTCTGGAGGGACTCTGGCCCTGTGGGAGTTTCTGGAAGAGTCAGACACCAGGGACTAGCTCCAGCAAGTATTTCTTCTACATTGGGAAGACCACAAACCAGCTATCACATTTTTCATGTCAAACACTGTGGAAGTTTCCTTCAAAAGAAAAGATGTATCAGATCAAAGTTAACAAGATGGTAAAATCCACAACAAAACCAAAAGGAGTTGAGCAAACTGATTGCGAGTAGCAAAGAAGTAACAGAAAGCAGGTAATTCCAAATGTCTTTCNGGACACTGCCACATACTCATGGCCTCAGCACTCACATGACCCTTCCTGAATGCTGTGCTGGTTACAGTGCCTATGCGAGTCCTCCCCTGATGGGAAGCTAGGCCTTTCCAATGTGCTTTTCCCAAACCTTCCTCCAGGCCCAAACTCTCAGGTCTCTAAGCCAGCCCAGTGCATCCACCATCTACCCCTTTCCTGTGGGCAGAACCAACTCCCAGAAGACTACTCCAGGACAGACCCCACAACCCAGGCTCCTCACTCACCATGGACTCTGGTAGTCTCCCCAGACCTGTCACCTTAGTCCTAAAGAGCCTACTGTGACNAGTGGTATGTGTGACTGTAGGTTAGTCTATGGCATGTCATTCCCAGGAGAGCACAAGGAAAAAGAAATTCCAGGACCACCCTCCCAGGAAACGTCACCTGCTGCCCAGTGGCTGCTAGGCTGAGGAAGCACAGGAGGAAGTTGTAGAGAGCCTACTGAAAATGGACAACAGCATGGTCACAGGTGAGGGAGGGTGCCAAGGTGGCTGGGAAGGTAAATGGAGCCAGTCCAAGGCTTGCAATGGCCCCACCACAGGGCATAGGTTTAAGAGACGGCCTGGCATGCGGGAGGGATACAAAGCAGTAGGCAGGTGGAGCCCAAGAGCAGAGATGTCCCCAAGAGGGCAGTAGAACGCCAATACCTAGGCCAGAGCTTGCCTGAGACCTAGCCAGGAAAAGAAAGTTCTGGACCCCAGACAACAACATCCCAGCAGGTGGTCCAGGCTCCAGAATCAGGCTAAAAGTCCTGTGGTTGCTTCCACCTTCCACACATGGCCTGACACCCGTGTGCCAGAAAGATAAATGACAGCACACTATACTGGTGTCCAGTCAAGGGTAAACTGTACTTCTATCTAAAACTCTGTCCTCAACTGCAGCCCAGTCAGCAAGGCAGTGTAAGATCATACGACAATGCACTTAGGTGACCTCCGGACACAACGGTCTGAGATAGGTGAGGAGCAGGAGTTGGAAGTTCAACTTAAAATCAGGAACAGAGATAGGGCCACTGCCCTGCCGCCCTGGACATTGCAGAAGATAGAAAGGGGAGCCAGGGTGTGTAAACTGAGGAGAGCCCCACTCTGCAGGAAGAAGATCTCCCTATGAACCAGCAGCAGATGCCCCTGCCACTCTTGACAGCCTATCCCCGGCCANGCTCACCTACTGCTTGCAGGTACTCATGGAGTCCTTCCTCTCCCAGCCCTACCCAGATGAGGCTAAAGGTGAGCCAGGCTCAGTGATACCCANGAGCAAAAGGAAGTCCTGAGTCACCCTTGCTGGGAGCAGGAAGTGGTTATCACCAGAACCAGCACTACCAAAACCCAGAGAGCCAGAGTGTGACATCACAGCGGTGAGCTCACCAGCAGGGATAGGATGGCTCTGTAAGCTCCCCAGCAGCCAGCCCTGTGCTTCCCTCTTGGTCCTCTGTCCTCTGTCCCCCACCTCTGTGCTGTGCTCTACCCTGAGCACCATGGCTGAGAAGAGCTGCGGGAGGGGAGGGCCTTGCCTAGTCTAATAGGATTCACAGTGTATGGTTCAGAGCTGGGAGGCAGGGCCTGGGTGGCTAGGGGTGGGACCATGCTTGGGACCACCCTCAGGAAAGGCCTCACTGAGCTCTTGGTGATGTCTCCATTGCGGCTTTGCCGGGCTGTGGGCCAGAAAAGATTCCATTATGAACTGCAAGCTTTTGTGAATGTGGAAGGCTTGTAACTAGTTTGGCATTCTTTTCCATTTATTTGTTTGTTTGTTTGTTTGTTTGTTTACTTGCTTGTTTGTTTATTTATTTACTTATTTATTTATTTATCCTACCCAACCACACTTACAATGGAAGTGGCTCTGACCTCAGAGGTCCTTGGGAAGCCAGGCTCCCAGATCAGAACCAGGGTTGAGCAAACAAGTTTCAGGAGACATGAGGGGAGGAGGGCCTGGTGAGAACCTGGCAGTGTCCCTGGGCACCTAGAGAGTCAGTCCTTTCCATGTAGTTCTCAGACATGCCACTGTTGCACCCTGGTCCATCCCTGCAAGTGTTCAGAGAAGAGAGGAAGAGGCTGATCTGATGTCATCTGGCTAAGGAGGAGTAGTCAGGGGTGCCACTTAGTGGAGCTTGGTATAAGGGCTGCCCTGAGGCCGGACCCACCTCCATGGCTGGGGTACACCAAGGACAGCATGGGAAGCAGGCCTTGCCCTTCCTTCCAAGCAGGGGCAGCCTCCTACAGCCTCACTGTGGGTGAGGACACCTATCACAGGATGGCAGGAAGGGATTGAGTGTCCCCTCAGTCTCTCTCTCTCGAGGCCCATGTGCAAGCCATCAGGGGCCTTCATCCCAGTGTTCAGTTTTGGGTCTCCAGAGTAATCTGAGGCATCAGGGAACTGGAAGTATGCCCAGCCCTCCCTCCTACCCCCAGATCCTACAGGAAGCATCTGGGCAAACAAGATAGGCAGCACACGGGGTGGTCACAGCAGCCTGCGGGGACAGCACAGGACAGCTGGGTCAGCAGCTCATACTGAGGCTCCCAAGACTACAGTGTTGTAGATGGACTTTAGTTGGGGAAGGACTGCAGTTCACAGCATCTCTCTCTGCCAGGGTCTTAGATGAGTTGATTCTGGTGAATTATGATCAGGCAAGTCATCCTGTCATGAGGTGGTACTGAAAACAACATCACCCACGCACACTCATGCTTAAAGGACTTTATCATGAGCCCACATCACCTCTATCACCAGAAAATAACAACAGGACACTTCAAAACCAATAAAGTGACAGTCCCCAAGCCCAGCGGGCTGTAGATGATATCACATCAGGGCAGAGTTGAACTCCAAGTCAGGTCAGTGTCCAGATGCTCCAGGCCATCAGCCTGACAAGTGTTGTGACCTTGGTGACCAAGACTCATGGGCCTCCAGGGAGGCTGCCAGGTGACTCAACCTCTTCCTACATCCCTGTAAATAGCTGATTCCATCCACACACTGAAGCTGTGTGAAACTGCCTCCACCAGGAAGGGAGTTTTAACTGGCCCAGAGCCCCGCAAAGCCCCAATGGAGACATCACCAAGAGCTCAGTGAGGCCTTTCCTGAGGGTGGTCCCAAGCATGGTCCCACCCCTAGCCACCCAGGCCCTGCCTCCCAGCTCTGAACCACACACTGTGACTCCTATTAGACTAGGCAAGGCCCTCCCCTCCCGCAGCTCTTCTCAGCCATGGTGCTCAGGGTAGAGCACAGCACAGAGGTGGGGGACAGAGGACAGAGGACCAAGAGGGAAGCACAGGGCTGGCTGCTGGGGAGCTTACAGAGCCATCCTATCCCTGCTGGTGAGCTCACCGCTGTGATGTCACACTCTGGCTCTCTGGNTTTTNGTAGTGCTGGTTCTGGTGATAACCACTTCCTGCTCCCAGCAAGGGTGACTCAGGACTTCCTTTTGCTCCTGGGTATCACTGAGCCTGGCTCACCTTTAGCCTCATCTGGGTAGGGCTGGGAGAGGAAGGACTCCATGAGTACCTGCAAGCAGTAGGTGAGCATGGCCGGGGATAGGCTGTCAAGAGTGGCAGGGGCATCTGCTGCTGGTTCATAGGGAGATCTTCTTCCTGCAGAGTGGGGCTCTCCTCAGTTTACACATCCCAGCTTCCCATTCTCTCAATGAAGGTAAGGGCAGGAACTGGGTTTCCCAGTGAGTAACAAGGAAAACAAAACTTTCAGGGGGCGTATCTGTTTAATCAGGGATCAGCCTGAATAGAACTCAACTCAAAACCTTTCCAGATAGGCAGGCTAAGGCCAGAAGAAGGAAAGCCTGAGTTCCTGATTGACCAGGAGAGCAATATGGCTTCAGCTTGGGGAGGGATCACAGGTGCTGGTATAGCCATAACATCTGGGAGCCCCAAGCCCCCACCGTGTTACCCACTTGGTAGAAAAGAAATCGTAGATGAGTTGGACAGCAGGAAGGGAGGAAGGACACCTCCAGCAGAAGAGGGCAGGCAAGAAGAGACTGGAGCGCTAATTGTGCTCTGCTCTGTGTCTCCAACAGCCCTGGCTTGCAGCTGTCATCCAGGTGGGGGCTCGGGATCAACTTGTTCAAACCACCCTAATTAGGAGCTCAGTTAGACCTGACTTCTCACCTGCTGGTTCTAAGGCTAGTTCCTTGTGCTTCCACAGGGCAGGGCCTACAGGGACAGAAAGGCCTAGGAGGCACAGCAGGANGGCTCAGGCCTTCAGAACCCAGTTCTGCTTTGCAAAGCCAATTTTAGCCCTTTATTTTGGGACTGACTGACTGGTGGACTTACCATCCTCACAAATCACCATAGTGTCCAGTCTGGAAGGTCCCAGTGGCGGAGAAGCAGAGGGAAAGCGGCTCAGCAGAGCTGAAGAAGATAGTGACGGGAATATGCAAGCCCAGCCTCCTAGGTGGAGACTCCAGAACTGCTCAGGCTGGCTGGAGCTTCTATTTTTACACGCACACTTCCCATTTCTTTTCCGGTTCTAGGTAAAGGCTGATGTCATGAATCCTGGGGTTTTTCTGAGAAGCCAGAGGCTGTGGGGCAGTACTCTTGGTTTCTCATCTAAACCTGGTTCTACTCTCTGGATAGAGCCACATGTGTGTGGTTCCTANGTGGTCCCAGGTGGGATTGTCTTGATGCTGTGAAGCCCCGGGGCATCACTGCTCATCAGGGCTGAGGAGGAAGGCTGAGCAGGACGCTCTGCATCTTCCTCCCAAGTCCAGCTCATTGTCTGACACCCAACCTGACCGGAAAGAACTAGGGAAGAAGGAGAAAGGGCCGGAGAATTGGAAGGAAGCTGCTCAGCTTTTTCTATAGAATGTTCTAGAGCACCTATAGTTAAAGCACTCAGTCAGCTGAGGCAAGAAAGTTACTGTGAGTTCAAGTCCACCCTGGACTGCATAGTGAGGTCTGGGTCAGCAGGGCTACAAGAGTGTAACGTCACATTGAAAAACAAGCAAACAAACAAACCACCAGAGCCAGGCAGATGGCTCAGCAAGTCAGGGCAGTACTGCTCTTGGAGAGCACCCACACTGGGTGGCTCACAACCACATGCAGCTCTAGGGGATATGACAATTTCTTTTGGCCTCCACAAGCACTTTCACTGCACTCACGCACGCGCGCGCGCACACACACCTGTCTCTTATACACATCTAGATGTGTATAAGAGACAGCACACACACACACACACACACACACACACACACACAAATAAATCTTAAAAAGAAAAAACATTCCAAGCACTAATTCTTAAGGCCTAGACTTTGGGTTCAGAAGCCATGCTTGCATCCCAGCTGGCTGTCCCTCATTTCTACTCTGGGGAAGATATCAAACTCCCCTGCCTCAGTGTCTTCACCTGTGAAGCAGGAGTTTGGGGGAAGCCTCCTCCCAAATGGGCCACGGCCATGGTAGAGGCAGTTATGATTCTTTCACACACCAGCACTGACACCAGCTCTGGAAACTTCCACCAGAAGAAGGTGAGGGTCTTCAAGTTCAGGGGTCACCTTCAGGAGGCAGGACAACTCCCCAAGAGACACAACAGGCCCATTACAAGGTCCATAGATATATTTTTATTTCTCTTGAATCAGAAGAAAATCAACTTTTAGGCTGAGGAAAATGTTTTAATATGTTTAATTTTTTGTTTTGTTTTTGTTTTTCNAGACAGGGTTTCTCTGTGAAACAGTTCCGGCTGTCCTGGAACTCATTCTGTAGACCAGGCTGGCCTCNAACTCACAGAGATCCTCCTGCCTCTGCCTCCCGAGTACTAGGATAGTACTCGGTGAAGGTGAGCGCCACCACCGCCCGGTGTGTTTAATGTTTTAATTGACATATTTGTCTTTCTGTTGTTAAATACAAAACCTAAGAAGCCACTGGGAGAGCAGGATAAAATGGAGGTGCTCACACATGTCACTCATTGCCAAACCTTGCCAACCCGAATCTACCCGTTATCTAACCTGAGTGACTGGATGTTAACCGGTCAGTTATGTCTCCACTGCTCCCCATCCCTGTCCCCTTTACAGGAAAAGTAACTTTGAAATAAGCACTCTGATTTTTGGGTTGTTTCTGCTCTATCAGCCTTTCTCTATCCTTAAATCCAAAAACTCAGGGCACTGGCACACTTACAAGTTTTATTTTATGAAACAAAGTACTGCTGCATTCTATAATGGAAAATAAAGCCAGTTAAGATCTTGGCACTTAAATTTGCTGTACCTTTGGATTTTGACACTATCAATGCAGATGACCCTGCCTCCAGTGAGGTCCCCGGGGCTCCTGGCCCACATAGGAACTAATTAACTGAACCTGGTGGGGTAGGCTGCCCTGCCCTGCCCTGATCTGGCCATTGAGCCACCTCAGGTGGGGAGAATGGGGGTGTCTGGGAGCCATGAATGGGCAACCCACAGTAACATGATCTCTCATCTCCACACCAAGCACTCCCTCTCTGCCCTNTCAAAGATGTGTAGCTAAAGGTGGATGGGAACAGCAGCCCTGGAGCACAGGAAGCCAGGTTACAGGCAGGCCACCTCCATCTTGGATATGCTGCCCTCACAGAAGCCCCACAGAGAATACTGTGACCAAGACTGATTTCAAGGTCAGCATTATCAGCCACAGACTTAGCTATGGGAAGTCTCAAGGTGCTCCTGGGAACCTTAGGGGGCTGGAGGACNACCNAAGGGAAGCTGCCACTGGATCCTGACAGCTACTGGAAGAAAGAAGAAGTTGGGGTGGGTGGTGGTGGTGGTGAAGAACTCTTTGAGGCAAAGGAATTTGGNACATATTATGAGATGGCCCCATCCCTACTGGCCCTTTCTTCAGCCCCCTTTGTGTCTCTGTGGTAAAACTCCATCAGACAAAGTAGATTCTAGAACAGTGGCACATGCTGCCACAGAACATCTCTGGGAAGCCCTGGCTCNATTATTCTGAATGCCNGTTTGCTGTTTAAGGCCTGGGGGAAGGGTATGAAAGTCAAAGACTGAGGTGGTATGAGAACATTCCAAATGAGTNTCAACCCTCTGAAACTGGGACAGAACCTTCTCAGGCATCCTTGCAGGCAAAGGGCAGGAAGCTCCACTGTGGAGAAGCCCAATTGTGTGATTGGAACTCCCAGAGCCCCAATCTTCTCACCTACCTCAGGGTGCTTGTGTGCATGAGAAGGCACAGCCTAGTGTCAATACTAAGAACAAGGTCTTGGGTGTGTCCCAAAATGCAATGAGCTTGCACCAAGGAACAAGAGGCTCTTTCCTGNCAGGCATATGCTCACACTGGTCGTCAGGGCTGACTTCAGACACAAGGGCATGAAAACTGAGCTCCAAGGGGTAACCAGGCCCACCTCACTAGAAAGCCTCTTTATTTCTGTTCAAGACCCTAGGATGCTGCTGAGGAACCAGGCAAGTACCGAAAGTGAGGGTCCAACGGATGTTAGTTGAGGAGGTATCCTGTCTTTGGCCCTTCTCCCTCTGTCTCCCATCTCTCAGCAATGTTATGAGGTTGGGTCCTGCAAGTGGGTATCTTTAGAAATTAAGGCTCAAAAAAGAAAAGGCACCTTCTATCTCCCACCCCAGCCCACAGTTGGTTCCATGCCAGGCTGGGTTTAAATGTAAAGCCCTCCCTCTCTCCGTGAGGAGCNGCCCTAGTTCTCCTACGTCACTGTGTCCCTGAGGTAACCACTCCCCCACCTCCTGCTCTGGGCTTCAGTTTTCCTATCTGCAGGATGATGAATCAGAGGTGGGGGAGGCTCGAGTGTGTCAGTACTCTCTAAACAATCAGTTTATCTCAGTAGCTAATGAGCTACTAACTGGTCTCAGGAGACAGAGGCTCAGGCCAGGGTAGGCCTGAGTTATAGCTGCAATGTGCAGGAATGATTGGATGTGGAGGGAATGGTTGGCCAAGGCCCTACCAGACGCCTGCTCACGGGTCACCTTCCCACACAGAGATAGCTGCACTTTGTACTGTCCCTTTCTCCTGAGGTGGGCTACAACAGGCTTGTCCNCAGTCAGATAGAGACTGCTTGAGGTCAGACCCTCCAGTACTGGTCCTCACAAGGTCCACATGCAGGACCCCACCCAGGCCAATCCATCCTACCCCAGGACCCAGACATTACCATTTGGCACTTAAAGTATGCAGGAGGAGGTTGGCCTGGGCCGGACTGGGGATGGGAGGCTCCCAGGACATCTGGAAACCATCACCTGCCTCTCCCATGCATACTGGAGATAACACAGCCTATTGGTTGGGAAGATGTGCATCTAAGTTGTGTTCTCAATGAGGACTCTGGGAGGAGGCAGGGGTGCCTGTCCACCCCCATCACCACCCCCCACNCCAACACAGATGCCTTCCTCTGGAGTCCACACTTAGCTTCTTCTGGAGCGTGCAGAGCTGCTGTTTGTGCTGGAATGTACATACCTCTGTGGTTTCTGTGGAATACACCTGTTAAATACCCAGCTCAATTTAAAACAAACCTTATTTTCAGAGCCTTGCTTCCCTAATGTGGACTCCATCTCTGAAAGGATCGAGTCCACTAAGATCTTAGGATGGAAGCTGGAGGTGGTGGCACATGCCTGTAATCCTAATACTTGAGAAGCAGAGGCAGGAAGGTCAGAAGTTTAGGCCCTCTTTGTTGACATAGGGAATGCCAGGCCAGCCTGGGCTTTGTAAAACCCCACGTCAAAAAGGCACAGAGCAAGGGAGACCAGGTACAGGGCAACCACTGTCCTGTGTCACCTCCCAGGGAATGTGGAGGTGGCAGGGGTGCAAAAGAGGGGCAGGTCAGAAGGACTCAGCAGGCTTGTTCCCAAGGAAGCCATCTCTCCTGAACAGGGTGCAGGCAGCCCTAGGACAGTGGGGTTGGGTTTCTTAGCAGGGCCCAGAATAAGGCCCGGACCTGCACAGGGTGGAGATGGGATTGCCAGATCCCTGGGGTCCTCTGCCTTAGTCTCCCTCAGTTTCCTAGATTCTGGGAAGATCCGGGGGTAGCAATGGGCAAGCTCCAAACAGAAGTGTGCCTATCCAGAAACTCTGGTCAGCTCTTCCACTGAGGCTTGATCACACAAAGCTGGTTGGAGTTTCTGAGAGTGCATCTGGTCATTGGGGATGGGTGGGGGGCGGGTGCTGGCAGGCCCCAAAGGTCACATAGGCCTGAGCCTCACAAAACATCAGGAAATGAAGCTCAGTCACAGAAGCACCACAGAGGGAGGGCCTAGGGCTATTGAGGAAAAACAGGCNGTAGCTGGCTGAAGCCCAGATCCTCGGCCTCTCTGCCTGGCCCCAGGCCTTTGGCCTTTTCCTGTCTGAGCACTTTTGACTGACCTGCCTCCAAGCTGAACCACCACTGACCAGCTCTCATGAGCTCCAGGAGTTTGTACTGTAATTATCCCGGAGCAAGCTTGCTCTGCATGGAGACATTCAGACACAGAGAAGCTCTGGGAAGAATTAGTAGCAAGACTGTGAAAGCACACTCTGAGGTTCCAGGCTGAGGGGACAGAAGACAGCTGTAGGTGCCTCAGTAAGGGAGTACTCTGTGATGCTGGACAGTCAGCATTGCAGATGTGTCACAGAGGACAGACGGGGCTGATCTAAGAGAATGTGAAGAAGGGACCCTGGGAACCCAGGATGGAGGGGAAGAGGTTGCAGAAAAAAGCAGGAACACCACCATCCCCCTCCTGTGAGGGTCTCTCTATGCACCCCGCCCCCAAATACTAGAGCAGCAAAAACAGCTGTGGTGGCTGGGCCTGATGGGGCTGTCCTGTGGGATGGGTGGGCCAGCTGCCTTAAAGATCAGGGGTAGGCGAAGGAAAAGGGAATGGAGAAGGACACGGCTTTGGGCACCTGTGGAAAGGACGAGGCGAGCTGCTGAGACAACCCCACCTGCAGAAATGCACAGACAATGCACTCACTAGCTGATGGAAGCACCAAGGACCCGCTCCTCCCATTAGTGCCTGAACCTAGCCCAGGCTAGCAGAGTCGGGGAGCACACAGCTTTCATTCAGGACCCCAGAAAAGGGGGGAAATCATCATTTTTCCCCGGCCCCAGATAGATCTGCACAAAGTGGGCATGCCTCCAGCACACTCTGCCAAGCCCCCAAACCGCAGATGGTGGGTGACACGTGGAGGGTCTGAAAACACACACTGAGCCGCTGTTGTGCTCAGCCAGCTTTTAAGCGTGTTTCCTAGAAGCTTCTCACAGCTCCTAAAGGCTGGCTCCTTGGTGATGTCCCAGGGAGCCCCAGACACCAAGAGGCCAGCACTGGTTAATAGATCCCTTTTTATTTCAGCTTTATCAGCTAAAAGTGATTTTACACAAAATAATGTGTCAGAGATAATTGCTCCTGGGAACAGATCCCAATTCCAGCCTGCAACCAAAGGTAAACGTGCCCATTAATGATTAAACCTTTAATGTCTACCAAGGAACCAAGCTCTGGAGCAGTGCAGAAAGGAGACCCTCCCCCAAGGTCCTGGCAGGGGCCCAGGCAGTCCTGCCTAACAGGAACTGGTTCCTGCCCAATGGGAATAGGGGACGATCCTCCATCGAGGGAAAGCCAAACATTGTCTAATTCCAGCACGCTGGATGAGGGAAAACAGGTTTTTCTTTGTCTTTTGTAGAGCAGGTCATGGCTGCCACAGTTAGCACCTGCCTGAGGTCAGGATGAAGGTTCTGGAAGCAGAGAGACAGGTCCTGCTGCTACAATCCTCCCTTGCTACAATCCTCCCTTGTACTGAAGGGCCTTCTCAGGAAAGGTCTCTGAGTGCAGAAAGGGCTTGAGCCGTAAAGAAGCCTGTACCTGGTGACAGAAAACAAACGTGAGACCTGGGTGTGGTACACACCTGTAATCCCAGCACTGGAGAGAAGGAAGCGGGAGAATCCNAAGCTCAAGGGCATCCATCACTGGCCACATGTGGCCAGTTGTGTGAGACCCTGGAGGAAGGGGGTGGGGGGAGAGAAGCAAGGCAAGGAAGGAAGGAGGAAATGTGGGGGTGATTTGAATTATGGAAGAATGTCCCCCAAATATAGTCAAGAGCTTGAGGACAGAAAGGTCTGGGCTTCAGCACCAATTCTGCTACTTGTTAGGTGTATGTTTGAGACAGGGTCTCACGTAGCCCAGGCTAGCCTAGAACTCCCTATGTAGCTGAGGATAACCTTGAACTTCTGATCCTATTGCCTTCATCTCCCCAGTGCTGGGACTAAAGCTGTGTTCCCCACGCCAGGTGGTGCTATGCCGGGAATCAAGCACAGGGCTTTGTTGTATTCTAGGCAAGCGTCCTACCAAGTGAGCTACCTCCTCAGCTCGGTTGCGTTTAGTTTTCTTTTTAAATATTTATTTTATTTTATGCATTTGTGTGTGTGCCCAAGTGTATGTATGTGCACCATACATGCTCAGGAGCCCTCGGAGTTCAGAAAAGGCAGGGTTCCCCTAGAACTGGTTACAGAGGGTTGTGAGCCACCTGTAGGTCCCAGGGGACAGAGTCTAGGTCCTCAAGAGGAGCAGTAAGTAATTTTAACCATTTAGCATCTCTCCAGCCCCCACTGTTTTAAGTTCTCACTCTGTGGCCCTGCTGGCCTGAAACTCGCCGTGTCGAGTAAGCAAACTTTGAACAGTCTTCCTATCTATGTCTCCTGGGGTCAGGGGTTCCAGGCATGAGCCATCATGTCCTGTTTGCTGCCTGTTAGCTGTAAAAGGCTTTGTCACACAATGTCACTTAGCCTCAGTTTCTTCATCTGTAACTTGGGGACAGGATTACTGACCTCAAGGTCATAAGGAAGCCTAATGTGGTGATGCACTTAAAACTCTTTGTAGTTGTAGCCTGGTCATCTAGTAGACGCTCAGTGAACCATAATTACTTCGTATTATGATCAGGACCAGAGAGGTCTGCTCCTTTACAAGAGCCTTCTCCAGCCTTAACCTCTTGCCATGTCTTGGTATTTGTTTGTAGGTTGACGTCAGACAGAGTTCATGGTCAGTATTAGGGGCTGACCACAGAGAGGGTGAAAGTACACTGTCATCATAAATAACAGCTCTACCAACATATAGCTCACATGCCACCAAACACATTCCTTTACTATTTATTATTCATTTTTTGAATAATAATATCTTTATTATTCATTCATGGCTTTTGTTTTGAGATTGTTTTTAGAGAAAGCAATTTTTGTTTATTTTGGTTTTTTGAGGCAGAGTTTCTCTGTGTAGCCCTCCTAGTGCTGTGACTAAAGGTGTGCGCCAACACATCCAGCTAGAAAATGGTTTTACATAGCCCAGGCTGTTCTTGAACTTGCTATGTAGCCATGAATGACCTTGAACTCCCAAACCTCCACCTCCCAAGAACTGGGATTACAAGTGTGTGCCACCATACATGTATTTGTCGCTTTCTTATTTTGCTTGTGGGGATAAAGTCAGGACTTCAAGTATGCTAAGCACACANTCTATCACTAAGCTANATTCCCAGTCCCCAAAATGTACCCAAGGTATATAATTGGGTCATTTTTATTATATTCATAAGGTTGCATTATCTATCACCACTATCTAACGCCATCATTTTCATCACTGGTAAAAGAAACTCCATACTTGTCAGCACTCATCCCATACCCTCTCCACANAGTCCTTAGCAATTGCTAACCTACTTTCTGTCTCTATGAATTTGTCTTTTCTGGAAAATTCATGTAAGTGGTGTTATATAAACTATGGGAGTTTTGTTTCTGTCTTTGACAAATCTTTTTTGTTCTGTTTTTGTTTTTGTTTTTTGAGACAGGGTCTCTGTATATAGCCTTGGTTGTCCTGGAACTAGCTCTGTAGACCAGGCTGGCCTTGAACTCACAGAGATCTACCTGTCTCTGCCTCCTGAGTGCTGGGATTAAAGGTGTGCATCTCCACCGCCTGACTCTTTGGTTTTGTTTTGTTTCTTTCTGAGGCAGGGTCTCACTTTGTAACCCTGGCTGGCATGAAACAAACTAGATAGACCAGGCTGGCCTTGAACTCACAGAGATCCTCTGGCCTTTGCCTCCTTCTAGGACTGCTAGGATCAAAGGCATGCATCTCCACACCTGGCCAAAGGTCAATTTCTGAAAGTCAGTTCTCTCCTTCCATGAAGGTCACTAGGGATGAACTCAGGGAGTCATGATAGGCAGCAGACACCTTGACCCCTCAGCCATTTCACTGGCCCCTAGATTTCATTCCAGCATTTTTATAATGCTTTGTTTTTGTTGAGCCTCCCCCCACCCCCAACCCTGAAGTAAGTATAAATAAATATTAAAGGTCAAACGCTGCTGAATCAGCGTGCACATTGAGAAAAGGGCTCACCATAGAGTTCCCTAACATGCTTGTCCTGGATTCCCCCTGGACAAGTGCTAGGAACCCCAGCAGTGCTGTCTTTCCATTGTGTACTGGCAGAAGCTGGTAATAAGTTTCCAACATGGGCTGTGCTGGAAGCAGCCTTTCCCTGAGTAAAGCAGAATCCCTTCCTAAGGNANAGGAGGCAAATTGTTGAGGAAAGATTGGGTGATGGGCTATGAGGAGGGTAGAGATAGATGGCCAGCAGTTGGGTGGGAGGGGAAAGCCAGGGGGCTCAGGTGGGTCATTTGGTGACCCCACTCCACTTGGGTCCTGGAAAAGGTATCAGGCACCAGAAGAAAAGCCCACACTGTCCTTATTGTTCATATCGTCGTTGACTTCCAGTCCAGAACCCAAGATCAGAGCGAAGGAGTGGGTGGTTGTGAGAGAACAAGGAAGGTATTACCAGGGAAAGTACAGCAGGACGGCTGTGGAGCTGAAGCCCACAGGAAGGAAGTGTGGCAGGCGGCAGGGACTACTACACTCAGGAAGGAGATCCCGGAGCTGGTGCCACACCTCTGGAGGGCAGACCCATACTGGCCACACCCATGAAGGCCAAGTTCCAGGTCCCAGTCCAGAAAAGCTGGACATCCACACAGACCCCAGGATGCTAGGGAGCAAGACTTTCAGCCTGGAGCAGCCCCACCCCCCTGCTGCTGTCCTAGCTCCCTCCACTTCCCCAGCATTTGGGAAGGGTGTCCCAGGAACCTTTGAAGGCTCCTTCCACACATAAGCCACGCCCTACCCCTGCAAAGGAGGGACAGCTGCTTTACCACCTGGCTCTACCTGTCAGGCTTTTTCCCCAGGAGGAGACTCAGAACCCCGCATCTAAGCTCTAGAGCAGGAAGAAAGACTGGTGGACAGCTGCAAACATAAGATATGAACACCTATGGCCATTGCAGTGGCTCCTGCAGCTGCCCTACACACACCTGGGGATTTTGCTTCATTAACAGCTGATCCCTCTGGCCAGCTCGTGTCTAGGGGACCATACTCAGGAAGGATGATGGGAGGGCCTGCCTACCTAACAGGTAGACAGAGTCAGTTACAAGCATGAGGTGGGTAAGCTAGGAAGTCCAGCTGTGTGTGACAAGAAGGGCAGACTGCTGGGCAGAGGGTACCCAAGCACTGGGGCACAGAAGGTGACTTGGCCCTAAGGGGCAGGACAGGATTTGGCGGACANAGTTCAACAAGTCAGAGGTTCTGAGTTATGTGATGGGGTTCTATGCAGAGCAGAAACCCAACTGACCAACTCCTGCCAGCTCGCATCTGGCCAGGTCCCTGGGGATGGGTTGGAACTAGGCATGGAGTGAGTTAAGGGCCATCTAGAGGCTCCAGTGACCCTGGAGCCCAGATCCAGGACAGGCCTGAGATTCCATCCACAGGTCAGAGCCCCAATTCAGTGTCCCACATATTTGCCTTTGGCCATCCTGTCTATCTGACCAGACCAGAGCGAGTGGTGGGAGGCAGGGCAGGTAGAGCCTTCGAAGTCTAGAAAAAGTGTGGCCTCCCATGGTGAATCCTCTTCCCTTGATGTTCAGGGATTAGAAGCAGAAACAAAGAGCCAGGAAGGAGCAGAAAGAAGGTCAGACCTTATCCTGCAGGCAATCAGAAGCCAGAGGGTTTCAGCATGGCCTGATCCGATTTGGGTTTGGAGGACACTGTGTGGACCTTCAGGAAGAGTAGAACCCAGACAGGAAACCCAGTGAATGACACCAATGTACAGAAGAAGGCAGATGGTCCTAAGCTTGGCAAGAACTAAGGTGATGCTGCATAGGGGCAGCATCCAAGGAAAGCTGGGGACCTGGGCATGCACCCCAGGACACACACCATGACTCCAGGGATGGGGCACACCACCTCTACACTTTCCAGAGAAGCTCAGTCCAAAGCANTGTTGCTGGATTTCCCAGAAGCCATTTGTGGAGACAGCCCCTCTGTGGCCTGGAGCCCGGGCTGCTTCAGTCACCTAGACAGCTGAGTTCCATGAGGAGCCAGCTGCAGGACACACAGCTGTGATCCCAGGATGCCCTCCATGCTGGCCTGGAATCTCACCTGTAGCTGTAGCTGCCTAGAGCCTTCCAGAAACCTAGATCTCATTTATGATTAAACCAAAGCCCTAGTTTAAGGTATCTTGCTTGGCTGGCTGCCAGCTGATGCCTCCCTCCCTGGGTTGGTCCAGCTTCTTGTCCTCCCCGGGTCATGCCTTCCCCATCCGCAGAATAAGAGAGAGTTGGCAGGTCTCTGGGGTCCTTCCTCAGTCTCACTCCTGCACACTGCTGAGTACTGAGACCTTGACATTAACTAGAGGTGCAGACAAAGGGGAAGGATGAACATGTGCAGAAAGGGGTCCATGTGACAGTGGGGACCAGAGGAAGTCAGGGTAAGGACATCAGAGTGGGCTCATGGGGTTGGAGAGATGGCTCAGTGGGTAGGAGTGCTCACTGCTTGTGCTGGCTACGTTTTTGTCAACCTGACAAGAGCTATAGTCACTTGAGAAGAAGGAACTTCAATTGAGAAAACGCTCCCACCAGACTGGCCTGTGGGCAAGACTGTGCGGCATTTTCTTGGTTGATGATTGATATGGGAGGGTCCACCTCACTGGGGGGGGCGGTGCCGTCTCTGGGATGGTGGTCCTGAGTGCTACAAGAAAGCAGGCTGAGTATAAGCAAGGAGAAGAGAGCCAGTAAGCACAACTCCTCCGTGGCCTCTGCTTCAGGGCCTTGAGTTCCTGTCCTGACTTCCCTCAGTGACAGACTGTCACCTGAAAGTTTTAAGCTGAAGTAAACCCTTTCTTCCTCAATTTGCTTTTGGTCAAGGCTTTTATTGCACTAACAGAAATCGAACTAAGACACTGCTCAAACATGAAGACCTGAGTTCAGATCTTAGTACCCATGTGAAAAAAACGCTGGTGTGGCTGCATACACACCTGTAACTATGGCACTGGAGGAGGGGACCAGAGACACGAGGATCTCAGGAACTTATTGGCCGAAGGCCTGGGTCCAGGTCCAGTGAGAAACCCTGACTCAAAAGAATAAGGTGAAAAACAAAACAAAACAAAACAGAACAAAAAAACCACAATAGAGTAGGACACCCAATAGTCTCTCCTCTGGGAGCCACCAGCCTGTAAACACACGTGTATACACACACACACACACACACACACACACACACACACACACACACACACACACAGGTGCTTGAAAGGTGTGATAGTACAGAGCTGGAGTTGCCACAATCTCCTTTCCCCAAGGCACTTGTGTGGCTGATTGAATCAAGCTGTCATTAGTAGCAGCTACCAATAGGTGTTAGGTACANAGGCCTGACATGCTGTAGCCTGCTGCCTGGCACTAGTCTCCTTGTCCTCCATCTACAAATGAAGTGACTGAGGCTCAGNGTGGTGTAAGTCACNGNTAGTGAATCATNGCAAGGGTGATGTGGGAGNGCAGGCCCTGAGGGACCAGGTGGGCAAGGTGTGGAAAATCCCTCCCTGCAGCCTTTGGCAGCCAGTTGTCCCCACCCAGAATTGGAGATAGATTAGTCTTCAGAACCTTGAGGCAGCCTAGTCTTAAGTGGAGCCCCTAGTGACTTGCCTCTCCACCCTACAAGGGTTGCCCTGGCCCATACTGTTTGGAGTAGGAAGTATAGACGGAGGTGGCCCAGGAACATCTCCTTAGGGAAGGGAGTGCCTGAGTTGGACCTTGAAGGCCAAGNTGAAAATAAATAGAACAGAGAGCAAAGCAACAAAGTCTGGGGATGAGGCAATTGAGGATGTGACAGGGGGACAGAGGATGTGACAGGGGGGCACTTGGAATAGTCAAGAGCAGCCCTGATAGCCAGAATAGAGGCCAGTGGGACCAGAAGCTAGGGCCCAGGGAGAAGCCTGGCACAGATCCCTTCCAAATCTGCCTTCCTTGGGACTCAACTCGGTAGACTGCTTCTGCTTCTCAGNGGGGCTCTGAAGCAGATCCTGGGGATGGACCTGGGCAGGGTATCTAGGAAAAGAGATCCAAGCTGCACTTCTTTGCCCATGAAACTAACTCTCCTGGAGCTGCAGGGTAACCTAGCTACAAGCAAGCCCATCAGTGATGGCTAAGAGGGCAGNGGGCAAAGAAGATAGGGCAGCACACGGAAGAGTCAGCGGCACCATCAGCCTCTCCTTGCTGCTGCCAGCAGAGACCAAGGCCCCTCAGGACTGAGAGAAACACTCACTCTGACAGCCACCAAACAGACTGCTTCTCCCTGGCCAGCAGGCCCCAGGCCAGAGCTTACAGCCCAGTCTGAATCCCTAGCCCACCTCCCACTGCCTGGCACAAGCTGCACCATTGGCCTCAGGCCAGGTTGTTTTGATAGCAGAACCACAAGCATACATCAAGGAGCCCGGTGCTGCTGTGTGGCCTCAGATGGCAGCTGTGGAGCAACTCCAGGCCTCTGTGTCCATGTGATCGAGGGTGCCCACTCAGAGGCCGCAGGGAGCTCACAAGGCAGAGGAGGAAGAGTTAGGCAGCACATCTCCAGACATGCCAGAACTACCTGACATGTTCACACAGCCTTTAAGAAAGTCACAAGATGAGGGAAGGGAGAGGGCTGTCTGGGCTTCCAACAGGAATGCTTTGGAATGCAGGCCATGAACCCTCTCAAGTGTCCCTCCAATGGTGACCTCCTGGCCACTTTCAGTGCCTCCTTGGACACTGCGGTGCACCCTTGGTTGGGCTTTGGAGACTGGGCTAGTTAGGTGACCCNAGCGAATAAGCACAATGCTATTGTATTTCCAGGGTTCCTTGTGAGGCCCTTTGCAGTGCATGCTCAGCATGCAGGTTGTGGGGCAGCTCCCCATCCTTTCTGAGGTACTGCTTCCTCTGGGATGAGGGAGACAGCACAATCTCTGGAGGGTGCCAGGAAAGAGGCACATGTTCCAAGTTTCTGTCAACAGCCCCCAAAACACTTGGCGGGTAGCTCAGTCCCACCCCAGAGGCCTAATTACAGAAAACACTAACATGGCCTTCCCGTGGAAGGCTTGCCAGGACGGGCACTCCTACCACCAGCACAAATCTGGACAAANTAAGCCAGGAAAATGTGAACTGTTAGAACCCAAGATTCTATGGTCAGTGGCCTGGGTTTGAGTTCCCACCTTGCCACTTAGAAGCCCTGTGGCCTCAAACAAGTTGCTTAACCGCTCTGATTCCGTTTACTCACCTCAACAGTGGGAATACCAATTATAGTGTCTTCCTTTAGGGTGGCAAGTAGGGTTTCCCAAGTTAGTAAGGGCCTAGAAGGAAACTAGGCCCTCAGCCAAAGCAAACAAACAGAGGCTGGAGAGATGGCTCAGCAGTTAAAAGCATTTGCTGCTCTTCCAGAGGACCTGGGTTCAATTCCCAGCACCCACATCGAAGCCCCCAACTGTCTGTAAATCCAGTTCCAGGGGATCCAGTGCCCTCTTCTGGCTTCCTGGGGTACCAGGCACAGAGGTGATATACAGACATATGTGCAGGCACACAAAAAAAGCTAACAAACTGCCTTGAAAAGGCAGAAGCTGGGGGTGAGGAAAGGGCAAGGGCCTGGTTAGACTGGACAGGGGTAGCTGCCTCCTGGAACTCCACAGTAGTGAGGACCAGCAAGTCTATNTGTACAGTGAAGAAAAGACACTTCATGGGGGATTGGAGCAGTTTTTGAGAGGCAGCTGGGTGAGCCTGGATGGTCTGATAGGAGGACCTGTGCAGTGCAAAGGCACAAGCATAAGGAAGCCCGTGCACTCTCACCTGCTCCCTCATCTGTGCACTCCGTAGCTATGGGTCTGTCCTGGGTGCTGCAGAGACACAGGCCTCCAAAATCAGCTATCCCAGAGCTAGCATGTCATTCGGACTGCCCTGGAACAACGGGCAGAGAGCATACCCAAGGAGGAGGGAGGTGGAACATTCCTGGTGAGCTGTTTGAGTAGAGCTGTGGCTCAGAAAGAGGGATCCCACTGGGTCCTCCTTGATGGGACATGATCCAACTAAACTGGTCAGACTGGCTTTGTATACCAGTGTAGTGGGGACAACGCTCTATCTAAGGAGAGCCCACCTCGGGCATGAGCTAATCAGCTGCGCTTCACATTCTTAGTAATTCCATCTATGTAAGCAAAGTCCGGTGGGATCCTGAGCATGCACTTGGGATGAGAGCTTGGTCATAGATGCCTTCTGCCCAGACTCCCAGGTGAGTTCTCTACTGCTCCCCTGACAGCTAGCAGGCACCCCAAGCCCTATCACATACATACAGCCCAGCCCAGCCGCTGCTCCCACACATGGGAACCTAGGCATGAGCTTGAAGGCCAGGGACAGGCCTATGTACCCCATGTCCTCTCAGGATAGGACATGGACTTGGCTGTCTTACCCCAAGTTGATAGAACAACAAGGTGGCAGATGGGTGACTTGGCAAGCGAACACATCTGACCCACTTTCTGTCCAGACACTGAGAGCCTCTGGAACAGGCTGCAACCCTGGGGGTCACACATGAGATTGAGAAGCAGGCTTTCCTGCCCTAGAGGAGGGGTTCTTGGCCACTAGAGTTTGTGCCTGCACCTTGGGTACTGATCAAAGCTGTACGTCATGGCAATCATGCAAGTGTACTATTGAACATCAAAATCCATCATGATATGGGGAGAGGGAGACATTGTGCAAGACAGGGAAGCATCTCATATTTCAGTACATTTGATGCTAAGTTTTCCCCCTGCTTTTAATTTATTTGGTACTGGGAAAATGGGCCTGGGGCAAGCACTTTATTACTGAGCTATAGCCTAATCTTTCTTATTTTATTTCATTTTTAATTACACTTATTTATGGAGGGCATGCCACGTTGTATGTGTGGAAATCAGGGGACAACTTGTGGGAGTCATTTCTCTCCTTCTACCATGTGGGCCCCAGAGACTGAGCTCAGGTCGTCAAGCTTAGTAGCAAGTACCCTAACCCATTAAGCCATCTCACCAGCACTCCATCCCTTTTGTACTGAAAATTATGAGAAAATGTCTCACTAANTTGCCTATGCTGACCTCAATCTTACCCTGTAGTTCAGGAAGGTCTTGAACTTGAGATCCTGGCTCAGTTTCTAAGGAGTTGGGATTACCTAACTGCCCCCTTCTTTAAGGAGGGTCAGACCTAGGACCTTATGCATGGTAGGTAAGCACTCTACCACTGAGCTACAGCCCTAGCCAGAGAATTTCTGGAGATTCTCCTGTTTCTCCCTCACATCTTGCCCTATGAATACTGGGATTGCACATGCTTCCTACAATATCCTATCTATGTGGGTTCTGGAGACTCAAACTTGGGGCCTCAAGCTTAACCCATTGTCCCAGCCTTCCTCACTTTTAAAAAAATTATTAATTTTTTAATATAGTTTCTCTGGTTTGTTATTTTTGTTTTGGGGTTTTTTTAGGGTTTTT
>LZPO01089558.1:909158-922979 GCA_001675575.1 Neotoma lepida
AGGGAGAGGGAGAGAGGGAGAGGGAAAGAGGGAAATGCTCTGGTACACTGTTCAAGACCAGTAGATCAGTCCTCTCCATCAAGGCCCCTGTGGGACATTAGTTACAATCACCCCCACCACCTGGGCTGGCAAAGCTAAAGTGTGTGTGTGGCTTTCCTTTAGTGACCCTGGAGGGCAGGCCTGTGCCCACTGGCTGGCTTCAGAGGCACTTGCTGCTCCACATTGCTTCTCCACAAGTACAGACTGCAGCAGTTGGGCTCAGCGCCTCAGACATCAGCAGGGCCAAGCTGCCGTCTCTGGCATCGGCAAAAAGGACAGATCGCCTTGTTCCTGAGCATGCTGTTTGTGCAGGGGAAGTGAGTGTGGGCGAGGAGGGAAGCAGACACTGTCCTTCAGCCACTGGGCTGAGCACCCAAGACTGCCAGTTATGCGTACATGTTGTGAGGTTGGAGGTCCAGGAGGGACACAGCAAAAGCTATGATCTCTTACCATGGGCCACAACCACTATTTTATGTAATTCTGACCCAAAACTCCCCCAGGTAGATACTACTATTCCCCTACTTTACAGATGGGAAAACTGAGGCAAAGAAAAATATATAAATGGCTCAAAACTCCTTTTCTTATTGTTCTGAGGTCTGGCCTTGCTGTGTGGACCAGGCTGGCTCTGACGCTCTGATGCTCTGAGTGCTGGGATTACAGATGCTTCCATCACATCTAGCCTGATAGCTTCTTGCTACAAGTTATTACAAAACAGATTCCAGGCAGAGTTCATGAAACAATGTGGCGGGTGGACACAGGAGAGAACAGACGACACTCAGAGCTGGATTTGGAGTTTGACCTTCCAGCACTGGCTTCATACCTCCCACATACCCATCTCCTTTCCACAAAAGGAAAACACTGTATCCTTCTTAGGGTCACAGTGACAGGTAAATGAGGCCAGATCTGTCCAACCAGCTGGGGCCAACAAAATGACAACATTTTAACTCAAGATTGAATTTCAACATAAAAAGCAAATCAATCAAGGTGGCCGTGATTGAACCATCTGGAAAGCACAAGAACCAGATGAGAAATAGCAGACCACGGTATGGAGGGAGATCCACGAAGCATCGAGAAACCTTTTCAACACAAGACAGAATAAAGTCAGCCCTGTAGCTGGGATGGCAGAAGGACATCGTCCTCCCGAGTTGGTACGGCAGTGTGAATGGCCAGCTGGCGCACAAGAGCAGGGCTGGAAGCCAGCGTACTGGCCTGTTCCCATCTCCCTGGACCTCTACTTTCTCTGCAGCAGTGCGTACTTGTGACATGGATAATAGCAGTCAGAATTTCAGGTGTCAGGAGGCTGGGAAAATCTAGTGGAGTGTTGGGTAGAGATGGGCTCTGGGTAGGCAGAGCCTGAATGCTGCCAGGGACGCAGCAGGGGGTGGGCTGAGAACCTGCAGCAGTTGTCAGCTGTCATGGGGCAGTGCTGGTAGCTCTTCTTTTCAATTTAGTCAGATGCTAGGGAGCCAGGATTAACATAAAGAAAGTCCCTCCAAAGGTGGTCAGCCAGTATCAGCGGCGCCCCTCTTCTTGGGCTTCCCCATCATACTGTCTACTTGTACCAGCTTTACCCCAACATTGGCCTGTCAAGGTTCCTGGGTGCGGGTGCTGGGGAAGCCACTAGCTATCCCAGTCTGGCTGTCTCATACGTTCACTCATTCGATCAAGTCATTTCCTGAACGTCTTCTATCCTCTGGGTACAGCTCGAAGGATGTAGGACAGAGACATCCTCACCTCCTGCCACTTGCATTCTGACAGGGCAAAAGGCAATGAGCAATACATGTAAAACATTTTTTAATAAAATGTTGTGTGAGGAGCGTTGTGAAGAAGTAGGGCAAACTATCTTCCTACTCCCAGCAGTCTTTGTGAGGAGCACCCCTGGGTCTGCTGGCCTCCCTCAGCCCTTGGGTGCTGCCCTATGGATGAGTCAGAGATACCTAGGGTGGTTCTCAGTCACNTGGGAACTTGCAAGAAATGCAGATTCTCTGGATGGAAGCTCTTGGATCAGACATCCAGCATCCTGATGCTTTTGAATGCTAAAGATGGGGAAAGGTGGCCTTTGGGGACAAGGACACATCAATGTGTTCCACACATTTGAGGAACTAGGCATGTGTGGGTGGGCCAGGGGCTNATCTAGTTCAGGCTGCTAAAATAAGTACCAAGCCAGGTATGGTGGCACATCTCTCTAATACTCTAGTACCTGGGAGGCAGAGATAAGAAATTAGGAGATCAAATCTAGCCTGGATTACATGAGAGCCTGTCTCAAAAACAAAACAAACAGCCAGATGTGGTGGTGCATGCCTATAATCCCAGCACTCAGGAGGCAGAGGCAGGAGGATTGCCATGAGTCCAAGTCCAGTCTGGTCTAAATAGCAAATTCCAGTCTAGCTAGGGCTATAAAGCAAGACTCTGTCTCAAATAAAATGCCAAACAATAAAAACACATACCATAACCTGGTACCTTAATCACAGCAGAGACTTATTCTCACAGCTCTGCATTCTGGGAAGTTGAATATCAAAGTGCCTGTGGGGTTAGTGTCTGGCAAGGACCTCCTTTCTAGTTTGTAGACAACAAATTTTCTCTGCATCCTCATGCCACACAAGAGTTCCTTGGCTTCTCTCTGGTCTCTCTTATAAGGACAGTATTTCCACCTCCCCTGAGGTTGACAACCATCTAAAGCCTCACTACAACGCTGTTGTGGGGGTTGGATTTCTTTTTCTTTTTCTTTTTTTTTTTTTGGATTTCAACATATAACTTTTGAGGGGGTGCAAATATTCAGTCCATGCAGGAGGTGATGTTGAATATACTTGAGCTATCAATGTGGGGCCTGATGGCTATAGTGCTGTCGTTCGGATCTGGAAAGTCCCTTGAAGGCTCATGTGTTGAAGGCTTTGTCTTCAACTGCTGGTGATAGTGGGAGACAGTAGAAGCATTAGGAAATTGGGTCTACTTGGAGGAAGGAGGGCACAGCAGTGTGTTCATGAAGGGTATATTGGGGCCTCAGCCTGCTCCTTTCCCAATGTCTCGCTCCCTCCACTAAGCCCTCCTATCATGATGTACCTATTGCCTTAGCACAGGCCTGAAAGTGGCTAGGCCAAGTGACTGTGGACTGAGACTCTAAAACTGTTCATCAAAATAAATGACTGAGCCGGGTGCGGTGGCACACGACTTTAATCCCAGCACTCAAGAGCCAGAGGCAGATTGATCTCCAAGAGGTTAAGGTCAGCCTGACCTATATATATTGAGTTCCACATGTATTCGAATAAGTAAATTAAATTAAAAACAATAAATGGCTGCTTTAAGTTCTCTTTTCTGAGGTATTCTGTCACATAACAGAAAGTCTCACAGCCCAGTTTCAGTTAGGCACACTCAGGGAAAGTCCAGACCACTAGACTAGGACTGTTTGAGAGAATCCTGCAGTCTGGCTTGAGGGGTGTGGGGCACTGAGGCATGACTGCCACATAGGTAGGTTCTGCCTGTGAAGCTACCAGGTGTGGCTACCTTGTGACAGAATGCGCTGTGGCTGGCATAGATGATACAGTAGGCTTAGCAAAGGGGTGAGATACCTTGGAGCCTTGCTAGAAGCACAATTGCTCTTATGTGTAACACAAATTTCTAGATGGTTTTTTAATTAAAAAAAAAAAANAAACCCAGGGCCTGATATTGGGGTAAATGCTGAAAGATCAGAGAGACAAAGGAACAAGCCACCTCTTACCTCTGGGACTCCTCAGCCTGAAAAGCCTCTAGTTCCTGTCTCCTCGTGCCTTATATGTCTTTCTCTGCCCAGCCATCACTTCCTGGGATTAAAGGCGTGTGTGCTTCCCAAGCAAAGGCATGAGATCTCAAGTGCTGGGATTAAAGATGTGTGATTCCCAAGTACTGGGATTAAAGGAGTGTGCCACCACTGCCTGGCCTCTATGTTTAATCTAGTGGCTTGTTCTGTTCTCTGATCTTCAGACAAATTTTATTAGAGTACATAATGTATCACCACACAATGACGCAAAAAGACTGCCTCAGGGTCTCACAAAGAACAAAACACGTAGAGATCCCAACTGCCTCCATCCTTCTGCTGGACTTCATCCTCGGGGTACTAACCTCCAGATCCCACAGGGGTACCCACTGCGGCATCCCAGTGGGAGGTCAGAGCAGGGCTGAAGGACGAGGTCAGAAAATCAGCCTGCCTTCTCCCAGTGGGATCACCTCAGCAGGTCCGTGATGTCGTGATGTTGGAGCAAATGTTTCTCTCAGGCCNAACCTTCTCTTAATGACTCCCCTCTCATTCTCTGGAGACCTCAGCCCTTATCCTTCCAGCTCTAGGAATGGAAATGATCTTGCCAAAGCAGGCCGGGATCCCTGCCCTCTTTCTCCGGCCCCCACTCTCACCCTTTCTATAAGCCTCTCCTTTGTAAATAAGCCACTCCTGGAATTTCCCTAGTTTTCAGGAAGCCATCTGTTTCCCATGGGGACCCTGACCGATGAGACAGCACCGTGAATAACAGCGGAAACTAGAGGCTCCTGGCACAAGCTAAGAGCTTGGGGCAGGGGATGGTTAGTGAAGGTGAGGAAAACAAATGTTAGGAAAAACCTGGAATAGAGGTGGTAGTGGAGGAGAAGGCTAGGCTGCCTGACACACCTGTAGGGCATAGCCCCTGATGGAAAGATCCCTGAGGCAGGGACTGCCACCTCTAGATGATGGGATCTAAAACCAAGGCACAGAAGAGGTCAGAGTAAACCAAGGAAGGAACTAGTGAATGCAGCGTCCAGGCCAAGCTCTGGCCCCTCTCCTCCCACAGGGGCCTGCAGAGGCTAAGAGGTGGGAGAATAATAGCTTAGCTCACAGAAGCCCTATGAATGCACTGTTGGCACCTAGGGATGCCCAACCTGTGCAATGGCAGGTGGAGGGGCAGGAGCAGAGGACTGAACCAGTCCTGGGCTGCAGGTTTGAGCCCTCCCTCTTCCAAGTAGGGATCTGCTCTGCAGNCCCCGATGAGGGGCAGAGCCTTCCAGGCTCTGGAGAATAACTGGTCCCCATGCCATCTGCCCCAGGCTTTGCAAATATGAGGTGAGACTGTCAAACACTTGTCAGGGCCATTCAGACTTCATCCCTCATCCCAGAGGGACAGCATCAGAAGGCCTGCTTGCAGGCACACAAACCTCTCTGGAGTCTAGAGCCTTGTGTGCCATCTCCTGGCAGGAATACCCTGCTGATACTCAGTTCTAGTAGGGCTTGTGGTTTTTCAGTAGTGTTTTTTGTTTGTTGCTTTCTGGTGGAGATAGCAGTTTGCTATGCTGTTTGTTAGTGACTGCTGTAGCAGGAATCCTAGTTGGTCTTAATAATAAAAACCTGGAGCCAGATATTGGGGTAAATGCTGAAAGATCAAAGAGACAAAGGAGCAAGCCACTGCCACCTCTTACCTCACCAACTCCTCAGCCTGNAAGGGAGTGAGCTTCTGCTAAGTGCTGGGATTAAAGGTGTGTGCCACCACTGCCAGGCCTCTATGGTTACCTACTGGCCAGCTCCGTACTCTCATCTCCAGGCAAGCTCTATTTGTTAGAGCACAAACAAAATATCACCACAGACCGCCTCTGTGTGAAAGCCTGGAGTCAGCACTGGATACGTGAGCATAGACCCTTACAGAATGGTCAAAGTAGTCACCTGTTGATGCCAGCTTTTCTTTCCATTTAAAATGTATTTTTACTAATCATTTGAGAATTTTATGCAATGCATTTTAATTGCATTCACTCCTTATTCCTCCCCCAACCCCTCCCAGCTCTACCCCTACCTCACGAGCACTTACCAACTTTGTGTTCTCTCTATATATTTTTAATAACCCACCGAGTCCAATTTGTGCTGTCCATACTCATGGGTGTGTAGGGTCATCCAGTGGAGTAGGATCCTGTACCTTTAAAGAAAACTGACTGTCTCTCACAGAAGCCATCAACTGTCAATAGCATCTCAGAACGTTGACTTATCTTGTATAGGTCTTGTGCAGGCAACCAGAGCTCCTGTGAGTTCCTGAGTACAGTGGTCCTGTGTGGCCAGAAGACACTGTTTCTCATCCCAACCTCTGGCTCTTCCAGGATGGCCACTAAGCCATGTGTGGTGTGGTGCGGTGTGTGTATGTGATACAGATGTCCCATTGGTAGCTGAGCACTTCACTGGCAGTCTCTGCTCTTTAATCAGTGGTGAATTTCTTCATTAGCCTCTCTACTGCTCAAAGAAACTTCTCTGNTGAGGTCTCAGATCTATACTAATCTATGAGATACAAATCTAAAGGCCAACTTGATACTGTGTCCACGTCTTGTCCACGTCTTCATTAGGGTTTCTGTTGCTGTGATAAAACACCACAGCCAAAAGTAACATGAGGAAAGGGNTTACTTNGGCTTTCAGTTCTGCACCTCAGTCTCTCACTGAAGGAAGTCAGGGGCAGGAACCTGGAGGCGAGAACTGAAGAAGAAGCCATAGAGGAACACTGCTTATTGGCTTGCTCTTACTGGCTTGCTTCTTATTGGCTTGCTCAGCCTGATTTCTTACATAACTCCAGACTACCTGCCCAGGCATGACACCACCCCCTGTGTCATGAAAACATATCACCAAGAAAACACATTATAGATTTGCCTATAGGAAATCTGATGAAGACATTTTCTCTATCAAGAGGAACCAACTCNGGTTCTTTTTCTCAGATGAATCTAACATGTGTCAGGTTGAAAAAGCAAAAAAGCAACAAACAGACAAACAAAAATAACCAGGAGAGTCCACTTAGTAGAATAATAGTAGTTAATTCACTCCTGGGGCCTATGGACTCCCAACTATGGGTTCTTGGCTAGATTTACAAGTGCCGACTTTCCTGGCTTCTTTAATACAAACTCCTAATGGCCACAGGAAAGGTGGAAGAAGTTTGGTTCACACCCTGGAAGCCAGGGTGGCAGAAAGTTTCCTTTGTCCCTCTGCCACCTCCATCACACACTGACAGCGGTAATGGCTTGGTGCTGGTGAGGTAGCCCGACTGTCCATGAGGGTGGAGGAGACCGGGTCGGGTCCCCAGGGTTTTAAGAGCTCTGTTCCCAAGCCCCTCCCCATCCCATCTCAAGGTCTGTAGTAGACTCTTAGGTTTCACAGCTTAGGGCGTTGGGTTTGGTTTCCTGCTTAGAAGCCCACCCACTTCTGGCACAGGGAGTCTAAAATGAAGTCAGAGGTGAGTGCTGAGAGGAGAGGATTGGGGGAAAGGGTAGGAAGTGGGGTGCGAAGCGGTTGTGTGGGGCCAATACCCAGGCTGGCTCCTGGATGAGGTGAGGATCGGACTGCAGGCTTGGGTGCAGGCCCATGAAGACAAANGAAGGAGCNGCCTGAAATGCAGTCTTGGAAAGCATCAAAGATGACTCCAGCACAGAACCTACCTCCCAGCATCTGCTTATCCCAGACCCCAGTGCCCAGCACTGTGCAGAGGCTTAGGGGCCATCTTGCCCCTTACTTTCATCCTCCCCAAGTCCCATCATTCAAACTACACCCCAAACAGAACCCCATTCCCCATCTCCACTCTCTCTACTTCAGTACTTTCAAGACCTCCACTCTTGAAGCAGGCCAGCCAGCCGTCCTAACTGGCCACTGGGCGTTAAAAACATAATCAGGTCTTTGTACTCATCTGGAGACTTAAGACGACATATCCAGACTGGCCACAGAACACACACTCAAACCTGAGCTCACCATGCTCCATTGACAGAACTCCCCAGCACTAAGTACACCCACCAGCATCTTCCTTCCCCTCCTTCTCTTCAATTGGAATGCCACAAGGTACCGACTCAAATGCTACNTTCTTTTTTTTTTGGTTTTTCGAGACAGGGTTTCTCTGTGTAGCTTTGTGCCTTTCCTGGAACTCACTCGGTAGCCCAGGCTGGCCTCGAACTCACATAGATCCGCCTGCCTCTGCCTCCCGAGTGCTGGGATTAAAGGCGTGAGCCACCACTGCCCGGCCAAATGCTACATTCTACTGGCCCAGCAGCTATCTCTGTCACAGTATCTGGTTTTATAATTTTAAAGTACACTTGCAGCATTTAACATCTTCTCCCCTGACAGGAATACAAACTCTGTGAGGACAGGGACCTCGTCTATCTTGTTTGAGGTTAGGGNACTTGGGCCTAGCTCATAGGCAACTTGTTAAGTGAACTGGCTTGCTGGCCCCTGGAAGAGAGAGACATTGACAGGTCTAGGGTGGCAGGTTAGGATGGGTGATNTTGGGGTTAGCAGTCTGGGAGACGTCANTGAGGTTTCTCCCTGGAATATCTGGGGAGAGGGCAAAGAAGAGGATTTGAAATGTGAACAGAATGGAGACATGGCCAATGCTATCCATACACAGGGAGGCAGGTGACCAAGGGCCTGTCTCCTTGGGAAAGGGAAGGGTTAGGGCTTGGGATATCTAGGTGTGGGCTGCTGGGGGCATGAGAGACAAATATGAAGGGGTAAATGAAAGTCTTAGGGGTTTAATCGTGCCTGACCTCAAGTCAGAAACAGAGGTTCTAACCTTAACGAACCTCAGAACGTGACTGTGACTGCAGACAGAACCTTTGGGAGTAAACCACGGTTAAATAAGGTTCTGTGGATNGGCTCCCATCCAATTATGACTGGCATTCTATAAAACCACGGAGTCACAGAGACGTGGAACACACAGAGGAGTCCAGAGGATGCAGCAANTGGCAGCTGTCTGCAGACTGCAGGGGAGAACCCACCCCACTGCCTTGGGTTTTTAAATTTAATCTTGGACTTCCAGCCTCTAAAACTATTTCTATTTCTGTCACCTAAGCTAGTCTACTCTGTATGTGGTATTTTTCTATGGTAACCACAGTGAACTATACATGTCTTTAAAAAAATTAATATTTATTTTAATATATACTTTGACTCAATCAAACAAAATGTATTTATTGGACTCAAAATGCAAACAAAATGTAATAGCAACCAATTGATAACACCACAATCGGGGATAAGTTTTGGTGAAGTCGCGCATGTCCTGCTATGTCCCAGAGCGGCATCCACCTCTGAGATCTTCCTTNGAAATAAATCCCTAACTTCAGCTCAATTTTGAGAAAAANATCTCAAACGTCTCAACAAGGAACCTTCTATAGAACATGTGTGGGTTAGCTTTTTGTTAACTTGATACAAGCTAGGGTGATCTGGGAAGAACAAACCTCAACTAAGAAAACATCATCAGGTTGGCCTGTGAACGTTTTCTTGATTAATAATTGATGTGGGAGGGCCCAGCCCACCGTGGGTGGTCCCTACCCTGGGCAGGTGGCCCTAGGTTGTATAAGAAAGCTGTGCAAGGCAGTGAGCAGCATCCTTCATGGTCTCTGCTTCAGCTCCTGCCTCCAGGGTCCTGCCTGAGCTACTGATTTGACTTCCTTTCATGATGGACTACAAGTTTTAAGCAGAAATAAACCCTTTCCTCCCAAGTTGCTTGTGGTCATGGTTTTTATNGCAGTAATAGAGAGCCACCGAGGACAGAACACTCGACCAGTACTTCTCAAAACCATTCAAGTCATAAAAAACAAGGAAAATTCTGAGAAACTGTCACAGCAGAGAGGCACCTAAAGAACACGCTGACTAAACAGAAAGTGATGTCCTAGAACACAGGTCATTAGATAAATTAGAAACCTGGGTGGGGAGGTGGTGGCGCTTCCCTTTAATCCCAACACTGAGGAGGCAGAGGCAGGCGGATCTCTGAGTTTGAGGCCAGTCTGAGATCAGAGGGAGTTCCAGGACAGCCAGGGGTACATAGAAAACCCATGTTTCAAAACAAAACAAAACAAAAAAATCCCCAACTAGAAACCTGGAAAAAGGCTGTAAATTAACAGTGGTATTGTGACATGGGTTCATCAGTAGTAACAGATGTGCCACAGTAAATTATCAGTGGTTACCAAGTAGAAGAGGGGCTGGGGAATAACTCGCTGGATAAAGTGCTTGCCCTGTGTCTTAGTTAGGGTCTCTATTGCCATGAAGAGACACCATGACCAGGGCAACTCTTATAAAGAAAAACATTTAATTGAGGTGGCTGTTTACAGTTGCAGAGGTTTAGTCTATTATCATCATGACGGGGAGCATGGTGGCTGGGATTATGGCAGCGTGCAGGCAGACGTAGTACTGGCTACATCTTGATCAGAAGGCAACAGGAAGTGGTTTGTCTCACTAGGTGTGGCTTGGGCATGTATGAGACCTCAAAGCCCACCTCCACAGTGACGCACTTCCTTCAACAAGACCACACCTACTCCAACAACGAGTCTTTTTAGGGGCCATTTTTTTTCAAACCACCACACCTGTCTCTTATACACATCTAGATGTGTATAAGAGACAGCCTTATGAGAGTATGGGGGCCAATTATATTTAAACTACCACACCCTGTAAGCACCAGGACCTGAATTTGGATCCTAGCACCCATGTGAAAAACTGGCACACACCCACACACCTGCAATCCCAGTGTTGGGGAGACAGGGACAGGCAGATCCTTGATGGCCAGCTAGTCTATCAAAATCAATGAGNTCCAGATTCAGTGAGAGGCCTTGTCTCAAAAAGTAAGGTAGAAGAGCAAAGAGACAGCTCAGGAGTTAAGAGCATTGGCTGTTCTTCCAGAGGACCTGGGTTCAATTCAAAGTACCCAAGTGATGGCTCACAACCATCTGTAATTCCAGTACCAGGGGNTCTCATGCTGTCTTCTGGCCTCCACAGGCACATGTGGTACACAGACATACATGCAAGCAAAACACCCATGCACATAAAATAAAATTTTTAAATAATTAGAAACAATAAGATGGAGGGCAACTGAGGTTAATACCCAGCCTCAACCACTGGATTTCACATGCATGTATGCCATGTGCACACACACCAACATGTACATGCATCCTCTCCCCCTGCACATACCCACAGTAAGAATAATAAGGATAACTAGAGGAAACTGAGCAGGAAAAGTACACAAAGGGCCAGACCTTCCAGTGGTTCCACTGAAGAATTTTTTTACTTTATGGTGGGATGTGACTTCAGTCCAAACCATATTTCACATTTTGAACTTTGATCTTTTGTGGACTATTAGTGTTCAGTTCAATACGCTGTACTGATTCTGGACAGCGGGAGAGTCGTAACTCCGTCAGCTTTGTGATCAACCGTGGGAAATGGTGCTAGTGTTTTGTGGATGNTGCTAAGACGATAGGTTACAGGTGTACTAACTCTATCTTCCACAAACGACATTTTCCACGTAGACATGCTTATTGGAACACAATCCCAATAAGTGGAGGAGCGGCTGCAAAGGGGGCTGTAAATATCCTTCAACNCTAAAACTGTTCTGAAGATGGATTTATTTAAGAACAAAACAAACAACAAAACAACATCTAATAGTGCAAAGTCTTACTGTAACTTGCATCTGTCCCTGGNGCACCCAGTTCCCATCCCCACCTGCAGGTGCCCTGTATTAGCGCTTTGTGGAACCCTCCCGGAAATTCATTATAGGAATGTGAGTATACGTTGATTTTCTTTAAGGATGTTTTAATTTGCTTTGAAGGATATTTAATCACTTCAGATATACAATACTAGAAATGTGCAAAGAAGGAAGTGCAACACGCCCCACAGACTCATCACCTAGACACCAACGATTACTGAGAATTTACNGGTTACATCTCAGTGGCTCCTCACGGCCTGGTCCTTTCCCTCTGAAGCTAAATGTAGTCGAGACCTCTCAAGTATTCTAGGATGCATCTCTCAACAACATGGAGGTCTTATATAACCCCAATGCCTGCATTCTACCATCAATTGTGATTCTGGTGGACCTCTGATGAACTCTGGTGCAGATGATACTGAGGGGTTNGTGGTGAATTTGTGTGTCTGTGTTCCAGGAGCTGGTAGAAATGGTTGTGGCTTGGAGGAAGTTAAAGCCTGCAGAGGGGAGCAATTCTAAACATCTTTGCTGAAGTACAAGGAGATGGGGTCTGATGCCCAGTGTGACCTGTGACATGAGGGATGGAGAGGAGCTACTGGTCAGCCTGGCTCGGTAAATACTGCCTGGAAGATACAGGAGATGTCACTGCAGAGGCCAGACAGAGGCCATTCCATGCCCACAGGTCCTGCAGATAGGAGTGAGGGGTTTGAGAGATGGCTCAGAGGTTAAGAGTACCTGCTGCTTTTCTAGAGNCCAAGAATGTTCCCAACACTCATGTTAGGCAGCTCAGAACCACCCGTCACTTCAGCTCCAGACATCTGAAGCCTTCAAATGCACGTATGTATAAATATACACAGACAATATGCATAAATAAAATAAAACTTAAGATTTGTTTTTATTTTATGTATATGATGTGTTTGCTTGTATATATGTCTGGGTATGTCGTGTGTATTCCCACCTGAAGAGGACAGAAGAGAGTGTCAATACCCTGGAACTGGAGTTACAGACAGTTGTGGGCTACCATGTGGGTGCTGGAGATCAAATCTGGGTCCTCTGGAAAGACAGCCAGCGCTCTTGGCTACTGAACCATATCTCCAGTCCCCAAAATACATTTTTTTTTTTAAAGTAAGACCTCGTGGTGAAGGTCCTCTTAGGAGCGTGGGTGACATTTCTCTGGGCCTGTTTTTTGTTGAGCATAAGTGAGTCAACATCTATCNCTTCACAACTCACGGACAGCAGCATGTCAGGGCTGAAGTCCGCTCTGACCCCTTTTCTGCTTCAGATGGGGAACGCAAGGCCCAGAGAAGCGGCCAAGTTGCCCGAGACCTTANAGGAAGTGGAGTGTAGCTGGAATTGGGGCCCAGGTCTCCTGACCTCTAATCTAGAATCACTCATTTCCAAAGCTTCCTCTTCTCTCCAAACTCTGCTCCCACAAAGGATGTGTCACGGCCATTCATGGTCCACATGAATTAAGTCTTAAAACCCTAGGGACATTTATACACTACNCCTGCTTGCTAACGATAACGTAACTACAGAATTCACGGGGNAGCTGGCACATGCCACAAACATTCCATACATCACACCTGAGCTCCCTCAGAGAGGTACTATTATCCTACCATATCCNATGACAGAGATGTGCTTGCCTAAGATCGCACAGCGAGGGTGTGTCAGCAGTGGTGTTGAACCGAGTCTGTTCAACTGGAAAGTCCACGCTCTCAATCACTAACCCCCGTGGCCTCTTAAGCACAGGCGTGGCTGCCCATGAAGGGGGCTGGTGTAACTCTGGCCTCCTCCCTCTCTCTGCCCCCACTTAGCAGCAGCCTTCCTCCACTCAGAGAACCAGACAGGCTACAAACTGCCCCTGACCAGCATCTGCTGCCCTCTCCAGGGGCTGGGTNCTTCCCAAGGTGATCTACCCCTTCTGTGTTTGGGGTCCCCCACCGGTCTTCATGTTTCTGGAAGCTCATAGAAGTTTAAGTCCGGTGCAGTTCATCAGCCGCTGCGTCTCATCTGTCAGAGTTCAGGCNAATGGCACAATGTGGAGCGCTCAGAAAGGGTGCCTGCCCACCCGGCAGCCTCTGCTGAGGGTCTGCTCTGGTGTCTGTCACTCAGGCTCCCAGGTTGGAGGCCAAAGTGACATGGGAGACAGCGCTCTACGGACAGACCTGGACCCTGAAGATACAGACTGGACCCTGCCCTGGGACGTTCCAGCGGGATCTCCAAGGATACCGACACAGGTGGGCATGGACCCTTGAGGCGCGGGACGGCTCGTGTGAAGGGCTGAGGCCGAGAACCTGCGTGTTATGTCCAGGAAGGCCGAAGCAGCTCAGGCTGCGGTGGGCGCGGGGCGGAGACCCAGGTCCCTGGG
>LZPO01089558.1:923649-948001 GCA_001675575.1 Neotoma lepida
TGCGCGGCTCTCCGCAGCCGCCGCCTCCCCGCAGACGGGCCGCAGGGCGCCGCAGCGGGTGCGCGGCCTGTGAGGCGGCCGGAGCGGCGTCCTGTCAGGCGGCGAGGGCGCGGCGGACGGCGCCGCGATGATGCCGGTGGGTGCGGGCGGCGGCGCCGCGATCCCCGGCCCCCGCGCGAGGCGGGCTGGGCTGGGAGGAAGCGGCGGGCGGGCGCGCAGGGCTGTCAGCGAGCGGGCGAGCGTGGGCGGGGTCGCGGGACCCCGTGCGCGGCCTCCGCAGAGCTGCGGACTGCGCGGGGCTGCGGCCGGCGTGTTTGGCCCCCTCCTGGCGAGCCACCCGTGCCTCGATTTCCTCTTGGCGCTTTGGGAGCCCGCGGCGACGGCGCCCGGGTGCGGTGTTCCCACGCTCGGAATCCACGTTTCTCTTGCACTGGTTGGAACGCACGCCGTGCGTGAATTCAGAGAGCCATCTTAGGAATCCCCTTGCCCAGGCTTCCCCGTGGGTACATTTGCTCCACCTGGCGTGATGTCCCTGTGACCTGAAGGTTGAGCCGGTGGTGTGTCGCCTGAGCCTTTGTCCTGCTCTCAAGGATGCTTTTGGCCAGNAAGACGCTCCCCTTTGGGGTTGCCACCCTCCCTGCCTTTTCCTTTACCTGCGATCCAAGCAGCGCTGGATGCTGAATTCTCATTTTTTTTTTATTAAAAGATTTTCTGTTTATTTTACATAACAACCACAGAATCCCCTCTCCTCGCTCCTCCCGCCCCCCCATCATTTTTTTTTAAATAGGCTTTTTGTGAGTATGTACGTCGCGATTAATGAAAACGTGAGCTAGGTTGTACCCAGTTGGACGTACTGTTTAAGTGTCTATTGAGTAAAATTCTCAGACATAAATTAACACACAATCTTTTTTGTTGTTCGTTTGTTTTCGAAGTCCTGGGGATCAAACCTGAGCTTTACATGGCTAGGCCAGTGCTCTACTGCTGAGTTTATATGCCCCAAGATACACACACACACANAAAAAAAATTAAGTCTACGTGGAAGATCACGTTTCAGAGGAAAAGTATAGTCTCTGCATGTTTACTTGGAATTCTATCGTTCTGCTGTTCTGCACTCGAGCTCATTAACTTACGTACCCCCCTTTCAAATAATTTCCTGTTTCTTGATAATCTATTCTCCCCCTTTTGAACTGATTCCAACCCCTGGTGTTTGTGGAGTTTTAAGATTTGACCTACTTGATCCTTANGTCCTTTAGGGTTAGGCTTAATTCTAAACACGTTTTTAAACGATTGTCTTGTAATGGAAAGAACATCAAATGAGCATCAGAAGATCTGGGGTCAAATAATTGTTCTGGTACTTTTTTAGCAATGTGACCTTGAAAGACTTGAGGTCTGAGCCTGAAATTACCTCTAAAATAGGGATTAAAAAAAAAAAAAACTGTCAGTATTTGAATCGTGATCCCGAAGATCAACCAGGATATTTTCCAGAAGTGTTTAACAGAATGCCATGTCATATTTTTAATACGGCTTTTGGTTTTCAATTTGTAATTTCAATCTCTTCAAGATATACTTGAGCATTTATTTCCTCCTTTTCCTTACTGGCTGAATGTTGAAAAGGTATTGTGGTATATTGGAATTTTGAAAGCAATTTCAGCTAAGACTTGGTAGTTACNGTGATAATGTTTTTACACTATAATGATATTGAAGATTACCAAATATTTGGCAGGTTTTATCATTGTGTGGTGTTTAATTATAAATGCCCTGTTAGGAAACCTGGATTACTTTTTCCATATGTTAGCTCAGACATTTTTACTTCTATCCAGGTGATTGGAATTTCCAGTCTATGGTAACATATTTTGTTTTTAAGAAGTTTGTTTAGCCTGAGGATTGGGATATTTATTTCAAAAACTCAGTGTTTTTTTAAGCAAATCTTTTAGGAATTTAACACTACGTTTGTTTTAAGATACTTTGAGAAACAGATGGTATTTTTCTTAACTTCTCTTTTGTGTCTTTTACTTTTGTATTTCCTTCTTTATGTCTAAAAATACTACTTGTAGGATTGAGTCCTTCCTTTGACATGGGTGGAGATGCTTGTAACTTCAAGAGAACTTTTAAGAACCTATCTTCCTTTCTTGATGCTATCTTACACTATGTATTCAGAGTGGAAATGTGATTTTTCTGGCTTTAGTATATATTTGTGTCTGTCATCATGGTGAATCATCAAAGAAACATTGGTTATTTTATGGTTATACAAAGCAGCAGGACTGTTAGATAGAATGTAATACACACTAGGATCAAATGCAATTTAAAATATCCTAGTTAAGGCTGGGTGTGGTGGCACATGCTTTTAATCCCAGCACTTAGGAGGCAGAGGCAGGTGGATCTCTATGAGTTCGAGGCCAGCCTGGTCTACAAATCGAGTTCCAGGGTAGCTAGGGCTGTTACACAGAGACACTGTGTCTCAACTGCCCCCCACCCCAATAAATAAAAATAATAAATAAATAAATAAATAAATAAATAAATATAAACAAATAATCCTAGTTGTTATAAAAATTAACAAAACAAAGTATTTCTTTTCATATGTTTTTGTTAACTGAGTTCTTTTGAATTATAGTTTTTAAAATTACATTTATTTGTTGTATGTGTATATGCATAGTACCACCATTAAGTATGCAGATCAGAAGACAACTTACAGAAGAAGGTTCTCTCCTTCCACCAAGTGGGTCTCTGGGATCAAACTCAGGTTGTCAGGCTTAATGGCAAATGCCTTTACCCACTGAGCCATCTCACTGGTCACCTGAACTANNATTTTAAAAATCCATCCCTAAAAAAATGTCACCAATGTGATGGTGGGCTTTTTGTTGTTGTTTTTCAGACAGAGTTTCTCTGTGTAGCCCTGGCTGTCCTCTGTAGATCAGGCTGGCTTCTAACTCAGAGATCTGCCTGCCTTTGCCTTCTGAGTGACGTTTTCTTTTTTAACTAAACTTTGTGTGAATCCCTTCAAAGTACACATTTACAGCACACTTCGGATAGACCAGCACATTTCAAGTATTTACTGTCTGGTGTAGGTAGATACCAGGTTGGGCAATGCAGATTTGAAACCTACTGGTGTGTACTGTTGGTCTGTGGTGACTTTTAACTGATGAGATGCTTTAACATTGCACCGGATCTGAGCTGCTGAAAATTAATGAAGAGTCCCTGGCCAAGTTCTCATCTGACAAGTCTTTGTAAAACTCATCTGTCTGCTTGGTACATAAACCCAAGACTTTAACCCCAGCACTTAGGGGGTAGAAGCAGAGGCAGGAGGATCTCTGTGAGTTCGAGGCCAGCCTGGGTAACTTAGTGAGTTCCAAGACATCCAGAGCTACACCCAGAGACCCTGTTTCAGAAAACAAAAGTTCTGTGACTTTCTACTTTTAGTGTGTGTGTGGTGGTTTTTGGTTTGAGACAAGGTCTCACCATGTAGCCTTGGCTGGCCTCAAACTCATAGAGATTCACTTGCTCCTGCCTCCCAAGTGTTGGGACTAAAGGTGTGTGCACCACCACACCTGGCAACTTCTACTCTTAAAGTTAAATTTTGAAATTTTACCTTATACAAATAGTATTATATTCCAGTATCACTAGTCATTTTTCTGTCAATAGAAGACTCTTTAAAAATGTTTTGTTTAATATACCCAAAGGACTCTANATCCTACTGCAGAGATATTTACTCATCCATGTTCATTGTTGCTCTGTTCATAATAGCCAGAAATTGGAAACAACCTAGATGTCCATCAGCTGATAAATGGATAATGAAAATTTACACAATGGACTTATTTAGCTGTTAATAAAATTGATATTCTGAAATTTGCAGGTAAATGAATGGAGCTAGAAAAAAATCATACCAAAAGAAGTAACCCTGGCCCTAAAAGACAAATATTGTATTTTTTCTCTTATATCTGGTTGTTAGCTTTAATCTTTCAATATGTGTGCTACAGTCCACAGAAGTTAGGTACCTACGGAGGGAGGAGAGGATCTCCCAGACAAGGGGAGATAGACAAAGTAGGGAGAGGAAAGGCAGAAAAGGGTAAAGACGTGAACATGGAGAGTGGCCACTAACACTAAAGGCCATTTGAAAACCATATGGAAACCTACTACTGCAGAAGCTTCCTAAAATACAGACATATATGAAAGTAATCTAAATGATGTCACCATATTATAAGGGAGACAGTGCTCCAGCCAGACATCTTATACTACCAAGTAAAGCCTCCTGTGCCAGGAGCAGGTTACATCTTGTTTAGTTGTTGGCCAAAGGGACCCCATGGAAGCCCCTAAACATCACAGTCTATTGCCAAGGCTATTGGTTACTCCACAATTTGATGGTAAGGCCCTATTGCTGAAAACAACACTTACATCTTAGAACATGGAGAGGCTGAGCTGGTGCCTAACTAGAGGCTTTACTCCTACTGACAAGCATTTGTGGTACTGGAAGGTACTCTGCATGCTACTGGAAGAGAAGGGTAGTCATCATTATCACCTAGCTANGATCCCTGAGACCTACAGCAGTGACCTGCCTGCAGGATATACTATCGCAACAATGGCACAAATGTTACGAGAGTAACCACCTACTAGGCCNACTCCATGAAACCCTTACCTGACACTGCTAAAGTGGCTAAGAACTTGAGACTGGATAGGTCACAGGCCTAGGGGAAAATCTACTATGATTCTGTTGAAGGATCAGCAATATAATAACTTCTGATAACATACTGCTATATCCATAGATCAGCACCTCACTCAACCCACCTCAGAGAAGCTTCTACTTGCAGTTGGTAGGAATTAACACACGACTGGACAGTGCAGAGCAAGACAGAGACACTAGAGCGCTCAATCCTAAATGGGATGTTCTCATCAAACCCTTCCCCTGAGGGACCAGGGAGCTATGTGGAAGAGGAGGAGGAGGCAGAGAGATTCTAAGAGCCAGAGGTGATGGATAGCACCAAGGAATGAGTGTTTTCCAGACACATCAGGACTGATGCACATATGAANTCAGACTGACAGCAAACAATAAGACCTACGTAGGTACAAACCAGACAGCCCCAGCACTGAGAGGAGCAAGTGGACACACAGGGTTCTACCCCCAACCAAGAAGCCACCTGCAGTTGATACCCACTGACAAAGGGAAAGTCAGTTTTTTACCAGTGGAATCCCACTGGGTTATATCAACCAAACTTCAGGGCAGGCCCCACACTCAGTAGATAGCCAATACAAAACAAACTTAATGGTGCTTTTGTGGTCTTTTTTTTTGTTCGTTTGTTCTTAAAAGAGAAAAGAACAAAGTTGGGTGGATAGGGAGGTGGGAAGGATATGAGAGGAATTGGAGGAGGGGAAAACATGATCAAAATATATTGTATAAAAAATTCTTTTCAATAAGAAAACCATTTCCTATCTCTGCCCCCAGAAAATGTTTGCCTAAGAGACTGGAGAGAGATATGTTAAAAGCACTGGCTGTTCCTCTAAAGGACCATGTTTGATTCCCAGCACCCAAGTAGAAGTTCCCAGCTGTAACTCTAGTTTCAGGAGATGTAACACCTTTTTCAGATCTCCTTGGTTACCAGGCATGCATGTGGTACACAGACATACATGCAGGCACATACTCAGTCACATAAATTAAAAACAACAAAACTTTTTTAATATTTGCCTAAGGGAAAGGGGATATTTAAAGAATACCCTAATACCTAATTGGGCCTCATAACATATAGGCCATACCTACACAACTTGAATAGAAATAAGAATTTTTAGTTAAAAATGGAAGCCTTGTTTGGAGCATGGAGCAGATGAAAATGAACATCGTTGTGTTTGTTGAAAGAGTGACCTTTGGAAGCTGATAAAGCTTTTTAAAGGAATGGAATATACCAAGGGGNTGGGACTAACGCTGCTTTTCCCGTTCCAAAAGGAAGCTAACAGGAAGTGCTGCAGCTTTGAAGTGTGTTCTGTGTGAGGAGGACGCTTTGGTGGTGATGTTAGCCCTGGGGCTCCTTCCCTCTGCTGAACTGTCCCTTCTGACTAGCTGGTTCCATTGAATTTGCTCCTAGGAGCCCTTTCAGCATGCTCACTGTAAGNTATGGGTTATGTTCATTTATGGCTATATTTAGCTCTCATTAAACAAACATTTCAAGTTTTCAGTGAATGTTTTTTTTTTCTTCCCAACTATGTAGAACTATTTTAAGATACAGAGTAGGTCTTTCTCCTTGTGCACTACCCATTGCCACACAGGTGATCGAACACTGAATGGGAAATATGGGAGACTTGGGTTTTAACTCTAACACTTGGTAATTATGTGACTTTTTGACTTAATAGCTTGTGACCTCAGCTTCTCATCTGTCAAATGACTTGGACTTGGTAATTTCCAAGTATTTGTGGTTGGGTCTGGTAGTTCATTTAGAGCAGAAACTTTCATGAAGGTGACATTCAGTTTGGCCACATCAAAAACCAAGGCATCCTAACTNTTGCATGGCAACCTAGTTTGATGCTGTTGTTAATTATTTAGTTGATTGCTCAATAAGCTTGACTTTTTAATGAGTAAATAACACTCAAGTCTGGACAGGATTTTTTAAATTCTTGTTCCTTTCAGATAAAATTATACATATAAGATGACTTAAAAATAATGTATTTTTGTACTATTCACAGATATATAAAATGAGAAGCATCACCTCAGTGATCCAAAAATGTTTTGTATAAAAGCCGCCAATGCCGTTTTTCTGAACGTAAAACAGTCTTAGGTGGAGCACTCTTCTTCAGCCCAGAAGCTTTGTGGTTACAATTCAGTTTAGTGACAGTGCGTTCTCGACAAATGGTGTTTGTCCTTGTGTGCTAAGGCAGTGTGGCAGGCTTTGTGCTGATGTCTGTGTGCAGAGAGCTGAGGTTTAAGAGGTAAGGAAACTTGGCCAAGTTCTTCAGGCTAATAAGTGGTGAGGCAAGGTCTAAAAACAAAGGCTCTGACTCAGACACCTCTGCTCCTAGTCTTTGTGCCAGTCACTAGAGAGTTCGCAATGGTCAAAAGCATGTTGCCAGAGGTGCTGGTAAATGGAATTTGGCAAAAAGTTTTTTTCCTTTTATGCTTGTGTCAAATGGAGCTTAATGTTAACAGATCCTAAGGCAAAGTTTCTTGATAAGAAGTGCTAGTTTTCTCTGCCTTGCGTTGTGTTTGTGTCTGCTTCCTTTTAAGCATCCTGCAGTGGATGGCCGCATATGTGCTTTGTAGTTACTGAGGATTTTAAACATGATAGGAGCTTAAAATATCACTGGGCTATTATGTTAAAGTTACATAACTGGTTGTCAGCATGCATCTTTGTGTGTGTTTGCCCAGATGGAGAATGGTTTCTCAGCAAAGTGTGGTGGGATTTGGGTGCCTTGAAGTGCTGTTGCCATAGTTATTCCACAAACTCTGCTTCTGGGGCCCAAGGACTAGTGTAATCAGGTTCGATTGTGACATTTTCTTGGCTTAATTGCCTTGCTTTATTTTGCTGCAAAGATAGCTTTATGATTGTTGTGCATACTAATTGATAAGCAAAAGCTGATGCTACTAGATTTTATAAAATAAAAGTGCATGGTGACATCATGAAGAGCTATAAAAGACCTGAAAAATGAGTGGCAGTTTTGTTAGGGTTAATAAATAATANCTGAAATATTAATGTGCACTTTAGTGCAGGGTGCTGTTGTTGGTGGTATATTTAGAGGAAGTGTTTGGTTGGTTGGTTTTTTTGAGACAGAGTTTCTCTGTGTAACTGCTCCAACTGTTCTGGAACTTGCTCTGTAGGCCAGGCTGGCCTGAAATTCAGAGATCCTTCTGCCTCTGCCTCCTGAGTGCTGGGACTAAAAGCGTGTGCCACCACTGCCCAGCTTAGAGGGAATGTTAATTGAGGATTTGGCACAGCCAAGGCTGATGCCATGTGCCATGATTGTCAATGTTCAAGCAGATGCAAAGGCCACGTGGTAGGAGTACCCTGTATGCTGGCCACACAGGAGGCCTGTGACCAGAGCCGAGTGAATAAGGGAATATTTGGGAGACTCAGTTAGGAAGGTGTTGGTGTTTATGAGGGATGAAGAGGTAGAGTGGGTGATATTACTGGTGTAATAGGATCTTAAAGGCCAATTTTGGGGAGGAAATTTCTGCTACAGGAAATGAAACACGGTCAACCTTAATGCCCTTAAGTAGTTCTAAGCGCAGACATTGCTAAGATGACCTCACTGGAGTAGTGTGTTAGCTCTGTGGTCTTGGATAAATTTACTTGATTCCTTATTTCCTTTTTTTTTTAAGCTGGTCTATTATCTTTAGCTTTTGCTATCCTGGAACATACTATATAGACCAGGCTGGCTTCAAACTCACAGAGATCCACCTGCCTCAGCCACCCCAGTGCAGGAATCAAATCTGTGCACCACTATGTTCGGTTCTTTTATTTCCTAAGTTAAAGGTAATAGTAACCTTTAGAGTTGGTAGGATCTCCTAACTTATATAAAAGGTACCTGGCATGTAGTAAATGTTCAGAGGCATTCAGCTTGCCAGTAGAGGGTAGAAGGTGTGTGGAGAAAAAGAGAAAGGAAGAGACAATGTGCCAAATGAGAGGGCTCAGAGGGGAAAGTGTGTGTATTTTTGTTATTGTGATTTTGTGTGTGTGGGGGGGAGAACATGAGCATGTGGGTATGTATGTGCCACAATGTACATGTGGCATTCAGAGGACAGAGGACAGCTCTCCAGAGTCATTCTTTTCTTCCACTGTGGGCTCTGGGTATCACACTCAGGTCCTCAGGCTTACAGATTGATTGATTTTACCTGCTATGATGGTTAGTTCTTTATCACCTTGACACAAGCTAGGGTTGTTTGGGAAGAAGGAACCTCAATTTAAAAAAAAAAAGCTTCCATCAGATTGGCCTGTAGGCAAATCAGTAGGGCATTTTCTTAATAAGTGATTGGTGTGGGAGGTCCCAGCCTACTGTGGATGGTGCCACCCCTGAGCAGGTGATCCTAACTTGTATAAGAAAGCAGGCTGAGCAAGCCATGGAGAGCAAGCCAGTAAATAACATTCCTCCATGATCTTCTNCTTCAGTTCCTGCCTACAGGTTCCTGCCTTGAGTGTCTACCTTGACTTCCCTTCATGATGGACTCTAAACTCTAAGCTCAATAAATCATTTCATCCCTAAGTTGCTTTTGGTTATGATGTTTTATCATAACAGTGGAAAGCTGCGAAACCATCTTGGTTGTACAGGTGTTTTTCTTTTTTAGGTGAGAGAATATAATTTACATACCACTTTTAACATGTATAATTCAGTGGTTTTAGAGTATGACAAGGTGGCACAGTGTGGCAGCTCTCTTTCAGAATATTTTACCTGGTGTGTCTTTGCACTACAGTGAGAATCCCTTATCTGAAATGCTTCTGACCAGAGTTTCAAATTTAGCCTTCATTCAGCTGGATTTTGAAATATTTCNGTATGTATAAGACTTGGGAATTGAGTTCATGTTTAACAAGATTTGTTTCATGTGCATCATACCTGTTAGACTGAAGGTAATTCTATCCAATATTTTTAATGCACCAGTGTTTCAACAGATCTTTCACGAGTCAGGTATGGGATTTTTCACTTGTGGCTTCATGCTGATGTTCAGTTTTCAACTTTGGAGCACTTTGGAATTCAGGTTTTGGATAGGATGCCCAGCTTATACTTGTTGCAGCTGCAGCCCTAAACATTTGTGTCTGTGGTTCCATTTCTGTCTCTCAGGAGATGAGAACAGGGATAGTTTCATTTTGTTTTCTGTTGTGCCACTGCCTCACCCAGTGACTGACACATGGCTGGTATTCAGTAAACGTTTGTTGAATGAAGGAAGCAATGACATGCAGAGTGTCACATCGCATTGTGAGTGTGAATGGGTGCCTGTGTGCCTGTAAGAGCAGAGTTTGGGCCTGACACTTCAGGATGTGAAGCANTGCAGTCAGATTTCTATGGTAAAAGGATACATTTTATACTTGATCTTAGTTGACTAAGGCTGAGAAACTATAGAGGAATAATTCTGGAGCCAGTAGAGGGTGGAAGGTGTGCGGAGTAAGAGAGAAAGAAAGGTAATGTGCCAAATGAGAGGGCTCAGAGGGTAAAGCACTTGCCACCAAGCCTGAAGAACTGAGTTTGATCCCTAAGACCCACATGGTGGAAGGAGAGGACCAACTTCCAGAGTTACACTGTGACACTCATACAACCCCTCTCCCATCTACTGCCACAAAATAAATAAAATGAAATACTTTATATAAAAAGTTCCTGGAGGAAAAAAAGTAATAAGATCAGTTAAGAGACCAGTTGACTCAGACTTAGCTTGAGGACCAGAAGGAGTTCCTAACAGAGTATGAGTCTGAGTGCTTGTGTGAGAGTGTGTGCGTGTGTGAGAGAGAAAGGAAGGAAGTACAGTGACTGGAGTTGAGGATAACAGGTTTATTGCTTCAGCAGCTGGATTTGTCTTTCCTTTAAGATAGAGAATAATCAAAGCGGTAGTGTAAAAGGGCTGTGAGGAGAGAGAGTTTTGATTTGGCTGTTTGAGATGTTGGCTAGACCAGAAAGATGTTACTCTTTAATCTGAAGGTCAAGTAAATGGATCAGGAAAACAAGTCTCTCCCTTTAGATTAATTAACTTTTCATGTGTGTTTGGCATGAAGGGTTGCTGCCTGGACATCTTTACTGCACTGTATACCTCACCTTGTACNTCCTAGTTTATGCAGTCAGTTTCTTGAGATGACTAACCCAAGTTTCCCAGATCATGGCTGGACTGGGGCTTTTTCATCTTGGTATTGAAGCACCTAAATAAAATCAGATTGACCTTGAACTTGAATCATCCTACCTCAGACTCTATTGGGGGAAATACTAATATAAAGCGATGCAGTATAGTAGGTATCAGCTAGGCTTCAGATCCATGGTGGCTTCTGATTCTGGCTTTGCCACTCACTTTTCTGAGGCCTTGGGTAGATTATGTAATGTCTTTGTGTCTTATCTTTCTCCTCTTTAGAATGGGTTTAATGACATCATGTTTCCTAAGGTGGCTGTGAGGCTTATCAGGTGCTGGAGTATCAGTATTCATTATAAGCACTCAGTAAACATTTGCTCTTAGGTTTTCTACTGCAACCAGGAACCATTGTGGAGATAGGACATAGCTGAGCTTCCACTCATGGTATGCTTCTGCTCTTTGTGCTGAGGGAAGCTAGAATGAGATTGTAAAATCTACCTGGTTTGACAGAACAGAGAGAGCATAGTTTCCATTTGTTATATTAAAGTTTGTCTTCCTTGTCTAGTATTTCTGTTAGTCAGACTCAACACAGAACCAGAGTAGTGCACTCCACCAGGGTTCTGATAGGAGCTGGTCGATGGCACCTCCCAGATCACTTCGCAGGAAATGCCGCTCCCTCACTGTGCTTTTTACTTCCTTTAGTACAGTGCCTGCCTGGTGTTTATCTCTGCGCATTCCAGGAAAGCAGGGATCAGTTTTCCTTTTCCATTGCAGTGTCCTTAGTGCTGAGGACATTGCAGGCCCCCAGTGGCGTTCAGTAAGTTCTTGTTTACTGAATGAGCTCAACAGTTTTTGGGATGCATTAATTACATGCTGGGTCTGGCCCTGCTTGAAGTGAGCTCATCGTGTAGGATGTAAACAAAAATGCCATTTGAAAGATTCAAGCATCAAAGTAGCAACTGCTGCACAACAGTTGACAACAACTCTCTCTGCGACCTTCCATGTTGACATGGGAAGTTCAGAGGAGTTCTAGAAGGAGGAGGAAAGAAGGTGGAGGTGATGGAGCAGGGTTGTCAGGTAGAAAGGTTACAAGCCAGAGAGGACTAAGATCAGAATTGAAATGTGTAGTGAAGGAAAGTGCCTGGAGCATGAGGCCAGAGGAGGTAGGGGAGGAAGGGATGAGAAAACTAGGTGGATGTTAGCATCTGAAAAGTATGGCCTGCATAAGAGGTATTTTTGTTGGTTTTGTTGTTGTTGTTGTTTTGTTTGTTTGGTTTTTCAAGACAAGGTTTCTCTGTGTAACAGCCCTGGCTGTCGTAGAACTGGATTTGTAGACCAGGTTGGCCTCAAACTCAGGGAGATCTGCCTCCTGAGTGCTGGGATTATAGGTGTACACCACCACCACCCAGCTTGTATCAGAGTTTGAATTGGGGCCTGGCGGTGGTGGCACATTCCTTTAATCCTAGCAATCGGGAGGCAGAGGCAGGTGGATCTCTGTGAGTTTGAGGCCAGACTGGTCTACAAAGTGAGTTCCAGGACAGGTAGGGCTGTTACACAGAGAAACCCTGTCTTGAAAAAGAAAAAAAAAGTTTGAATTGGATCCTGAGGAAAAACCAGTAAAGGATCTGTTAAACTATATATATATATAGTATATATGTGTGTATATATGTATATTTATGTATATATATGTATATATATACATACACACACATATATGTATATATGTATGTATGTATATACATATATGTGTGTGTATGTATATATATATTTGTGGTAAAATACAAGCTACCCTTTGATTGTCCAGTTTAGTGGCAGTGAATGTGTTCATTGTTCAACAGCTGTCACCACCACCCATCCACAAAACCTTATCTTTTCAAACTAAAACTACTGTTGCAGGGCTTTTAAGCTGAACTGAGGCTTTTCCAATTAAAGCTGGTATAATTGGAGTTGGAGAAAGGAGGCAAATACAGTTGTCAAAGTCCCATAAACCCTCATAGGATGTTCTTTCTTTTGTGTCACACCACTCCAATTTACCTAGCTTCTCAGGCTTGGGTGCTGCAACAAGGGAGCTGGAGACAGACATTTGCAGTGCTCCATACTCTGGAAGTCATACAATGACATGGCTTCAGCACGCTGGGAGGCTGTAATCTGAGGTCTAAGGGGCAGCCTGACTTGTTAGTACCTGAGGCATGATTACAGATCACACAGGGTGTAGTTAAAGCTCCTTATGATGCCTGAGTCATCAGAAAAGAGTAAACCTTGTCAGTGATGTCTACCGCTGGTGCATTTTAGATTACTGTGTGCCGTAGCACATGATGGAGCTACAAGTATAATTTTACGGTGTCCAGGAGCTGAACAGAAAAGTAAAAAGATTCGGTGAAATTAACCCATTATATCCAAAGCATTTCAACATGTAGTATTAAAGTGTTAGTGATATATTACATTCTTAGATTGAGTCTCAAATTCCAGAACATTTTTTTACACATAAAACCCATCTCAATTCATGATAACCACATTTTTAAGTTCCTAGTGGCCATATGTGGTTAGTGGCTATCAGATGGTCAGTGTGGTTTCAGATTGTGGTTCAGGTAAAAGGGCCAAAGCCCTAACTGTACAGAGAATGCTACCAGTTTTTTGCTGAATTCCTCAAGGATTTGATGGGAAGGTTTGTTTAAGACAGGGGCCTCTTTATATAGCCTTTGCAGGCCTGGAATTTGCGGTGTAGACTACATTAGCCTGGAACTCACAGAGCTCCACCTGCCTCTGCTTCCTGAGTGCTGGGATTAAAGGTATATACCACCATGCTGGGTCTGGAAGAGCTTTTATTATAGTTGTTCAGTTGTTAACATCTGCTTTGATATCTGTAGACTGTTCATCAGGATAGTGCAGTAATGCGGGAACACAGATTAGGGGAAGACTCTCATTTCCTAGCATGCGATCTTGGGTGAATTAATTTCCTTGGTTCAGTTTCCTCAGACACCATAGTGCTAACCTTGTTGTGTTTGGAGGATTAAGTGAGCTGCTGCTGTGGAAGGAACCCACAAGATCTGGCACATGACAAGTGCTACAGGCATGCTTCAAAATGCTTAATGGTTTTGAGTCAGTTCATTTCAGAGACATTTTTGCTTTGGAGATTGCTTTAGATAAGGACTTACAAGACAAGTTTTCACAGGTGAAGAAAATGTTACATTATCCTTTTATAAGGATTCTTTTTTATAAGGATTCTTTTTAATTGGTGTCTTTGAGTAACTAATTTTCTTGTTTGCTACAACATTTAAGTCTATCCAACAACTATAAGAATAGTATAATTAATGATTAAATGATTTAGGATCTAATGAAGGTATAGGAAAAGTTTGAAGGGATGATTTAATCAACATTTTAATTGCCAGTACTGTATAATTAAGCTACTCTTTCTCTCTGAAATACTTTATTAGCCCTACTATGTTTGGGGAGCCTTCCCAGTTCTAATATTTCTCTCTTAGTGTATTCTAACACACTGAATTATTTTGAGTTTTACTTTCTATTCTTTGTAAATAAAATATGAGAGAATGGTAGAAATAAAGTCAGAGTGTAAAAGGATGACCATTTAGCAGGAAGACAGGAGAGGAGGTCCTGAATTATTGTGCAGAGTGAGACAGGCAGGGTGGATAACCATGTCATAGTGTAGCTGCTTGTCTGGTCAGTTTGTCCAGCCTACTGTGTCTAATAGGGCCATCTTGGCAGACTCCTTGCCGCCTGGCACTGCTGTTTGCTCTCTTCTCTGTCATCTGGAGCTCTGCCTGTCCAATCCCCATTCCTGTCCGTGGCTAACTCCTTTCCTGCCCAGCCTACTTGTTGCTTCCTATGGGAAGTCCTTCCTGATCCTGGAGTCTGGAGCAGGGCTCCTTCCCATGGGATGTCACGGCACTTGGCAGCTCCACATTATAGTTCTCTGTTCTCTTAGGTCTCAGATTCAGTGAGGAACTAAGACTTGGGCTAGCCTTACTGACCTTATATGTCCAGAAGCTGGCTCAGGGCCAGGTTGGACTCTGTAAAACTTTCCTAAATGAATAGAGAGTGATCCTGAAAATGCACCCAATTCATGTTATATACAAAGTAGCAGTTTGTGTTGTGTGGGGTTTTGGTGTTTCCTGTCTATTGTACTGCAGGCCCTGCCATGAAGTGACAAGAAAACAAACTTGAGAGCTGAATTTTAATCTTGTTATATGGGTGTTTGCCTGTAGAATTGAACAGAATTCAAATATCCTTGTTATTAGAGAAAAGCTTATGGTTCAGTTAGTTTCCTGTCCTTTTGGAGAATTGTCAGGATAGGTATCTATGCCTGTGTGAGTAACTTGGAGGGGAGAGTGGGATTTTTAAAAATAACAACAGGGACTGGAGAGATGGCTCAGTGATGAACTCCATTTCCTGGGGATCTAATGCCCTCTTTTGGCTTCTTTGGGCACTGGGAATGCACACGATGCTCTGACATATATTCAGGCCAAAATTCATAATATATGTGTTATATAAATTAATATATATTATACTATATATTAATATATGATAGTATCTATATTAAAAGTAGTAGTATCAGCTAAGTGTGGTGCTGCACACATTTAATTCCAGCCCTCAGGAGGCAGAAGCAGGAGTATCTTTGTGAGTTCAAGGCCACCCATAATTTTTAAAAGATTTATTTGTGTATCTGGGGGGTGTATGTGTATTTGGTGCCCATGAAGTCTAGAAGAGAGCATTGGATCCCCTGGAGTTGGAATTACAGGTGGTAATGAGCTGCCCAATGTGAGTGCTGAGAGTCAAACTCAGGTCTCCTGTAAGAACAGCAAATACTCTAAATTGCTGAGCCTTCTCTCCAGCCCCTACTCATGTTTTTAATGTTAAAGTCAAAAGAAATTACATTCCATGACTAAATTGAATAGAAAAATGATATTTTCTGTATTGCCAACTTTTTAAAATGTGACAACTAATTGTTAATTTCAAGAATTTGTTAATGCTGGGTGGTGGTGGTGCACGCCTTTAATCTCAGCATTTTGGAAGCAGAGGCAGGCAGATCTCAGAGTTTGAAGCCATCCTGATCTACAGAGTGAGTTCCAGGACAGCCAGTGCTACATAGTGAGACTGTCTCAAAACAAAACAAAACAAAATGAAAAAGTATAAGAACATTTGCTGATGAGATTTCTCTTGAGGTGGGGGTCTCAGGCTAAGTTACATTGGTCCTAAGGTCTAGGAAGGCCAATCGACCCTCCCCTGGTCATATGTAAGGCAATTAAATGCTAGGTGTTGGATCAATATTTTTCAGAAATATGTTTGTGTGTCACCTATTATACAAGGCATTGAGAAGGGTGTGAATGGCCTAGTAGGGAAGATGAATATAATAACCCCAAAATGGTATGCATGATTTTACTGTGTGCTCACACAGTAGTAGGTCCTAGTACTTAAAGACACTATTATCTTGAGATGTTTNCAGTCTTCTAGTAGAATTATGCAGAACACATGCATGGCTGGGTAGGAGTATTTGAGAATGCAGTCTTGAGAATCAGGTAATCCTGGTTCCAGACCTGGCTGTGCCACTTACTAGCTGTGTGACCTTTAGGCAAGTTATATAACATTCTGGAACCTATTTCCCCATTTGTAAAATAAAGCAATAGTGCCTGTCTCAATAAATTATGGCATGGTCATATAGAGAAAAAAATACGTAACAAAATATAGTTGTGTGCACTCCCATGGGAACATGNCCAAAGTGTATCATTAGTAAATACTAAACATTCTATTTACTGTGCCCTTGTTATTAAAATACAGAGAACCTTTTGTGGTACAAAAAAAAGATAAAAAATATATACTGGCTGTGAAGTGTAAGTCAGTAGGAATTTCATTTCCTCTGTTGTCACTTTCAAAAATTTTTTGTTGTCATTTAAAATTGGTATGCTTTTCTTTTTTAATTTTTAATGATTTGTTTTTATTTTTATGTACATTGGTGTTTTTAGCCTGCATGTGTGTCTGTGTGAGGGTGTTAGACACCTATAACTAGAGTTACAGACAGCTGTGAGCTGTCATGTCGGTGCTGGGAATTGAACCCAGGTCCTCTGGAAGAGCAGCCAGTAGTACTCTTAACCACTGAGCCATCTCTCCAGTCCTAAAATTAGTATGCTTTTCATTATTGATTGATCATTTACATACTTGTTTATATGTCTGGAGATTAACACAGGATCTTGTACATGCTAGGCAACTACTCTGCCATTGAGCTAAACCCCANTCTTTGTTTTGAGACAGTGTCTCAGTATATAGCTCAGGTTGGCCTCAAATCCATGATCTTTAACCTCAGCCTCTTGAGTGTTGGGATTATAAGTATATACTACCACAACTGGCTAATTAAAAAGAGAAGAAAATATTTTACCTCGAACTTCTGACAGGGCTGAAACATTCTGTGTGGACAGTGCTCAGCAGTAAATCTGACACCCAGGATCAGTGCTAGTACAGGTTATTATTGGAGATAGCAGCTGGGGTGGAAGATTCCTTCACTATTTGGTCCCTGACAGTAGAAATGGGTGTTGGCCATGAATTTCTTAGGTCCGTTGGTTTCCCAAGTGACGAATCTTGGTTATCAAGTGGGNACTAAGAGTCTGTGAGCCTTAGCTGCCTCATGTGAAGTAGGCCAGATGCAGACCTGAGCTCAGCTGACCGTGCCAAGCACACAAGAACACTCCCCTTCTTTTTCTCTCCATTGCTCCTACCCCGTTCTCCTTGGAGAACAACAGTGCTCATTTTACCTTGGAGAGGCCTGCCAAGTTAAAAGATTTTTACGGGGCTCAGCAGTTAAGAGCACTTGCTGCTCTTGCAGAGTGCCTGGTTCGGTAACCAGTACCACACCTTTAATCCCAGCACTCAGAAGCAGAGGCAGGTGGATCTCTGTGAGTTCGAGGCCAGCCTGGTCTACAGAGTGAGTTCCAGGATGGTCAGGGCCACACAGAGAAACCTTGTTTCAAAAAATAAATAAATGAACGAATAAATAAATAAACAAAAAGTTAGAGGCCACCCTGGGCTATAAAGCAAGACCCTAATCCCATGCTCTTCCCACAGCATTCTCTCAAACCATCCCCCCTTTTAATTTCTATACCTAACAATAACTCTGGGCACTAAAATAGTTGGACATTCCCCTGCCAATGCTTTAAAAGTCAGACATGAATTGAAATTTAAGTTGGACTAGTGAAATGGCTCAGCTGTAAAAGTGCATACCACACAAGGGTATTTGCCTGCATGTACAACATGCATGTACTGACTAGAGGCCAGAAGAGAGCACCAGATCCTTCAGAACTGAAACAAAGACAATTGTGAGCTGCTGTATGGGTGCTGGGAATCAGATCTAGGTCTTCTGGAGGAACAATCAGTGTTCTTAACCTCTGAGCCACCTGCACCCTTTTCTTTTTTTTTTTTTCTTTTCTTTTCTTTTTCTTTTTTAATTAGTTTAATTTTTAATTTTGAGACGAGCTTCCTGTGTAGCCCTGGGTGGCCTGGAATTTCCAGAGACCTGCCCTGCCTCCCTGGTGCTGAGATTACAGGTGTGTGCCACCAGGCCCATCCTGACAGGATATTATCTGTCAGGCTTTGTGCTAGCCATTTCCTAGACTTTGGCATTTAAGAATTAAGCAATTGAAGTCTCTAAATGTAGAAAGGAGACAGCTTGCTGTGCTGAGAATCAAGGCACCTAGATTACAGTCTTGGTTTATTACTGAGAAGTTTATTGATCTCTGGGCTGTTTTCTGTTCCCTCATCTTTAACTGAGGAGAGGGTGTTGGTTAGGTTGTTGCTAGTGTGGCTGTGAGATTTGATGGCTGATCTGTTTAAATTCTTGGAGTATTTCTTTGTTGAATTGAACACCTTTAAAAGGATTAAGAAGGAAATAATCACTTACTTGATCACTAACTCAAATTAGCAACAAAAAAAATTGTTTCTTCTTTCGCACACATACAAACATTAGTTATAAAAAATTGAAGCATAGNTGGGCTAATCCTAACACTCAGGAGGCAGACAGAGGAGGGCAGATCTCTGTGAGTTCGAGGCCAGCCTGATCTATAGAGCCAAGTTCCAGTACAGCCAGGGCTACATANAGAAAATCTCTCAAAAAACAAAACCAAAAAGAAAGAAATTAAAGCATCTAGATTCTGTAGTCTCAAATTTGCTCCTTAAAATGTATGCTTTTCTTTTAATGAACTAGTACAAAGGCTACCTTTCATTTTTGTGTTGGAACATGGGTCTTCACAAGAACATCCTTAGTGCTGAGCCAATAATAGCACTATTACTAGCACATGAAATATTTTTGAGCTCAGAAGAGACAGAAAACTATTCTNTGGTGTAGAAAAAGCTAAGACAAAGAGAAAGGTGGTCTGCCTTCAGTCTGTTTCCCTCTATAGAAGCAGCAGAGGCTTTCACAGTGGGCAGCAGGACTTCCCTGTGTTTATTGAACTGAGGAGTGGCTTGACCTTGGGCTGGTGGGAACGGAAGGGCGTTTTTACAGTTGCTGTGCTTGCTTCTCTGGCCTGCCCCTTAGTGGGCTGACGCAGGGTTTGCTGCCCTCTCCCACTCCCTACCCTAGTTGTTAAACTCTATACTGCTGACAGGTACAGGGCTAGTCAGAGCCTGGAATCAGTTGGCTTCAATGGAGCAAGTGCAGCCTTTCTGAGCTGTTACAATTAGCTGTGGTGCCTGGAATGAGCATTGAACCATCATAAAAATGTTCTCAGATTTCTCTTTGTAAAGTAATAATAATTTTAAATTTAATTATTCTCTTTCAGTGTGTGACACACATTCACGTGCACATTTTCACGTTACATATATGTGTAGGTCAAAGGACAACTTGAAGGTACCAGTTCTTTCTTACCATCTGGGTTCTGGGCATGGAGCTCAGGCCCTCAGGCTTGGTGGCAAGCACCTTTACCTGCTGAGCAGCAAAATAACTCTGTAGGTAACTCATTTGGGACAGCTCCACAGAGTTGTACACATACACACACCAACACACACAGTCTCTCTCGTGGACACACTTGTGCACATGGTACTTGAGTGCCATCCCCAGACACATCATATATACAAACAATAATAAATACGTAATTTTTAATAGATTTTCTGGAAGGGCATTGGGTGGAAAACCAAACAGCATGGTGTTCAGTTGGGGCAAGAAAGGGACAGCTCTCGGGACCTTGGCAGCAAGGGTACTAAGGCCCTCTTTCTATAGTGTGTCCCTCTCTTTTTGTAATCCACATTTACCCAGTTTGTGAGGTTGTCAGAATTTCCATGCTAGGCCCCTTGGCTTTTTTCTCTTGCGACATCTCTGGCACTCTTCTTGACTTACATTAGTTCATTCCTCAGGGGGTTTTGTATCTGTGCTGGTTGTGAATAGGTCTATTCTCAGCAAAGCAGCCAGAGTGAGCTGGGAAATGTATGTCAAAATGTGCTGCTCTTAGAATCCTTCCGGGCTTCCCATCAGCCTCTTAGGAAGCCTGACACGTGTCTTACTGCTCATCTCCTACTCTTCTCCTCTTGGTTTTCTGCTCCAGCAAAGCTGGACTCCTTAGGGAGTCTCACTCTCACCTGGCCTTCATTCCTCCTCAGGGCCTTTGCACTTTTTCTTCTGCATGCTGTCCTTTCAGACTGTTGTCAAGGCTTACTCTGTTACCTCCTTTATTGAGGCATTTCATTTTAGTGGGGGGACAGGGTCTTGTGTAGCTCAGGGTGGCTTTGAACTCTTTTTCCTCCTACCTCTATCTCCTGAATGTTGGGATTATAGACACACACCATCAGGCCTGGGTTCTGAGGTTTTCTCTAACCACCTTCTTTAACTGACCCACTCCGTTGCCCATCTGTTTTAATGCTCTTTGTTTTCCCGTAGTGCATGATGTCATCTGCTGTACTGTATGTTTTACTGTCTTTCCCTCACCTTAATACACCTGCACAGGGCCAGAGCCTTCTTTACGTCATCAGTGCAGTCCCCAGAATATTTGTGGTACAAAGAACAAGTTTTTTTTGTTGTTGATGTTGTTGTTGTTGTTTTGTTTTGTTTTGCTTTTTTGAGTGAGCAGTGACAAGAGGGATGCACCACATAAAATAAGCATGATCTCTGGCAGCTGAGTCCCAGAGCAGAGGGATGAATGGACTGTGAGGGCATCTCACAGCTGGTGTCACCAGGATTTCTGTGAGGACCAAATGCATGTGTGTTTTGCAGGCACTGAGAAAATGCTAATTTTTTTTCCTTTGTGAAAAAGTAGGGCTGCTTGACTTCCAATATCCAGCAGTTAATCATTCATAATACAGCTTTTTTGGAAGAACAGTAATTATAGCCATGTAAGAATATGAAAATTCATATGTAGCTGTATGTTTTACTAAGTTGGAATATAGAATTTTCTCTTTAAAAGGAATGGGGATAAATTTCTGCAAATTGTTCATGGATTTTCTTGAACTCATAGCAATCCTCTTACTCCTGCCTCCTGAGTGGGGATTGAAAGCATCCCCACCACGCCCAGTCATGCTTAGCACTTATGAGGACCTCTGCTACCTTAGCATCCCCCACCACGCCCAGTCATGCTTAGCACTTATGAGGACCTCTGCTACCTTAGCATCCCCCACTGTGCCCAGTCATGCTTAGCATTTATGAGGACCTCTGCTACCTTAGCAGACCCAGACCTCAGGACTCAGGTCAGTTCCATACACCAGCTTTGATGGGCACGGGCCTGTATTCCCAGCAACTTGGGAGCCTGAGGCAGGAATACAAGCTCAGGGCCTACTGGACTATGAGCAAGTTCAAGGCCAGGCTGGGCAGCTTAGTGAGACATTGACTTAAAATTTTAAAAGACTGGAAACACAGTGGTAGAGGACTTGCCTGCCTAGCATATGTAAGGTCCTAGGTTCAGTCCTCAGTACTGAATAAAATTGCATTCCCAGAGTAGGAAGACATCAATGGCTCTCTCTCATCTGTTCTTCTGTAAGAAGTTTCTCTGAAGCAGTGTGGGCTGTTGGCTGTTTACAGTCATACTTACAATGTTTTTTTTTATTCAAAGCTACATACATATTATGTATATGAAGTGAGTTCTTTCATTTAAAGAAGTTTGGCTTTATGTTCATATCTGATAACTTTTGTATAAAACCTGCTGTACAGTTTCATGGAAATGAAGAGCTTGTCTAGTTTGGTTTTGAAGTGATTGTGAATTTTTTTCAGAACTACTCAAGCAGAAGCGTGTGCTCTGAAGCCAACTCTGGGTTAGCTCTTAGTCTCTGGTTCTGTCTNTTGGGATTTTGGANAGTCTGGCCTGCCATTAGGATGGATCTCCCCCAGAAACTGGCCCACAGGCTGTTGGGAAAGTTAAATGATGTAGCGCAGTTAGAAAAAGAGAACCTGCCGCCTTCAGTAAGCACTAAAATGATAATAATAGCTTTTTAATACTAGTAAATGGCAGCGTTCCTTTGGTTTTTGTTGTTGTTTGGGTTTTTTTTGGGGGGGGTGGTCTCTGTGTAGTCCTGGCTGTCTTGGAACAAGCTCTGTAGACCAGGCTGGCCTCGAACTCAGAGATCTGCCTGCCTCTGCCTCCACTGGGATTAAAGGAGTGTGCCACCACATCTCTTAGCAAAAGTCCTTTGATGTTAGATATCCTGTTAGAAATTTCATTCTGATTGTAAATACTTCATAGAATATGTCTTGTTAATATTATCACTATTGGGAAAATTGCAATTCTGTTATACCCTACTCCAAACACAAAAATAATTTTGAGTATAAATTATTTATTGTGAAAATTTATTTTGAGGCTTCCAGGTTTTACTTTGTGAAGTTGATAACCAGGGTTAAGTAAGGGCATCCCTCCTTCTGCCACTCCTCTTTTTCCTCTTCTCCACCACCCCCAAACAGGGTCTCTGTGTAGCCCTGGCTGGCCTGGAACTCACTCGGTAGCCCAGGCTGGCCTCAAACTCACAGAGATCCGCCTGCCTCTGCCTCCCAAGTGTGGGATTAAAGTCATGTGCCACCAGCTCATGGCTCATTTTTTTTTTACTCTCATTTATATGGATTTTGCCTGCATAAAGTTGGTGTGCCTTGGCATGCAGTGCCTGAGGGAAGCCAGAAGACGGCATCAATCCCCTGGGGTTACTGGTTGTGAGCCACCATGTAGGTGTTGGGAATCCAACCACAGTCCTCTGGAAGAGCAGCCAGTGTTCTTAAACCACTGAGCCATCTCTCCTGCCCCTCTTCTTTTAATATAACTAATTCACAAATGAACCTGGTAAATTAGTGTTTAGTTTTTGTTTTCACAGTGTATTCTTGATCCTATTCATAGTTGCTATTGAAGTTGCTAACACTGGCTGCCCCTAGAACACACCTNATTAGGTGAAACTCTACCCTATCACTCTGTGGCAACAGTGGCATCTGTCTTGTTTCATGAGGTGTCTTATCACGGTTCTGTCATCAGTGCCCAGTGGAGTTTGTCAAGGCCTCCAGGTCATCTGCTTAGGCTTTTCCCTGTGTAAACAGTCTCCAGTCACTGGCTTGTGCTCCACACTGCACTGCACCCTTGCTCAGTCTCTTATGATGAGAAATACTTAAAAACAGTAGCTCACACCCTTATAAGAAAATTCAAAGTGTTGTGACTTTCAAGAGCCAGTGTACACCTAAAAGACAGTTTACAGTCTTGTAAAATAAGAGAGGAGATATTCTGGGGTTTACTTTTTCCTTTGGAAATTGTGCTTTGGTTGTGTTGTGGCTATACACCTGATTCTGTAAAAAGTATTCTTTCAGGATACTATTTTGGTAAATTTTTTTCTGGTGCTAGTCCTTCATGCCTGTCAAGTATGCATTCTACCTCTGAGCTATTTATCCTTAGTTTAATTGTCTTTATTTTAAGCCCTATTTTTCTACTGGGAAAAGGATTAATAGTGAATTTTTGTGTTTGTAAACATTACAAAATAGAATTTGTATCACTGTAAATGCATATTACAGAAAGGAAGAAATATATATACANAGAAATAAATAATACAATTTATTGTCGTTTGAGAAAAAGTCTAGCTATGTATCCCAGACTGGCTTCAAACTCAGGATTCTCCTCTTAGTCTCCTATCACTGGGATGATGGGCCTGTGGTACCATGGCCTACTATAATAATCTAAGCTGCTTCAGTGAGAAACAATTATTGATAGGTTGAATTGGCATAACTAGGTATGTTTTAACAAATTTTATTGATACTAATCACATACCATAAAATTCATGCTTTCAATATATTCACAGTTGTACAGTTACTACCACTATCTAATTGTTTACGACCTTCACCTCCCAAGAGAAACCATGTTTTTTATCAACTGTCACTTGCCATTTCTCATTCCCTGCAGCTCCTGGCAAGCAATGTTCTGTTCCTGTCTTCGTGGGTTGGTTTGTTCCAGGCATTTCATATGAATAGAATCATTCATTTTGTAACTTTTTTCATCTGACTTTATTTGCTCTCTTTCCAGGGGTTGTCTGTGTTGTAACCTTCACTCTGTTTCTTTTTCTGGTCAAATAATGTTCTAAGTTCTGAGCATATCACATGTTATTTAACCGTTTGTAAGTTTGAGCTGTAGGGACCGGAAAAATGGCTCAGCAGTTAAAAGTGCTGTTTGT